>CM034151.1:6996184-7427396 GCA_019776745.2 Taxus chinensis | reverse complement strand
GCTCTGTTGAGAGGGTCAAGTCAACCAAGTGTTTTACGTCTTCTGTCACATCGATATCAATTCTTGAGTTTAATTGAACTTAGGAGTTGTCGGCTGCACCTCAACAGGCAATGGATGTGATTATCTTCTTATTTGTCACTTCGTGTGGGAGGGCATGCAGAGTCTATTTGGTAGATAGTCATCACTGTTTGGCATGAGAGCTAATGTACTGTAGTTTATTATATTTTAAACTTAAACAAAACAGTGGTGCTTTTGGTGGTCTCGTCTGATTTATTTGCATGTGTTTTAGGTGAATGCTTTGCTCTTGGAAAGACGGTACAGTCATGAGCTAGTTCTGAGGGAAATATGTATGATCGTTTATTTCTCTTCTGTTGTAAAGTATATGTTGATATATATTTTTATCTAACTGTTGGAACTGTTTTAACTACTGCTGGAATCATGGGTTGTTATGATATTCATTTTACTATGATGAATGTAATGATCTGTCTGATGTTTGTTGTCCTGGGGATTCAGATGGATAGTTGTCTCAGATACTTTCATTCTTCTTGATCCCTAATATTTTGATGAAATATGTTTACTTGTTGGGTGAATTGATCTCATTTAAATAGGGTGTTTAATGAAAATAATTGATGGATTGCAATTGTTTTAAGAGTTATTGCTTATCATGCTCAGTTCATCGAACTGCCCCATGTTGAAAATTTTTGCAGATGGATGTCGTAAGTGGTAAAAGCACGTAGATCTGATAGGATGATCAAATTGTTTAATTTGATTTTAAGTTGAAATACAGCTTGATTTTCTAAATGTACTATATGTGGAATGATGTTCTTTTTCCGTAGAGTATTGTATCAAGTATGATGAATGCATAAAATGTATTTGATTAGTTCTGAAAGGAATGGAAATTGATATTTGTCACTTATGTGTTTGTATTCTTATCTTGATAGTTTGACCTTCTTCAGTTCAAATATCTTGAGAGCATTGTTATTATTGTATAATTTGGAGACTTTTGTGATTATCAATGTAAGCTTGCAAGAATATGTGACTGAATACTTATGATTGTTTAGCAATTCTAGTGTGTTCTATATAAAGCTAAATTAAAATATAGATCATTGTCTTACTGGAAACTAGGGTTAAAATAAACCTAGGCAGAACGCTAAACAAGCTGAATTAAATTATTAATCCCTAGTCTTGATTAAGCCAGGACAACATTTAATTGGATTCTTAATCATTATATCTTGATACTTATAAGCACGATATAAATTCAGTAATGAGAACTGAAATAAACCAAAAAGGGGTTCTGTTGGCAATCACATGTGAAGATTATGGGTTATTGTCCAATTTCGTTGATTTAGAATTATGTATATTCTATGAACTCCTTGATGGAACCTTAGTCTTAATAACTTCTTTGTGTAAATGGTTTTATTACGAAAGGTCATTCTAAGGCGAGGAACCCAGGGATCGGGAAAGGCTAACCTTAGGGGAACGTATTTTAATATAATTTAACTCAGCGTATGTAACACTTTTTTATAAGTAGATCTTTTCGAGGCGGATTTAAAGGTTGACGTCACAAGTCAACTGCAGTGTTGTACCTCCGAGAAGGTTAGGATCTTCTCAAAGATACAACAATGCAGGTGTCTTGTGATGACACCCTTTGCATTGATCGATAAGATTTACACCTTGAACTCGAACAAGTTACTCTGGGACCGATTAGGAATGTGGTCACGTTATAAGGCTGCCTAGGAGATTCAGGGTATCTTGACACACTAGTTTAACTAGGGTTGAACCAGTATGTCATCGTATCCCTAGTCCTCGTGGGCATCCATATAACGTTATCACCTTACTAATCCGTTTCCAAGTGAATAATTTGGGATAGGAGGGACTGACAGAAGTCAGTATAAGACGTTCTATATAACTTAGGAATGGGGTGTAGGACGTATTCCAAATTGACAAGTATTCCGTTAAGGAATACGAGACATAAGCAGTATGTTTCAAATATTTGGCCAAAGTATCGCAAGCTGCTGATTGTGTTGTCCTAATTCACCTAGTCTAAGGGATGAGATGCCGATGAATAATGGTAAAAATTATTCAGATAGGTTCCTTGGACAAAGCATTCTAAATCCCAGAATAGGGAAGAGAACCGCAAGAGTGGAGTGTTAAATAAAAATGCCAACTCTTATTACTCATGAATAGATCGGTAAATTACTGAGTCATGGAATGAATAGATCAGAGGTACTCCGAGTCATTACAGCGGCATATGGTTTTCTGTTATAAGAATGGTTATTTGATTTGTGAATTCTAAATTATGTATTTAGAACCAGTAAGCATTTATCAAAAAAAAAAAAATTCACTTGTTCTAATGTATAAAATGAGGATGTTACAATTGGACTAACCCATTCTGACTCATTCAAAGGTCGAATGATTCTAGACTTCAACATTTTATCAATTTATTCTTTTACCTTTTCACGCAAATTAGGATTCATTTTGTAAGGTCTCTTTCTCACTGGACGCACACCTTCCTTAAGTTTTATCTCCATTTCCCTAAGTGATTCATGCACACCTTTAGGTTCATGATACCCTCAATGGAATAAGTCCTGGTAATCCTGTAATAACTCAATAATCTTTACCACCTCTGATTATAACCAATATTCTCCAATTATGGCATCCTTAGGCTCAACCTCTAATCCTATATTGACCTTCTTTGTCTTCATGTGTTCGTGATAGGCACGCGTATCCTTGTCTGCGTTGTCGAAGACCTCGTGTACCCCTTGTGAATGTTCAATATCCAGGTTCTCAACTTCCTCATCATCCATGATGTAAACCATCTTTCCTTTTTATTTCTCAAGAGAGTCTCATTTAAGAAATATGAATTATTCTCCTTCTTCTTCAAAATGTGCACCTAATTTTGTCTTGCAAAATAATTCATGTATGATTTCCTCCACCTTTGCACTATCTCCCACGGTTAACCACTTAACAAATTTTAATGTCTCTTCTATTAGAGGTTGGGAAGAAAAGCAGTCAAAGGTCTGGATCATTCTTACAGTCAATTTTTTCCAATTCCCAGTCTCTCGATGTAGTTTGGAGTATACATACTAGGCATGTGCACATACTTATAGAGTAGAGTACAATTTATACACCCAGAGTGACAGTGGTAATGATTCTTATGCCACTATCCAGAGTCTCTCACATTGCTGAATGTGACGCTAAGTAGGTTGATCACCATTATAAGTGCATATCTGCATAGGTGCATAATTCCTTACAAACCTAGTAGATAGGGCAACTTTGATCTCATTCCATTTCGTAAGATTATCTTTATGAACTACCCACCAGCGCATTGTTGTCCCATGTAAGACATATGCTAGCATGTCTCTTCTCCTAACCTATTCTATCCACTATGCATCTATGGCTTGTAAGAATACAGGAAGATCTTCTGCTCCTATATACCAAGGTATTGCACTACCTATCCATCAAACATAACAAAGTCCATTCTTGCTAGAAGTTGCACTTTTTACCTCGTGTCCTACTAGTTCATATATACCATGAGCCCAATTGTCACAAGAAATACTCATAGTATCACTAATTGAGTGAGAATCCTCCCACTATGGGATGCCTTCCTTTGATGGCTCATTATCCTCTGGGTCCTAAATAGCGCATACATAGATTATGTTTAATTCCTCCTCACTTAGAGGCTCAACATATGGTGTAGAATTCCCATCTATCAAAGGTATCACAACCCTTTCCTCCTTGTTCCCAAAGCTGATATACCCCTTATTGAATTTCAAGTCAGCATTATTCGCATAACACCAAGGGTGTCTAAGTAGGGTTGGAAAATTATCTGCTTCTGAAATTACTGATACCTCAAAATCCCCAGTGAATTTGGCCCCTTGTATGGTTATAGATGCATCCTTCAAAACTCCTATGGGAGTGGCCTTAGTTCAGTTTGTTATAAACAACACATTAGATGATGGCTACAACGGAGGCCTCCAAATTTCTACCCATGCATCTAATGTAAGCACATTCACTTCCACACCTGTTTCAATCAAAATATTCCTCAACATCCATCCATCTACATCAACACTCATAGTGATCTCTTTATCATATTCAATGTTATCGGGGGGAAGATTTGCATGTAGGATCTACCGTTTGGTCTCAATACTTATGCATGGAGTGTTCCCCGTTAACCAACTTCCTAATAGTGGAATGATGTTCTCCTGGCGCAACATTTTGCACACTTCTCTCAGCTCATCGATATCAGTTTGGGCTGTCTCTGATGATTTCTTCTACTCTTTTAAGTAATATATCTCACACTGAAGACTCCTTATTACTTCCATGGTATCCTAGTAAACTTTCTCTGATGAGGAGGATCTGGGTACCTTGCATGCAAAACCTCCTCCTTGGTGATCATAGGCTTTTAGTGCAATGCCTCTCTTACGCGTGTCACTTCAACTCATGTAGTAATCTTCACTATTGATGTCTCAAGTCCTTCTGTTATCTTGGGCATCCACTGATCTTCTACCATGTGTTAGATTCTAACCATCCCAATGCCTTTTTTTCTTACTTATGTTGCTTACTCAGATGCTCATATAAGTCCAAAAACTCTTTTTAGCTATGGTTCTTTCTACAGAAAGAACATGCAATATTCTAAGGATATTCACACCTATAGTGGTCAAGAGATCTGCATGTATAACATGTTCCACAAGGGAACTCAACTCTTCCTCCACCACAACCTCATCCTCCATATCCACCGTGATATCCACGTCCTCTTCCACTACCTCCTTCAAAACACCCCTCATTCCTTTCATAGTGTGTTTGATTATGATCCCAATCCTAGTGCCCATTCTTGTTCTTAGAGTTATTTGTTACACTTGTTTTTCATACCCCAATGTCTATAGCATCCTATATTTGACCAATCAACTGAAAATCTTGAGTATCATGGGTCGTGGACGGGAAAATTTTATAGTAACAAGATACATTCTTCCTAATTGCATGTTGTAATAAAGGATAGTTACTAACATCATGATTCAAATGACAGATCTCATAGTCCTATAGTAATGAGCGCACTGTTCTGTGAGGAAAAATATCCTTGGTGTGACCTTCCACTTCACAATCTGTGAACCAAATCCCTGAGCACATTTCATGAGCTGAATTTTCCAATAATGTTTCTAGTTGTTTTTCTATAGCTACAATCTGAGCCTGTAATAATGGACTAACACTAGTGTCAATACTCCCAACTACCTCAACATGTAAAGTTGCTTCCATTTCTTCATGCGGATCAGTGTATGTCTATATGACAGTGCTCTTTTGAATGGTGTAATCAATCCTCCAACAAACCATTGTGCATGTTAGCTAGTGTAAATATCATAAGAAAAATTAGATAGAAGTGTCTTAAAATGAGCATCATACTCACATATGCTCTTAGTAGTGATTTTTTTAATATCCTTGATCGCACTTATACTCTTATGCTCAAATTCAAGGATATGAAAATCTTTCAAGAAAGCATCCTTCAGTGCTGCATAATCCATGCAAGTTTGATCAGGGTCAAACTTCCTATACCAGTTATGTGCATGTCCTTTTAATGTAGTAGAAAATTGACTTTCCTTATGCTCAGAAGTTGTGATCCCTTTCGTGCACCATAATATTTCACACATATGCACATGTTCAGAAGAATTCTCTATACCTCTATATTCTAGGAGACGAAGAGACATCTCCTCCATATAGATATTATGTGGTTACTATGGGCCTTAACCACCTAATCCATAACCTCCTGTGTTTTCATTTCCTCCAGAACCACCAGATCCACCAGAACTAGAACCGCCTATACCTCCTAACCCTCCACCTATAGTTGGATTAGGACCTCTAGATGTACTTCCCTGTGCTCCGACAATATTACTATACTGAACCCCTATAGTTTGTGAGGTAGTTCCACTTCTAGAGGTGAATCTAACATTTTGCGCACTCACATTCTGTGTAGATGATGCACCTAAAAATGTTCCTCCAAATAACATTGAAGTCGTCTATCCTGCTATTTATGTACTTTCTCCCCGACTTACTCCTACTCTCCTACTTCCTAAGTCATCTTGTTGGTTACTTTTCATACTAGATATGGGAAAACCAAGCACAAGGGCTGGGCCACTAGGTGGATTAAGATGCGTACCCACGGCCTAGGTAGTCTTTGTTGGTGCACTTCTATGTGAAGCTAAGGGGGGATCTCTATCATGCTTTCTAAGATGGGGGAATTCCTAATGCTTGGGCTTCATGTTTTCTACATGAGCTTCAAATCCTTCATGATCCATATCTCTCCTCAATGCCATAATTTCTGCAATAGTGTGTTGCTTCTCTATCTCCCTCTCGTGTGCCTCATTAAACTTAAGCTACCTTTCATCTCTCTTCCTTTCTGCTACTAGGTCTACCATCTTTCACCAAACTTGTTCCTACCCTCACACAAGGTAGGTTTTAGTTAGTCATTAGTTTACTCTGAAGGTTTAAAGTTACCATCAAGATCTTGATTTCTAGTGGAATAACTTGTAAATATACTCTTCTAGGATACCACAAAAACTAGAATTTAGCTACCTCTAGGCAAGAATACGTCGAAATTGAATATTCCAAAATATAGATGTTTAGAAAACCATGAAACCATGTATCCACAACATGATTCCAGATCAAATCAACATCATAATGGTCCTAAAATTATTCTTGTTTCTAGACAAGTGTGTGATATCTCCAATTCCACTTAGATGCATATGCAATTAGCCACTCGTATAGTTCTACTAGAAAGATGGCAAAAAATATCTCATATAAGTTGTCATATATATTTTGTTCTACCCAACTGCATGCATTAAACTTAAATCCAATGTTGAACCATTGTGCATATTCTTCCTCCAAATCGTGTTTCCAATCCTCAATAATTGCTAGAGTTAATCGGTATGTCTTCATCATGAACCATCCTAAAAAAAACTGAAAAAGAGGTCCTGATAATGGAACCAATGATGCAGCCTAGAATCTACCAAATAACACCCTAGACGCGCTGGTACATCAGCCAGCCTTGACTAAGTACTCACCCGAAGTGTACAAAGGTACTATGCCCCTCTTTTGGGTTGCTATAACAGGATGTTAGCGTGATGAAGGTAAAAACATATAGATCCATAACTAATCCCTCATTCTACAAGGCATGTCATATTCAGATCTAAGAAAGAACAATCTTAAATGATAATCATGATTGAATCCAGAACATGCACTCCTTAATTACACACAAAAATGACACTTAGATTCAACAAATAACTTCTATCTATTAATAACCACAAAATCTCCTTACAATAATGGCATTCTATACCAATGTGCGCATGGATATGATCCAATAATCTAGTCATATGCACATATTTTTGTATGCTTACCTCTTATGCTCTGCATATACCTATATATCTCTCTTTCCTATCTCTGTATATCTATATGTCTTACTAACTTCTTCACATAATTTATATATGGTGGGGACATGCCCTTCACCACTTATCTATTCCAAACAATAGGCCACATGATATTAATAGCCATGTTCCATTTACAGGCATAGCCACACATGCAAGTGTGCTATCTATAGACCTCTTATAGTTAACTGAAGTGACAATCCTATTCTTAGCTCGTCTTCATGCAAAATTCTTTGATCCAATCCTCCAAAGATAGACAATGTGTGGTGAGCACGTATCTGCATTTTTTGTGTGTTCTACATGTCATCTTCTAAAAATAGGTCTTCATGCTCAAAATTGACTAAGTCCTAAATGCTAAACTTTCCCTCCATGCCCGAGTTCTTCCTGTCCATTCGCACCCTTAAACCTGGCATGTTTTCCCATGCATACTTCTTGTGTGAGTTATTTCAATTATTCTATAATCAACATATTACAACTCAAGAGCGCAAGGAAATTTAGTTTGTAACTACATTGCAGGGTTGTGCACGTAGCTGGTATAGGAAGTTTAATCTTGATCATACTTGTGTGGATTATAAAGCACTATGAGATGATTTCTTAAAGGAAATTTATATCCCTAAGTTTGAGCAAAAATGAATAAGCACGCTTAAGAATATTAGTAGGGTACTACTAAAAGTGTTTAGGAATATGATGATTGGTTCAATACTCTTCTATCGAAATCATCTTATGACATCCACACAAACAAGTATGCATAATGGTTCATTGGAGTACTGATCACACCTTTGAGGAGGGAAATTTCACACGAGACTTATGTAGATCCACGTGAGGCACTTGTATCAGCTCTATGCGTTGAGGTAGTAGGAATTGTGGACACTGGAGTGAGCTCATTCTTAGAAGCTCAAATTACAGAAATGGAAAAAAAATTGGAGAAATTATCTGCTAATTCAACACATGTGATGTGTAGTGGAATTTGGTGTACATATTGTGAAGTAGAGGGGCATACTAAGGATAGTTTCCCTAAAAAATTGGTGCGCTCATTGTTGTTGGATTATGAGATATGTCACTTAGACCATAGTTCAAGTCGGTGCCCATTATTACAACACGTGATAAGAAAGAATGTGTCAAGTTACTATAAGATTTTCATGTCCTCAACCCATGATACCGAAGATTACAGATCGAATGATCAAATCTATGATGTCATTCATATTGGCGTACGATAGAACGGAATTGGAAATAATTCTAAGGAAAAGGGTGAGCATCATGATTATGATCACAGTGAGGAGAGTTTTGATGATGGTTGTGGTAGAGGTAGAGGTTATAGAGGTGGATTCAGAGGTCAAGGTCACAGGGGTGGAAGGATGTGATTTACCTTATGGGACTTATTATACATGTGGATCTCCTGATAACTACATGTGTGAATGTCAATAGAATATTGTGTGTTCTTTTTGTAAAAGTAATCTATTGGTGAGAAAAATTTTTGAGGAAAAATTTGTAGGTTTATTACCAATGCTAGGTGAGTCTAATTCCCCCTGTTTAACCTATGTAGCTATCATTTATGCATGTGTGATTCAAATTGAGTTTTCTCTAGGTGGCCTTACGGCCAGGGATCCAACAAGGGCACTCAACTAACCCTGTGGAAAAGGTTGCAGGTACCTGTAAGAGAATAATTTCCTAGAAGAGTGAGAAAGGGGGGTGAGAATATGAGGTAGGGGAACTAATGTTATAGGTATAAAATTATATTCCTACACACACTAGTTAGAAACTTCATCACATGCACTAAAATTAGGAAGAAACAATATTGCAAACAATAACCAGACAAAATAATGTTTAATGAGCACAAAGTATTAGTAAACCCCTTAGTCAAAAAAGGCTCAAAAATCCTTCTTGTATTGATTTTCAAGTATAAATTGTACATAGTATGAGAATGGAAGACATTATGAATAAGGGAAAAGTGGCTAACTCTTTTAACTCACAAGTGAGAAAAATCTCTCTCATGAACTTACAAGAATACAACCAGCTAGAATAATTTCATAATTAGAACGCCTTGGAATGAGGAGCTCATTATAATTTATAGTGCTTTGGATTTCTCTTCGCCTACCCCCTATTGACCCTTCATATGTCATGAGACTTCTCATATTCTTAAGAGAACATTAAGTCCCCTTTTATAACTTAAGGGTGACTTATTACATTGAAAAAGTGTAACCCCCCAATGTCAAATTAGAACATTGAGGAGAGAGGAAGTTGGGGAATGAGAGGAGAGAGAAAGATAGAAAATGAAGGAGGAAGAATGATGTTGATGATGATAGATTCTTCCTCTAATAAAACCTACTAATCCTTCCAGATGACTTGATGAAACACTCCAATGTAATGAAATCTGAATCTCTGAACTCTTGCACACACTGAAGAAATTCATTTAGATGATGTGAACAATGTGCTTAAATATATTGTCACATGAATCATTCGGTGACCGTTGGCATCACTCATGGAAATCCACTATGAAAAAATCTTGTCCTGACTCCCTTCAATGTTGTCGTACTGCTCAACTGATTCAAACATGATCTTGATGAAACATCTAATGAATGATATGATAGTTTTGATTGCAAATTCCACCTCCCACATACCAACCAAAACATGAAATGAGTGTCGAAAGACACTGTTGACATCCTCACTGTCACTTACTCTGCATAGTATGATGATGGAGAGTACACTTTTTTCTATCTCTTACTTGGAAGAAAATGTTGCGTCATATTTTGTCTTGTCCATTTATTTTCATGATTTCTTTAGAAAAACAACTTGCTATTTTTATTAAGTATGAAAAATCAGCTACCTCGAACCTCAACTAGATGACGCACCTCAAATTTCTCTCTCTCATTGTGTTCCTCTCACTTGTTGGATCAATTTTCTATTTTTGGCAGATGCTTGTGGGACCACTTACTATTTTTATTAAGTGTCAATTTTGGACCAAGATGACCATTTTAGTGATATCTCCTTGTAATACATCTTATGTCTTTAATGCCTCTTTCACAATTTCTTTAATTGACAACTTTCCTGAAATGGCAGTCCTCCATGTAGAAGACCACCTATTTTTAGAAAGTGAACCTCTAGTGGTCAGAAAACTATGAAATGAAGTATTCTCATATGGGTTTATTTCCAATATCTCCCCTCTGAAATCTTGAACCTATCCACTCAATATTGTAGGAGATTTTAAAGTTTTAAAATTTTGACCCGGTAATGATCCTGGACACGACAACCATTAATGGACCTCAAAAATTATAGGTCTTGTTTTCTCCTCTGTTTTTGAAAAAAAAAAAAATTTTGATATGGGTTTTGTCTTCTTATGCTTCAGGTGAAATCTTGTTTCAATCTGACAGTCGGTTTGATAGGAAATCCAACTTTTTCTTCGTTCAGCTGCAAAGAAGATCTCTTCACCATGAAAGTTTAGTACAACACAAAGAGGGATTGAAGGTGTTTTTGTGATGGTTTTTGAAAGAGGAAGTAACATCAAAAAATATTGTGGTGTTTCGTGCACTTGTTTGTAATATTTCTACGAATCTTTGTTTCACGGCAATGGAGATTTTTACTATTTCTTCTCTTCGTTCTTCACTTCTTCTTCCTTGTTTACTCAAACCTCCTTCTGATAATTATATGTTTTCATAGAGTGGAGGAATTTTTTTTTATAGATCTAGTTTGAGGTTCAGCAATGGTGGATTAGTGGTAGGAAGTTGCATAGGATTTTGGAGAAAGCATTGTGCATAGAAGAGTTAGATGTTAGAAGTGGGAAGAAAGCGAGAAATGGAGATTTAAAAAATATTAAAAAATTATGCACAGAGAGGGCTAGGTGAATTTTTGTGTCCCTAACATCCCTCACCTCAAAGGGATATGAGGGACATAAATTTCCATGGTCAGCAACGAAGTGACACATGGTGGTGATCCGACAGCAGGGAATGAAGGCTCCACTAGCTCCCAAGGATGAAAAATTGGTCTTGAAGAGGTCACACAGGTGACTAGGAGTCTCCTTGGTGGCTGGAAACATTTTTCCAAGTTTTATGTCTCTGACCTATGATAGACGTGAGGGACATAAAGTTCCATGGTGCTCCTAGTGATGACATGTGGTAATGATCAGGCGATTGAGGCTTTGAGCTCCCGTAAGCACCTAGGGGCTGAACTGGTGATCCTGACGGTCGCATGAGGATTTAGAGGTCATATGGGGGGCTGGGTAAATTTTTCCATGGCTGATTTCCCTAAGCTTGACGAACATGAGGGACACAAAATCTCACCAAGATCCTAGAGCTGACACATGTCCTCCCAAAAATTGACTAACTTTTGAACTCGCTCTAGGAGGACAACTTGAAATGACAATAACTTGATCTCTCGATGGGCATTTTTGATCAAATGTTAAATGATCCTAACTATAAATGACCTTTTCAATCTGATGGTGGGGGTCTCAAATCTTGATTCTTCCATTTGATCCCTAAAAATGGGTATGTTATTTGGTACTCCACATTTGCATGAGAAAACCTACTTACAGACCCAATGCACCAAAGTGTTGTGAAGAAACTAATATCACCATATGGTAGGTATTGCAATTACCTTTATGATGATGTTTTTGTTTTCTCTTAACTCCACCTTGAGCTCCTAGAATAGACTTTTGAAGTTAAGAAGGTGTTTTGGCCTATGAACCATAATTTTGGTGAAACTACCCCAACATATTCGTGTCCTTCCAGAATCTTCCTTGATCACTTCCATGATGTACCAAGGCCTTTTAATTTCCTCCAAGTCCATTTTGTATTTTCTACTCTGCTCTATGGGGTGGCTCTATTCCTAGGAAGGCAAGTTATAGCCCTTCCCACAACTTCCTGAAGCTTGCAAATTTTTATGAACTCCTAAAATCACTTAGGGGGAATGAATGTAATTTCCTAAATCACCTAGGGGGATGAGATAGCATTAATGATGAGGCCACTTACACTAACTGGACACACCCGAGGTGCCTTCAAATGGTAATACTTGAAAAAATTAACACGGGTATAGTTGTCATGCTTGGTAATTGTTAATTTCCTTGTTGCACATTTGCATGACAACAATTGGCTCTATCTTAGGGAAATGACATGGACTGAGTGTAGTGAAGACATGACATGGGGAATCCAAAATCTCAATTTTAGACCATATGATCCATTAACCAATGCCTTATCCATTGGGCCATGCGGAGTCATGTATAATTCACAAGAGAGAAAGATATTAAAGAAGGAAATACACACACACAATGGGAAGGGAAACAAATGCAACAGAAAAGTAAACACGCCTATTAATCACCTATGGTAGAAGGTGAGGGAAAACCTACTTTCACTGAAGTATGTTTCATTCCTTAAAAGTTTCCCATGAGTGGGAAACACTAAGTGATGATGTTGTGTGAAGCCATTGACTAGTTCCAGAAAGTAGCCTCCTCTCCATAACTATTTATAAAATTTGGGTGCTTTCATGACCATCTATGTTATTTGTAGGATTGATTCCACGTGAGATTCTTAATGCTTAGGTTTTTTCTTGTAAATTACACTTCCTTAATATTATTTGAAATTGGTTTCATAGTGCCAATTACATTCCACATTTATCCACGTAATTGATTCCTTATTGAGCATCCTACCGCTACCCCAGGGATTCTTTTCATTCAAATTACTTGAACATTCTGGATTCTTTTCTTTCTTACATCTATGTTTGTTCACCTCTTTTCCATGAGAAATCTTAGGCTTATTGTTTTTCTCTATTCCACTATGAGGTTCTTGAGTACTGGTGAGAGGATCAGAAGTAACCTCATACTTGTATTGTATGGCCATGACATGATTTAAGAGATCATGAATCAGCTCGAGGTCTTCAACTGCATCAAATATTTCTTGCACAAAGATCTCCTTTGTTACTTCCTACAGCTCATCTTTGTATGTCTTCGAAGGATATTTATTTTGCAGCTCAAGGAAGCTATCTGGAGGGATTACTTCATCATCTTGGGAATCACTACATTTTATCATTCCTTTTTCTAGAGGATCTTCATGTTCAAATACCTCAAAACTCCTTTCTTCAATTTGTTCATCATGGAAAGATTCTTCCTCTTCAAATGGGAAATAAAATATCTCCATTTCATTGTTGTATCCATCAATCATTGGTTTAGGAGGGGAATCATATTTATCCTCTTGCTTTATTTAAACATATCCCATCTTCAAAATCATTGAGGCTTCCATGTCAGCTTCACGATTGTCTTACCGATTCATGGCATGCATCAGGTGTTCAAGGATGAGCTTAGGGTCCTCTGTTTCTTCTGCTTCTCTTACCAATTCTTGTACAGATGGTTCTTTCTCACTATTCAAGGGATCATCACAAGCTGGTCTTGTCCCTCCATTATGGCATATATGAGATCCTCTTCATCTCCAAATATGAAGGAAAACATCTCCTCCTTGTGGGTAAGCATATAAGCTAGATATTCTGTTTGAGATTCGCCAAGAACCATTTCCTCTTCTTCATGATTTGCATCATCTGACGATTTGGGCATGCCCTTTTGTAACTCAAATATCCTCAATGCTTCTTCAAGGTCCATGCCTCTCTGAGAAGGCATGTCTGGCCCTATTAAGATTGGAATATCCTCCTCCTTAGTTGTCACAAAGTAATTCACCCGCTTCCTATCTTGATACAAGATGTTGGCTTCTAGGCTTCCAGAATTTCACACCATGTACCTCATCCTCATTTTTGGAATCAATTTATCCATTTTTCCCTTCATTGGAATGGTTGCAGATGATAAATTCATTTGAAATTTCCCTCCCAAGTCTCAGAAAAATCTTCAACTTAGTAACATTCCAAATGAAGCCGGAATGTCTGCTACCAAAATCATTGTTGAAACTTTCTTGTCTAGAAATTTAGCAAGAGCCACCTATGCATCTTTTACGTTCCCGAAAAGTGGGACCTATTTTGACTCCAAAGAGTAACAAGAGCCACTGGCTGGATTCATGATGAGTTTGAGAGCCTTGCCAACCCTCAAAGGCATCACATTGTTTGAGGCACCAAAATCTATTATGTAATTATTCAGTACATATTCTCCAACAAGAAGGGACACGTATAAAAGATCAACCTTGTCAGTATTGGATGTGCTCAAGGAAAACATGTTCATTGAGGGAGGCACAGGTGGGTTTGGTAGTAATCCTTTAGAATATGGTGTTACAATATTGGGTGTCAAACTACCACTCCTAATGTATTGAACAAATATCTCAAATTTTTCGGGATGAGTCCACAAATATTTGGTTTCAGTAATATGCACTTTGGCTTTGTTCACATATTCTATGAAGTCAAAAGGAGTAGATGCAGGTGAGGGTGAGGAAAGTAATTCTTGTATATTTAGGATAGGTTTGGAAGTAGGAGTATATTTTTGGGGAACGGAGGGGATCTTGAAAGGTGCACTCGAAGCTTTCAAAGTATTCAATTTTAGAGGAGAAGATTTATAATTAGAATTAGAAGAGGCATGAGAAGACTTACATGGAAATTTTGGGGACTTCTTATTTTCTACAGGATTAGGATTCAATAATGTGGACTCCATGGAAGGTGGGAGTGGAGATCCTTGACTGATTATTTTGTTTTGTGGAGTCTCCATAGGAGGATCTTCAATCTTATTTTTATTTACAATAGTAGAGGAAGAGCCCCCTTTCTTAGACTGAGAATGAGTGAAAATCACACATGAAATTTAGGTGCATATTATTCATCATATTAATTACCACCAAAAAATTTTCATAGAAACTAATTTGGGTATCATTTTCAAACTAATCACTTTCTAGGAAATCACCACCTTCACTTTCTTGTTCAAAATCCTCTTCATTTTCCTTACTCCTACAACTTGCATTGCCAGGTGGGGCCTCTAAGAAAATCCTTCATGGTGCTTTTGAAATTTGATTTATGTGGTTTTTTTGAGAAGATACTTATTCAGAAAATTCCCTCTTCAATAATGCCATCTCATTCACCAATTTTTATAGCAATGAATTTTTTCTCTCATCTCTAGGATGTTGGGCCTTTCCCTTTGATTGATTCTTGTTCTTTCTAGAGAGGATGAGATCATCATCAAGTTCAATGGCCATCCTTTTTTATTCTATAATGTTCCTTGGTTGAACTCTTCATTGGAGAAATCCTACCTCTAGTGATTGAGCTTTGATTAAGAATCTCTTAACATTGTTTTCAGATGGAAAATCCTCTTCCGGTATCTTGTGAAGAAACTAGTTGAAATGAGCCATGAATTCTCTCATGGTTTCATTTTCTCCTTTCTTCATTTGGGCCAACTAAACGAAAATGTCCTGATAGTATTTCATTGATTTAAATATTTCCTTGAAGACAGTCTTGATGTCATCTCAGCTAGTGATGGATCGGGAAGGCAAGAGGTATAACCATTCTACTTATTTTTATTATAGAGATTCCATAAACAATCTTACAACAATGTATTCATGTTCAACTCCAAGAATCCCGCTTGATGTGGTGAACAAAATGATGTGTTATTCAAGTATCTGTGTGCCATCTCCTTTCAAAATTTGGAAATTTCTTACGGTAACCTAGTTGTAGATCATGAAGAGGGGGTTCAAGAATAAGTGGGCCTAGATTTCTTCCCCAAGGAATAATGGGTTGGGGTCTTTCTATTTCATCTTCCATTGTTGTTTTTGCTTCTGCTTCATCTCTTGCTTCTACAAATTCTTCTTCAAATTCTTCTTCTTTCAAGAACTTAATGCTTAAGGGTGGTTGAAAATGGGAGAATTTGAAGGGGGGGTATCAACAAGACTTTAGATAGGATTGTCAGGTGAATTGCTTGAAGAGACAAATGGAGAGGAGACCCGAGAGAAGAAGTATGGATTATCTATAATTCGTTCTTACTAATTTTACAAATCCTTGAACTTATAATCAACAACACTTTCCAACCTGATGAACTTGGTGTGTCTTCCTTCAGTAAACTTTTCAAAACTCCTACAGTGGTAACACGAAACGAAATTGTGGAATATGCAGGAATTTGACATTTTATCTTTCAAAAATGGATTTCCTTGAATTTTTTTTTTCTCTTTCAATATTTGATTTTTTTTAATTTTGGGACCTTGCGGTCATATTTTGGGTGCAGATGATATTAAATCTACCCTAAGTTGGGCACCAAAAACTATTGGTGAGAAAATTTGTTGAGGACAAATTTGTGGGTTTATTTCCAATGATCTGGGAGTCTAAGTCCCACTACATAACCAGTGTAACTTTCGTATATGCATGCACAAGTGAAAGTGAGTTTTCTCTAGGTGGCCTTATAGCTGGGGATATAATAGGGGAACTCCACTGACCCTACGGAAAATCTTAAAAATACTTGCAAGAGAAGAATTTTCTAGGAGAACGGTAAAGGGGAGTGAGAAAATGAGGTAGGGGAACTAATGTTACAGGTAGAAAATAAGATTCCTACACACACTAGCTAAAAACTTCATCACATGCACTAAAAATAGGAAGAAATAATATTGTAAACAACAACAAGACCAAATAACTTTTAATGAGCATAAAGTATCAGTAAAACCCTTAGTCAAAAAAGGCTCAAAACTCTTTCTTGTATTGATGGTTAAGAAGAAATTGTACATAGTGTGAGAATTGAAGACACTAAGAATAAGGGACAAGTGGCCAACTCTTTTAACTCACAAGTGTGAAAAATCTCTCTCATGAACTTACAAGAATAACACGAGCTAGAAGAACTTCATAATTAGAACCCCTTGGAATGAGGATCTCATTACAATTTATAGTGCTTTGGAATTCTCTTTGCCTACCCCCCATTGACCCTTCATATGTCATGAGACTTTTCATATTATTAAGAGAACATTAAGTCCCATTTTATAACTTAAGGGTGACTTATTACATTGAAAAAATATAACCCCCAATGTCAATTTAGAACATTGAGGAGAAATGAAGTTGGGGATGAGAGGAGAGAGAGAGAGAAGGAAGGAGGAAGGATGATGATAGATTCTGCCTCTAATAAATCCTATCGATCCTTCTAGATGACTCAATGAAAAAATCTAATGTGATGAACTCTGAATCTCTGAACTCTTGCACATGTGTAATAACTTCCTTTGGATGATGTGTGAACACCATGTTTAAATAAACTATCACATGACTCATTTGGTGACCATAGCAATCACTCATGGAAATCCACTCTGAACAAAATCTTGTCCTGACCCCCTTCAATGTTGTCACACTGCTCGGATGATTCGGACATGATCCTAATGAAGCATATTATGAAAGATCTGACGGTGCCAATTGTGAATTCCACCTCTCGCATACCAACCAAAGCATGAAATTATTGTCAAAATACATTGTTGACATCCTCACTGTCACCTACTCTACATAGTATGATGATAGAGACTACACTCTTTTCCATCTCTTACTTGGAAGTGAAAGGTTGTGTCGTATTTTTCCCTGTCCATTTATGCTTCATGATTTCTTCAGGAAAAACAATTTTTTATTTTTAGTAACTATGAAAAATTAGTTTCCTCAAACCTCAACTAGATGTTGCAACTCAGATTTCCCTATATCCTTGCATTCCTCTCACCTTCTAGATCAATTTTATATTTTTGGAAGGTGCTCATGGGACCACTTACTATTTTTAGTAAGTATTAATTTTGGACCAGGATGAACATTTTGATGATCTCTCCTTGTAATACATCTTCTGTGTTTAATGACTCTTTGGCAGTTTCTTTAATCGACAACTTTCCTGAAATGGAAGTCCTCAAATTAAAAGACCTGTTATTTTTGAAAAGTGAACCTCTGGTGATTGGATCAATACAAAATGAAGTTTTATGATATGTTTTTTTTCCAATATTTCCCCTCTAAAATCTTGGACCTATCCGCTCAATAGTTTGAGAGATTTTAAATTTTTGAAATTTTGACTTGGCAGTGCTTTTGGACACAACAACCATTAATGGACCTCAAAAATTACAGGTCTAGTTTTCTACTCCATTTCCAAAACAAATTATATTTTTTATATTGGTTTTTTCTTCTTATGATTCAAGTGAAATCGTGTTTCAATCCGACAGCCAATTTGACGAGAAATCCAACTTTTTCTTCGTCGAGCCGAAAAGAATATATCTTCACTATGAATGTTTTGTCCAGTACAAGGAGGGATCGAAGGTGTTTTTATAATGATTTTGTAGAGATTAAGTAACAAAAAATGGTGTATTTTTTTGTGTACTAGTTTGCAATATTTCTACGGATCTCTATTTCACAGCAATGGAGATTTTCATTGTTTCTTTTTTTTTTCACTTCTTATTCCTTTGTTTTCAATACTCCTTTGAATTGTATGTTTTCATGGAGTGGAGGAAAAAAATGATACGATATATTGTTTGAGGTTTAGAAATGGTGGAGTTGTGGTAGGAAGTTTCAGAGGAGTTTGGAGAGAGTTAGATGTTAGAGTTGGGAAGAAAGCGGCAGGTGGGGATTTAAAAAATATTCAAAAATTATGCACAAAGAGGGCTAGGAGAATTTTTTTGTCCCTAATTTTATTCACCTCAAAATAAAAAGAGAGACATAAATTTCCATGGTGAGCAAGGCGGAGACACTTGGCGGTGATCGGATGGTAGGGAATGAAGGCTCTCCTAGCTCCTAGGGCTCAAAAACTAGTCTTGAAGAGGTCACATGGGTGAATTTTTACAAGTATTATTTCCTTTACTTGCAAGGGACACGAGGGACATAAAATTCCATGGAACTCCTGATGATGACACATGGCAATGATTAAACACTTTAGGCTTTGAGGTCCTGTTAGCACCTTGGGGTTAAAGTGGTGATCCTGGAGGTCACATGAGGATCTAGAGTTAATATTAGGGCTTAGTGCATTTTTTCATAATTTATTTCCTTGATCTTGAGGGATGTGAGGGACACAAAATCCCGTCAAGCTCCTAGAGTTAACATGTGTCCTCCCAAAATTTGACTAACTCCCAAACTCATTCTAGGACAACTTGAAATGACAATAACTTGATCTTTTTATGGAAGTTTTTGATGAAAACATATATGATCCTAACTGGAAATGAAATTTTGAATCCAATGGTGGGGGCCTCACATCTTTATTCTTCCATTTTTTCACTAAAAAATTAGATATGTTCTTTGGTACTCCACATGTGCATCATAAACTATTCTTGTAGAAATAATGAACGAAAGTGTTGTGAAGAAACTAATTTCACCATATTTTAGGGCTTGGAATTCCCTTTCTGAAGACGTTTTTTTTTTCTCCAAACTCTACCCAGAGCTCCCAGAATCTCCTTTGAAATTTCAACAGTTGTTTTAGACTATGCACTGCCTAGGCCTATGAACCATAATTTTGGTGAAACTGCTCCAACATCTTCATGTCCTTCCATAATCTTCTTGAATCACTTCCATTATCTCCCAAGTTATTTGAATCACCTCCATGTCCTTTTTTAATTTTATTCTCTACTCCATGGGGTTGATCCAATCCTAGGAAGGCCAATGATATCCCTTCCCACAACTACCTGAAACTTGCAACTTTTAATGAAACCCTAAAATCACCTAGGGGGAATGAATTGACTTTCCTAAATCATCTAGGGGGATGACATAACATTAATTTTAAGGTCACTTAGAATGACTGGACAGATCCAGGGTGCCTTAGAATGGTAAGACCCAAAAAATTAACACAAGGGTATAGTTGATATGCTCAAAAATTGTTAATTTACTTGTTGCACATTTGCATGAAAACGAAATCATAGTTATGAAGAATTCCTAGACTTATATGAACACTTAAACAAGAAACATAAATAGGAAAATAATTACATGTGAATGGTTAGAGTACAATGCACCGTAGAAGACCATTGGATGCCGAAATTAGCACCAGATCCTTAATTGATTCCTATGAATATTACTAAACATGTTGAGGCCACATACACATCACAAATACTACAACAAAAGCCTACTATTACTAAGGAGAAATTCCTACATGCCAAGTATCTAGAACCTATGCATTAGAAGGAGGTTTATCAATAAACCATGGAGGTAATTCAAAATTTACAGGGTGAGATACAATGTTTGAAGGAATAGTCATGGAAGTTGGAACAAAATAAATCAGTTGATCTCCATCAGAAAAATGTTGATGATTTAGAAGAGTTTTGCAAGATGTTGAACGAAGAGAAAATTATTCCATTGTTAGGAAACTAGTTGAAGGGAAACACTCTATGCATTGAAACTAAGCATGACAAAAAACTTTTGTGCACTAATCTTCCTTTGGACACTTTGGATTATGACAAGGAGATTACTCTGAATGCTTTTATTGATGGTTGGCTTTTGAGTAACATCTTAATTGACATAGGTGCATAATTGAATGTACTTACTTTGGATGTGTGGGTTCATATGGGAAGACCCTTATTACAACCATCTTCTAATGTGTTGTTCATGGTTAACTGAACTAAGGCAATGCCCATTGGAGTTTTAAAAGATGTATCCAATACTATACATGGGGCCAATTTCACTAGGGAATTTGAAGTCTTAGCGCTTGCAGAAGCAAAAAAATTTATTGCATTACTTGGGTGACCTTGGTCTTATGAAAACAACATTGACCTATGTTTCAATAAGGGGTATATCAGCTTTGAGAATAAGGAAGAGGGTTTCATCATACCTCTGACATATGGGAAATATACAGCTTATGTAGAGCCCTAAAGTGAAGAAGAATTGAATAGAATTTATGTGCGCACCATTTGAGATCCATAATTTCTTGAGCCATCAAAAGGAGTTCTCTAGTGGGATGATGCATATTCCATGAGCAATATTACAAGTTTTACATGTGAAAATTAGGCACACGGAACTAATGAAATGGTTGGATGTGAAGTACAAAGTTTAGACGTACATATCAGTAAGCCACACGGTATCAGACGTTTGGGCAACAACCATGTATCAAAGTATATAGGTGAAGAGAATCAAGAAGTATTCTTGCTTTCTCTGGAAGTTTAATGGGAATTTTAGGTGGAAAGAAGGAACATGTTAGTATATACTCTACGTGGGATGACAAAGCACAAGTGGATTGTTCATAGGGATAATATTTTGGAGTGGAGAGAAGTAAGGATTGCTTTATCTTCTCAGTTTCTAAGAAGTAATGTGCCTACTCATATTTGTGCATTTCATGGTAATAATCATGTTCAACACCATGTTCAGCAGTGTGAGAGACTCTAGATAGTAGGGTAGGAAGATTTACCACCTTCGTTGTGGGTGCATAAGTTTTATTTCACATTACAAGGTTACGCACGTGCATGGTATGTCTATGTAAAGTTGAATAGGGTGATTGGAAATTGGCAAGAAATTACTAAAGGTATGAATTAACCTTTGATTAATTTTATTCTAAACATCTGGTGAATGATTCATTACAGGTTATGAAGTGCTTAACTATGGGAAAAAGTGTAAAGTATGAAGAGTTATTTAAGGGGCTTTTTAGGTGAGTCAGACTTGGTGCTATGATTTGAAGAGGAAGAAATAGATGCTTAGTAGCTAGGGAGTTCTTTCCTAAAAAGAGAAAATGGTAAGATGATCTACATGGTTGATGATGAAGAGGTAGAGAACCTAGACATTAAGCACATAGAGGGTATGCACAAAGTCTTGGATAGTGCAGATGAGACTATTCACGCCTACAATGAGCCTATGAAGACCAAAAAAGTGAAAATTAGAATGGATGCATAATCTAAGGAAGCCATTATTAGAGATTACTGGTCTAACTTTGAAGTTGCTAAAATCATTGAGCCACTATGTGATTTTTAGGATTTTTTCTCTATAGGCTATCATGAATTTAAATGTGTCTATGAATCATTGGGAGAGATGAAGATAAAGCTAAAATAATGTGCGTACCTAGTTTGAAAGACACCTTACAGGATTAATCTGAACTTTCTTGTCAAGGTAAAGGAAGAAATTGACAAAATGTTAATTTTTGGAATTATTGTCTCAATTGAGAAATAAAAATGGGAGATCCCTATGGTGATCAACATTAAGAAAGATGGTAGAATCAAGATTTGTGTGGATTACAGGGAGTTAGATGTTGCATGTGTTATTTATCCCTTTCCCACACCATTTAGTGAGGAAATCTTGGAATTCATTGCAAGGCACAAAATAGACTCCCTCACTGATGGATTTTCTTAATATCCTCATGTAAGGATAACTAGTGAAAATCAAGAGAAGAAAAATTTCACCACTAAGTGGGGAAGTTTTTTGTACACATTTATACCATTTGGATTAACTAATGTTCCTATAGTATTTTTCACGCATAGTGGTACAAGAATTCTAAGATTTTATTCACAAGTTCTTATAGGTGTATTTGGATGATTAGATAGTCTATGTGCATGTGAAAGATCACTGTGATAATTTGAGGCTGATGTTTGAGAGATGTAGGTAGTTGAGCATATCCTACATTAAGAAGTGCATATTTTCCATGCCCTTTATAATTTTGTTGGGACACATCATCCGTAAAGAAGGCTTACTAGTGAATCCTCCTAAGGTAGCTATCATCTTTGGCTTAGAAGAGCCTACTAGCCAGAGAGAGGTGTGCAGATTCTTGGAGCACATGGGTTATTATATAAATTTTATTAAGGGATATGCTAATATCACCATGCCCCTACAAGAATTACTCAAGGGAAAAGGAAATTTCTATTGGGGTGAGGCATAGCAGTGCACATTTGACACACTGAAGGAAAGGCTTACTACAACTCAAATTTTGCACTTTCCTTCATGTTCCAAGCCTTTTCACGTTCATGTAGACACCTTAGCACAGCCATTGGTGTTGTATTAGCTCGGCATGGAGAAGGGATTATTGATCATCCTATTTGTTTTGCTAGCAGAAAGTTTCCTCCAACAGAACAAAATTATACAACAACAGAGCACAAGGACTTGTATATGATCTATGCACTCCATAAATTTTGACAATATTTGTTGGCTACACCTTTTATATTTTATACAGACCATATGGAATTAAAGTACTTAGTGAACAAGCCCATTTTTCAAGGGTGCATATGACATTTGGTACTATTGTTTCAAGAGTTCAAGTTTACATTAGTGGTTAAGCCAGGTAAGAGCAATTCTGGTCCATACCATATATCAAGGATTCAATCAGGAGAGTATGCGTAAAGCATTGCAGACACAATACCAGATACATAACTTTTCAGGTTGAACTATGTGCCCTCAAAATTTGAGGTTATTGTTTTTTTTACGCATAGGTGTGGCACCTTAGGGAAAGAATTCCTTAGAAAAGAAACAACTTGTTATTTACGTCGTGCCTTATATGTTTATCAGTGGAGACTTATACAAGTTAGGTCATGACAAAGTTTTGTGATGGTGTGTACTTGAGCATGAGAAAGAAATGATCATGATAGAGGCTTATGATGGTAGTGTAGGTAAAAACTATGCAGGGGATGTCACCGTGTGCAAGATTTTACTAGCTGGTCTATGGTGGGAAACATTGTACAAGTATTGCAAAGCATATTGTAAGGCATGTAACCATTTTCAGTGCCTTGGAAAGCCTAGAAAATGAGATGAAATGCCTTTGAGGCCTATTATTAGTGCAAAACCATTTGAGAAGTGGGCGATTGAATTTGTAGGCCCTATTTCCCCAGCCACGCGTAAGACATGATCATGTTATATTATAACTTGTATAGATTATCTTACATGGTGGGTAGAAGCGGTGCCTAGAAAGGATTGCACAATAGTAAGGTTTCTGTTGGAAAATATTATTAGTAGGCATGGCTTCCCTTTAAGTTTAACAAGTGATAGGGGAACTCATTTCCTTAATGAGACTATTAGGATACTATTAGATGAATTTATGATTTCACACCATCCTATAACCTCGTATCACCCTTAGGAAAATGAAACTATTGAGGTTTTCAACAAGATATTGAGTCATACCTTGACCAAAATTTGTAATGTTGGAAGGAGAGATTGGTATGACAAGGTTTCTGTGGTAATTTTTGCATACCAGATAACCTATAAGAGGTTGAATAAAGTAACACCCTTTCAGTTTGTGTTTAGTGTAGAGGAAGTTCTACCCATGGAATTCATGTTACCTTGTTTTTGTATTGCACACACAGGAGGTATGGATGATGAGAAAGTATTGGAAGAATGTATCGACAAATTGATGCAGTTGGATGAAAGGTGTGTCATAGTAAGATAGATTCAAAAGAAATAAAAAAACTAGGTAGAAGGCATGGCATGATAGGAACATCAAGGATAATAAGCTTGAGGTTGGGAAAATGGTACTTCTGTATGATTCAATTTTTTTTTGTCACCCTAGAAAGCTAAAGGTGCGTTGGTTGGGACCATATATTATCACTTATATACTTGACTAAGGCACTTTCCAGTTAGAGGCACTGGATGGAACACAGTAACCCAGTTACTTCAACAAGAAAAGGTTGAATCCCTACTATAAATAAGTCTTCTTGGTGTTTGTAATAAGGTAGTATTGAAACTTAGATTAGGTTTCGCGTAATGCATTTCCTTGATGTGTGTTTCCTGCATCATTGCTAGGATTTGTCAATTTAATTCATTGTTTTGTGTAATAAGCACACTTGCACGCCAGAAGATTATTATAATATAAGTGTTTTTATGCACATAGGACTATGCATACCCTTAGTGTGGGGTGTTTATATACAGGGTTCATTACCAATTTGAATATATTTGATTTTCATCTGAAGATGAGTATGCATAAGGAAACTTTTGTGCAGGTGATATTTGGAAGGGTGCAGATAGAAAAATAATTACTCCTAAATGAAGACCACATATGGAAAAATGAACACATAGTATAATGTGAGGTATGTAGCACGAGTGGAAACTACTTGGAAGAATGTGTAGTGGCGAACTACTTTGGTGCATATGGGCGTGTGGAAGGAGGTATGTGACCAAGAAGTAGAAGGTGCACCAGAAGGTTATGACTGTGGGGTGGAAATGAGTAGTGCAGAAATATTTACAAAAAATGCATTAATGCTAGGATTGGTGGTAGGTGATGGAGAAATAAATGAGATAAATTTTAAAACTCTATATAAGGAAGGGTTGTGAGGCCACTTTTACCTTTGTGATTATGAATTCTCGAGCAAGTTGTTTCCCAGTGAGATATCTAAGATGGTTGTGAAGAGTGGAGAGATAAAAACTAGTTGGGTTGGTTAGATTTGTGTACAAAGAACTATTACGCTCTATTTATTTAAGTGTTTGAGCAAGGAGATTGATGGCGAGAGTTTTTGTTTGAGCTAGGGAACAAGGAACCAAGTTACAGAGCTTGAGGGAGGTAAGAGAACACATCTTTTTAATTGAAATGACACCAAAACAAGCACCAGCGGAAGGTACAAGGGAAAAGAAACAAAAGAAAGTTGAGATTGAGATCGAGGATTCCCCATAAAGTAGGTTTTTTGAAATGCAATACCCAAAGGAAGTGATTATGGGTTGTGATTGTGATTCTGATGTCTGTCAAAGAAAATTCAGTGATTACAACCATAGGAAAACAATAACAAGGAGAAGTTGGACACATTGTTGAATAAAAACAAAAACAAACAGATACCGAATGACATGCTTGTATACAACGATGATGGGGAGAATCTCCTAAGAACAGTAGGGGTTTTACAGTTATATGAACTTCCTTTTTTCAGAAATCCAGAGAAGTTATACTAGTGGATTATGAGTAGAGTCCACGACGACTTTTTCTATTTTGGTGGGTGATGAATGAGGATCACTGTGTCCTTGATTGGTACTTTGACCAATTTTAAAAGCACATGCATAGAGGTGATCAACAACCTAACTGATAAATTAGCAATTATAACAACGAAAAAGGAGTTGGGTTATATAAAAGGTGGGTGTGGCATGGATATTTACAAGTTGAAGAAGTATTTGGTCATACAGGTAGCCTCACACTTATTGAAAAAATTGAATGACTAGGAGAGATGGTCACAGGTGAACACTCTATGGCTACATGTTGCAAAGAAAATTTCACAAGGGGATACCTACAACTTGGCTAGATACATTTCTGAAATGATCATTAAATATGCATGTAAAGGTGAGAAAATCAGATTTGGCGTTATTCTACTATGTCTTGTATTTATGGAGATTGGAGTGCCCGATGGACCAAAGAAAAAAATATGTGAGTACCCTACAGAAAATAAATATCTCACAGAGAGATGGATGGGTTTCATTATTCCCTTCATTGAATCAACTCTCTGTTGATGTCATATTCAAACCAGGGGTGTGTCTAAATCTATATCCAATAAGAAGAATCTTAGTGATCTAGTAATTGATTGTAGGTATTTTATATTTTCTGGGGGATCTTTCCAATGTCTTAAGGACTTCTTAGTTAAAAACCTTATTGGAATCAAACTATGAAAACTAGTTGGAAGTAAACACACTTAGCACAAAGGAATTGCTGGAAATAAAAACACATTGCAGAAAGGAATTGCTAGAACTAAACACACTATTGAAAGTGCTAGAAAATGATGGAAAGAAAATAAGAATCTAATCTAGACACCTATAGGAATGAGTATACAATAGATTTTAACTTGAAGAATTAAAAGTGTTACAAAATTAACAGATCTAAGCTATTTTCTCTAAAAATATAAATACCAATAACGAAGATCGTAGCTCTTAAGGGAGTGGGCCCTTGCTCCTCCTTGAATCGGGATTTGACAAATTAAAATTCTCTCAAAATAGAAATGGTTGTTTTATTGATAAAACATTTTGCATTATAAAAACGTGTTGGATATGTGTATATCAATCTATATATATCTCTCTTGCTCTATATCTATATTATTTATATATATATATACTTCTTACAGGGGTGCATTTATGGCTGTAACTGTTCCACTGATATGATGGAACTAAATCGTGCCCAGAATAGATGTTGAATTGGAACATGGTTGGACATATAGCTATGTGATAATTATTCTAGATCTGTGAGTATGGAGAGTCAGAAGTCTTCTAATCTACTCTTGATTGATAGGATCATTGATTTGAAAAATCACCGGCCATTTGGAATAGATTCTTATCGGTTCCAAAACTTTAGAAGAGTTCCATAACTAAAGGGCATCATTCCAGGTATAACCGAGAGATTCTAGAGCTATCTGCAGGAGTTCTGGAACTAATTCTGATAATTATGGAACTAATTCCTGAAGTTTTAGAACTAAGTGAAAGAACTCGTAACTGCATGGTGGGGTTCTAAAACTAAGCCTGACAGTTTCGAAACTAAACTGTATTGATCCCAATGCTTCCAAAAACATGTTATCCACTTCATATTTATGCTTCCACCTGATTGTGACCTATTTTATTACAAAACTAAGTTTCCAAAGAACTTGTTTAGGAATTATAAATATTTTAAATGTTAGAATCATAATAAAAAATGATGGACAATTACATCCTAACTTATATCCGATCAAACAAAAGTCACAAAATGTAGTCAAAATTAATAAAAAGGAGAGTAAGATGAGATAATTTATTGTACATTTAATGGGAATATTTTGGCCTCATCATTTCCCCAATACTTACTTGTTTGTAAGTCCCCTTACAAAATTTACTCTTCAGATCTTGGGTCGTTGATTCTGCATTCCAATTCATAGCTCAAGTCAAATGGATGATATTGAATATTCCAGTGTTTTAATTCAGAGGTGTTATATCCTAATCCTAATGCTACTTTATTCATCCATGCCTCAAATTCAGTGGGATCTTATGGTTCTTTATTCTGCCATGGTGACATGTGGGTGAGAAGGAGTGGAGGTCCTATTCTCATTCCCATCAATATGATTCTGTTCTTTTTATTGATCTTAGGAATTAGTGTACATAAGGATTTTGCTTTATAAAAACTCCAGATTAATTTTGTGGGAGATATTACTTCCCTTCTTCTCAATGCCACCATGAGAAATTCCCATCTTTTCAAACATGCCTCATAAATATCTTAAAAAAATTCCTCTTCATAAGAGGTGAAGGCATTAATACTTCTTTGTAAATTGGCAAGATAAGGTTACTTGAACCTTTTATCAAATTAATAGGATCTAAAATGTGTAGCAAAGGTGGATGGTTTACCATAGTGAATCCTCATACAGAGACCAGATGAACTAGACTTTAACAGATGTTCTGACTCCCTCTCCTTCCATGCAATTTGATTTTGAAGAATAGACACAAATGCATTAAGTTGGCTCTCCCGTACATACAAATTGATCATAAAACCTAAGTTCTTTTTCAGCATGAAATTGTAGAGATAGAATTCACAGAGAAGATTTTTTTGCTCTGCATTGGCTAAGGAATAGGCTGTTGTAAAATTAGCTTCATCTTTTATTTCATGTAGAAGGCCACATTTTATCCTTGAAAACTTCTAGCGAATGAATTGTTCCTCCAAAAACACACTATATGTAGGAGAAGATCACTTGCATACAAGTAATTTCTCACTCATTATAAAAACCATTTGTATTTTCATAAGATATTTAAATTTGTCTTTTTCTTCTTTGTAAAAATTTTCTTCCCATTCTTTTCTTTCTTTCTTCTCTTCTTCTATCTTGTTTTTCAAGTCCTCATTCGATGTCTTGGCTTCACCGAGTTCTCTACAAGTATCATCCCATAGCTATTTAAGTGGTAAGTTAATTTAGTTTTTGCAGAGACTGTTGATAGAGAAGTTTGTTTTCTAGAATTTTGACATTCTTCCTCTTTCTCAATTAGTTGATGTTTAACTCTTATAAATTCCTTAGTCTTGTTAGTGAGCTGAGTTTTTAATTCCCCAATGACCATTTCTCTCTGTTCCAATTTAAGTTTGAGAAAATTCAACTCGTCATCCTTTTCTCTACTAATGAGTTCTTCTCTGGAAAAAAAAAGATCCTATTTAACTTGTTGTTTTTCTTCTTTCTCTGAAATTTCCTTAGGGGTTAAGCATTATTCTTCTACTAGAGGGGATTTCATTTTCCATTTTCAAAATGTCAATTCATCTTCTTCATGTGATGGTGTTGCTGATTCACCCATCTCATGGAAAACTTGTTCCTCAAATCTCTCATCTTATTTTTCTATCTTTGTTTGGCTTGGTCCAAGAGGAGTCATGGCCATGCTGCCCAAAATATCAGTAGCTTCCTTTTCCATCCCATCTTGATCTCCCATCTCCTCTGAGAATTTGTCTAGACCTTTCTATCAATTCTCCTTGCTTTGAGGAGCCTTGAAATTGTACAAAAATGGGTCTCCTCCTAGAAATTCTTCTAATTTTCACCTCTTGCTCTTTCTTAGGTGAAATTGTCACTATCAGAGATAGATATTAGCTCTCCCCATAGCTACTACAGAGGAAGGAATTTCTTTAGAAGGCACAATAGGTTCTGCAGTTATAGTCCTTCTTCCAGATCTTCTTCTTTTTGGTATTTCCTCTCCAACTAGTTCTTTTTTTTCCTCTGCAGTGGCATCAATTTCCAAATTAGTTACAGGAGCATAAGGAGATGCTATTAATACTCTCCTGAGAATATCAGGGCTCTACTTTAAACTTGCTTCGCAATTTCTCCCACATTTCTTCTTCCATTTTTCTTCAAAAGGAAATGGTGTTGGCACACTAAATGCACTAACCCATGATGTCTAATTGTTCCCACACCCCAGGAATACCTCTAGGCCATTCATATGGATGGAGTCAAAAAGAAACCCTGGAAGGTTTACTATATATTCTAGTTTTTCTAGCTCCATATCTAAGGTATATGAGTATCTTTAGAACTTATCTTCCTTCCGACCTGAACTGACAATCATAGGTTAAATACTTGACTATCCAAAATGCCACTCTGTCAAAGGGTTTGAGAAAGCTTTCCCTTCTGACCCCTTTTTATGATTTTCTTTTGTGTTGTAAATATATTGGGGTTCAGCTTCCCTCTTTTTCAGTAGGGTTTCAACCAGTTATTTTAATGTCTCCTTTGACAGGGTTTGGGACATGCACAATTAGCACTCCAGATATATTACTTATTGTATTCACAAGAAAAAGGAATGAAAACATTTATAATATTTGTCCTGGATTACTCTAAATTTATTACGAAATATCTTACCAATTCATTCATTATACTTGGGGAACTTTCCTCAGAAAATTCCAGTCCATCCTGTCTTATTGAAAGATAGATGCCACTTCTTCATCTGCAATGATTTGGGTATCATCCTCTAGTTCCAAATTCTTTTCAATCCCCATGATACAGAGGTGATTTCAAACTCTTGATCTCCTTTAATCTTATGTAGGTTTTGCTAAAGAACTCTCTCGCTTAGCTATGCGGTACTGATGAATTTAGCTACAGAACTACTGTACTTAGTTGTAGAAACTTATGTGTTGTAGCTGCGGAATGCAAACCTAATTCGTTGCTTCTTCCTTGAAATTTATTTGCAATCATTTTTCACTTTGTTGATTCCACACTAATGATAACTCATTATAATTATGCCGCCAATTTATTCCATCAATATCTTTCTCATGATTACTCACTTTTAATCATGATGTACAATAGATGACTCATCATATCAATCTTTTAAATCAAATCTAATCACACATGTAAACTTTTAATCTAACCTTTAATAATTTAAAGACAAAATTACCATACTTGATGATGTAATCCCTCCGTCATGATGCACTCATCATTCCTAAAAAGTGAAACAAAAGGAAAACGGTTAGAAAAACACTTAGAACTCCAGAGAATTTTATTTTATTTTGAATTAGCCATTTATTTTAGAAGATCAACCGCCATTGCTAGTTTTCAATTGATCTCTAAGAGAAACTTTTTTCAGGGGGAAGAGAATGTCATTTACTAGTTTTCACTCTCTTTCCTTGTTTTTTTTTGTTTTTTTTTTGTTTTTTTTTGGAAGAGAACGCCATTTACTAGTTTTCATTATCTTCTCTTTATTTTGGATCTATCCACCTAATTATTTGATCATTTTGGAAGAACTGGGTTTCTTCCATATGATCAAATTCTTTGTCCTGCTTTAATCTACCTCAATAATTCATCCTTAGTAGGAGGCTTCCTATAAATTTTTATCCTATGTCCATTGACCAAGAGTTTTCTTTTTGTTGCCATCGATGGGAAGTAACTGAAATAGAACCATTGTCAAATATTTTCTCAATCTGATAGGGTCTTAACCATCTGGTTTTCAATTTTCCCTTGAATTTTTGGTACTTAGAATCAAAACATCAATGCCTAATCTCCTACTTTGAATTATCCTTTTCTTGATATGTGTATCATGTCCATTGCTTCCTTTGATCTTGGATTATCTTATATCTGCTGAAGTGCTTCCATCCTCAAATTCATCTAACTCATTAGGTTGAAGGATTCTCTCCTTTTGAGTTGCATCCAATTCAATACCCACCTTAGCTATTGTTCCTCAATATCTATAGTTCAAACACAATAGGCAACAAGGGATTTTTCCCATAGACTAAACTCATATGGTGAAACCCCTATTGTAGTTTTCCAAAGTTATATTGTAAGCCCAGACAAGCTTAAGGCAATCTCTTTATCCAATCTCTTCTTTCTGCTTCAACTATTTTAGTAAGGATGTTTTCCAATTATTTGTTCATTACTTCAGCTTATCCATTTGACTGTGGGTGATAGGGAGATGACTTCATATGATTGATATGATAATACATTGTGAAAACTTGGATCATATTAGACATAAATTGTAGTACCTAGTCTGGAAACTATGCTCCTTGGTGCTCCAAACTTTACCATAATTTTGTGCCAAAGGAAATCAACAACTGCTTCTTCAGTGGCATTTGTTAAAGCCTACACGTCTACCCCACTTTTTCACATAATCAGTACACACAAGAATGTGCTTCTTTTCCTTGTGAAGGAGGATTTAAAGCGGACCAAAAAAATCTAACCCCCATCTCTCAAATGGTTCAATCACTATTTGAGGTTGCAAAGGCATTCATTGGTGAAGTTTGGTTGTCCCACGCCTTTGACAAGGATCACATCACTTGATATATCTCTTCACATATTTGTATAGAGATGGCAAATAATAGCCAGTGCCATGTATCTTGTGAGCTATTCTCTTCACTGAATATTGTCCTCCACTTGGTTCATCATGACATGCCTGGAGGATGTCAAATATTTCATCTTCTCTTACACACCTGCGTAAATAAAATCAGGACCACATTCAAATATCATTTCATTTAACCATTTGAATTGTGCACTGGTTTTGATTAAATTTTTTATTTGTTTCTTAGTGAAAGGAGGAAACTTCCTTGTTGCAAGATAATTTTCCATATCAGCAAACCATGGTGTATCAGCTTAAATAACAAACAATTGTTCATCTCTAAAGTTTTCCGTGACTGGATCTTTCTCCCCTATAGTGGTTAGGCTTGACAAGAAATAAACTACCACATTAAATTTACCTAGATTTTCCATAATGGTAATATCAAATTATTGTAAAAGTAATAACCATCAAATTATTCTACTTCCAACCACTGGTGTTTTTATTAAATATTTAATTGCTGAGTGATTTGTATGTACAAATATTTTGTACCATGCAATGTAATGTCTAAATTTATTAATTGCATAGATCACAACCAGAAATTCTTTTTCAGTGGTAGTGTAATTTATTTCAGTGGGAGTAAGATTTTTATTAAGATAGTAGATAGCATTCATTTTTCTTTCTTCATCTTTTTGTCCCAAAAATACACCAATTGAGTTATTTGAGGCATCAATTTGGATGTGAAAATGTTTCTCCCAATTAGGCGCTCTCAATATTGGGGCAGTTATTAATTTCTCTTTAATTTCTTCAAAAGAAAGTTGACACTATTCATCCCAAAGAAATTCATAGTCCTTGGTAAGAAAATTAAACATGGGGGCAGAAATTTTACTAATATCCTTGATAAAGTGCCTGTAGTATCTAGCATGCCCTCAAAATGACTTGATATCTGTGGGGGTTTGAGGAACAGGTAAGTCTGAAATAATCCAAATTTTGTTTTGGTCAACCCAAATTCCTCTTTTTGAAATATGGTTTCCTAATACAATCCCTTCATCAACCATCATCAAACATTTTTCATGGCTAAGAGACAAGTGGTGTTTCTTACATCTTGTCAATACTTTGTCTAAATTTTTCAAGGCATCGTCAAATGTATCTCCATGCACAGTAAAGTCATCCATGTATACCTCTACACATTCATTTGTTAGGTCTGCAAAACTTGCTAATACAACTCTTTGAAAGGTTGTTGGAGCATTACATACTCGAAATGGAAATACCCTATAAGAAAAGGTACCCCATGGACAAGTAAATGTAGTTTTATCCTGATCCTCAGGAGCAACTTTGATTTGATTATATCCACTAAAGCCATCCAAGAAGGAAAACTATTGTTTACCTAAAAGGTTTTCTAAGACTTGATCTATGAATGGTAAGGGAAAATAACCTCTCAATGTGGCTTTGTTTAGTTCCCTATAGTCAACACAAATTCTCCATTTTCCATTCTTTTTAGGTATAATTACAAGATGAGACACCCACCGGCTATCTAAGATGGGTTAGATAAAACCTACATGTAATAGTTTTTCAATTTCTTGTTTGAATATATCCCTTAAGGATAGATTAATCCTTCTCTGAGGTTTCCTAACTAGTCTAATGTTTTCAGTATAGATGTGAGTGGTGTAGATACTTGGATGAATTCCTTTCATGTCTTTATATTCCCAAGTAAAATATTTAGTATGATATTTCAGAACATAAAATGGTTTAGCTTCTTCATCATTCTTCAACCAACTATTAATATTCAAAATTTTACCCGGTTGAATCTCAACATATTTGGTCCCAGTGTATGATGAATTGATTTATTGAAAGGGTTCCATTAATGTGTTTAGTGGACATGTATGTGGTAACAACATATGATATGCAACCACGTCTCCAAAATTTCCTTGAGACAGAATGCTATAAAAAGGACAGCAAGAAGAATTATGATACTTATCTTTTTATAGGTCGAACTCCTCATCACTGTTGTTTTCCAAAAATTCTTCATCATCTCCTGATATATGTGAAGTTGAAGATATGGATTCTTCCTCTCCCCAAGAGAAATATCATTCCTCCAGACCGAAATTATCTTCATTTTCAGGGAATTTTTATTGGTGTGGTTACAGAATTAATTGTGATGGTTCTGGAACTAAATATGATGTTTCCGGAAAAGATTCTGCACGTTCCGGAACTAATTTTGTAGGTTATAGAACTATTCCTTACTACTCTAATGACAATTGGTGTACATTAAATGGTGGGTTAATCATATCTTCTATTTCTTGTTCTGGTACATATCCTGCAATGTTACATATGCAAAGAAAGACAACTATGTTTACCCTAAAGGTCTTATACAGACTTATCTATGAATGGTAAGGGAAAATACCTCTCATGTGGGCTTTGTGTAGTTCCCTATAGTCAAAACAATTCTCCATTTCCATTCGTTTTAGGTATAATTACAATGAGCCCACACCCCCAACCCCGGGCTATCTTAAGATGGGTTAGATAAAAACCTATGTAATAGTTTCACTTTCTTGTTTGAACTAATCCCTGAAGGATAGATTAATCCTCTCTCTGAGGTTTCACTAACTAGCTAATGTTTTCAGTATAGAAGAGGTGAGTGGTTTTGTGCTGTAGATACTTGGATGAATTACTTTAAAGTCTTTATATCCAAGTAAAATAGTTAGTATGATTATTTCAGAACATAAAAATGGTTAGCTTCTTCGTCATCTTCAAAACAAATATTAATATCACGTCTCCAAAATTTCCTTGAGCAGGAATGCTATAAAAAAAAAATGACAGCAAGAGAATTATTTGCTACTTATCTTTATAGGTCGAACTCCGATCACTGTGTGTTTCAAAAAATTCTTCATCATTCCGATATATTGTGCAGTGAAATATATGGATCTCCTCTCCCCAAGAGAAATATCATTCCTCCAGGACCGAATATCTTCATTTCAGGAGTGGAATTTTCATTGTGTGGTTACAGAATTAATGGTGATGGTTCTGGACTAAATATGATGTTTCCGGAACAAGGATTCTGCACGTTCCGGAACTAATTTTGTAGGTTATAGAACTATTGGTGAGAGGTTGAAAACCATATGGGTGTATGGGTTGTATATGAAGACAAATGTTGTTGTAAGGATTGTTATTTTATATCTCCTATATAATGGAGTGTAATGAAATAGTGTATAATAAAAATATAATATAGAGTTGTTGATTTCAATTATTGTCTGTGTAGCTATTTCATGGATTCTTTATATTAGATCAGATTAATTTCTACAATATAATGAATTTTTCTCATGCAAAAACATAGGATGACATCCTATAATGCAACACAAATGGAATATGAAAATATACAACTCATGTCGAGTAGATACTTGTCCCAATGGGGTTGCTAAATGATAAAAATGTATAACAAGAATGTATTAACATTGCAACATGAAGTAGGAGGAGAAGAGTGCTACAAAGAGCTACTAGAAGTCAAAGATAAAGAAACACTGCACTCAAAAGTAGCAACCGATGTATGTGGAGTGTCTTCAACTGATTACTCAAGATGCAATGGAAAATGAGAGGAAATGGTCACATTTGTATTAGATGAAAGTTCTCCAAAGTAGAACACTACTTCAGAGAGTGAATAGCCACATCCCAACAGCATGAACATAGATAAAAATGAGCTTTATGGAGGCAAAATTATAGAGAGTGTGCTCAGTAACAAGATCATGTGGCGAATGGTCAACATTGGAATCATGAATAGCAACAAGTCTAGAGGAAAACTAAACAATGAAAATGATATGAGAAAGCTTAGAATCTATGGAAGAACTAATGTGGTCTAAGGAAGCCTCACTCTCAGATGGTGAAACAAGGTCACCATACAGTTGTCGAATAATGGTCTAGGAAGTGAAAGGGTAGTTAGTGTGCTTAAAATAACACAATATTTCCCTAGAAATATCAGTCTCCTAATAAGTCCATAGACCTCATCATTGTGGTTAAACCACTCATTCTTCTATAGAGTCTCATTAGATCTCAAGAATGAGACCATGGAGGTAGTGAAGCCAATCATCCATAGTGCAATTATTGATAATTAATGCCTTCAAATATAGAAATTTCCTAGAGTTGAGCATTAAAACATAATGGTGAAAATCCATAATGCAGATAAACACCTAAAAATATCTCAAAAATGGCTACTTTGAATATCCTTAGTGCAATCCATGGCATTTAGATCCCCACTGATTTTTGTAAGATAGCACTTAATAACTTAGTGTAAAAGTACAAGTCCCCATAGAGTTTTGTAAGAAACCCCTGAAAATGTGGCACTTTATAAAGTAGTGTGTTTACAAAAATAAATGAAGCTTTCAAGTAGAGCATGATAAAACATGCACTTTTGACCAGAAAAGTGCTCAAATCTGAGCTATCGATAAAAAGTTATAGCAAATACAATTTCCTGTAAATAATGACTTATTAAAATATATTTTACAAGCTAGTTAAAAAATTCTAGAAATGAGAGGAAAGGGGGTCGTGCGTATACTCATTGGAACCGAAAAATAATGAAAAAAGAAATGGTTTTGCTTGTGAGGGGGAATAGGCCTCCTACCAACCCGCTGCCTTGCCCTTTGTCACTCATCCAAGGCAAAGATACAAGTTTTAAAAACACTTGTAACACAATAATTCAATTCCCCTCCTTTATAAGGCCAAGTGATATTGTTTTAACAAAAGAAAAAATTGAGAAGGTGGGTTTGATTCAAAGATAACCTCCACTATTCAACCCCAATCCTAAACCACTTAATCTCCCAGATTACATAAAAGTAACAATTCACTTTCCTCTTTATAAGTCTTTTTCAAAATGTTAATGATTTATAAACTAAAAGGTAAATTGTTTGAATTTCCCAATTAGGAAAGTTATGTCCAAGGTTTAACGTAGAAAAACCTGAGAGGAGTTGAGTTAACACATGTTGAGCCCTTTGGAGATTTGGTGCATGTGTGGGAGACTATTAAGTTATGAGAAAGGAGGTAGAGACCACTATCAACACTGTGAAGGAAGCATAGAACATGGAAGAGATTAAAGCCTAAGGGACTATCAAATGTCATGGCATCCGAGCTGACATGGTTGAGCTAGCCATCAACAACCATCACCAAGGCCAAGAGATGTGATTAGCCTAAGATGGGTGGTTATGTAGATCAAAAGAACATGACATTCCTATACGCTAACTAACCAATGTGCAGCCATAGTTGTGCATCATCTAGCAAGGTAACTTCCAAGTTGTGTGCACAAGGATAGGGCACGAGATGTAAATGAACTAGAGGCACAAGTCATGGGTGCACTGCTATAAGAGCAAAGAGCACATATCCACCAAATTTTGAGTTAGAGATGTATAGGGCTTAATGGCCGAGTTGTAGGAGCTAAAGAAGATAAGGCTTGATAATGAAGGTCGAGTACAAGCTCTTGAATGGATTCAAGGTTGGGATCTATCCAAGATTTGTTGAACTGTAACCAACCTGAGGCCAAAGAAGAGTCTTATCATTTCAATGTATTGATCTAGATCTGAACACAATGTCATTCTAAGTTAAGCAGGGGAGTCATGGAAACCTGAGTTGAGGTGTCGGTAGACTAGTCAAGCCTAACACAGAGGGACGAGTCATGTTGAGTTATGTCCCAACTAAAAACATGATTTGGAGATGAAGTGGCTAGATATGTAGACACCAAATTTGGGTCACACTCCCCTTGGTCTCCTTTCAATAAATTAACATAATGTGTTCACCTAGCCATGACCCCTTTACCCCGCATTCGTATTAACTTAATTACTTATAATTGAATTAATGTTCATCCTCATATTATTTATTAATTTAATTAAGTTAATTTACACATCACCTAAACAACTCACCCTTTGACCTATCTCTAGGGTCATTTAACTCACAATGACCAAGTCATCACTCTCACCATAGAGTCATCACTCCTAGTGTTGAGTCACCACTTGACCTGACTAATAGAGACTTCTTCCTAAAACCTAATTGGACTTCTTTTATGACCTTCCTATTGATGGGTGTCGTTATTCCCTTCATTTAATCAACTCTCTGTTGATGTCATATTCAAACCAGGGGTGTGTCTAAAGCTATATACAACATAAAGAATATTAGCGATCTAGTAATTGATTGTAGGTATTTTGTATTTTCTGGGAGATCTTTTAATGTCTTAAGGACTTTTTGGTTAAAATCCTTATTGGAGTAAAACTATGAAAACCTATTGGAAGTAAACACACTTGAATTTAGAAATAAACAGAAAGTAATTGTTGGAAATAAACACACTTTTGGCCTTAGGAATGAAATAGATTGCTGAAAATAAACAAACATTACAAAAAATAAACACATGATTGAGAATACTTGGAAAATGATTGCAAAGAAATAAGAATTTAATCTAGAACACCTATAGGGACAAATCTCCAACAGATTTCAACTTAAGGAATTGAAAGTATTTGTAACTTAACAGATCTACACTATTTTCTTTAAAAATATAAATACTAATAAGGAAGATCCTGGTTCTTAGGGGAGTGGGCCCTTGATCCTCCTTGAATCAGGTTTTGACAATTAAAATTCTCTCAAAATAGAAATGGCTATTCTATTGATAAAGCATTCTGCATTACAAAAATGTGATGGATCTGTGTATATCAATCTATATTTATCTCTCTTGTCTATATCTATATTTGCAGGTCTATATACACACACATATTTGTAGGTCTGTATATATATATACTTTCAAGGGTGCATTTATGCCCTTAATTATGCCATAGATATGATGGAACTGAAGCGTTCTCAGAATAGATGCTAAATTGGCACATGTTTGGACGTACAACTTTGTGATAATTATCCTAGATCCACGAGTATGAAGAATTGGAAGTCCTCTAATCTGATCTCGATTGATAGGATCATTGATTTGACAAATCACCAACTATTTGTAATAGATTCTTATCAATTCCAAAACATTAGAAGAGTTCCGGGACTAAATGAAACCATTCTAGGCCTTAACAGAGAGAATTCCGGATCTATCCATAGGAGTTCCGGAACTAATTCTGGAACTAAGTATTAGAGTTCTAGAAGTAAGTGACAAAACTCATAACTGCATGGTGGAGTTCTAGAACTAAGTCTTGCAGTTCCAGAACTAAAGTGTATTGATTCCACTGCTTCCAAAAACATGCAATCTGCTTCATATTTGATCTTTCACTTGATTATGACCTGTTTTATTACAAAAATGAGTTCCCAAAACACTTTGTTAGGAATTACAGACCTTTTAAACATTAGATCCATAATCAACAAAAGATGGAAAATTACAGCCGAACTTATATCAGATCAAACAAAAGTCACAAAATGTAGTCAAACTTAATAAAAAGGAGAGTATGATGAGATCATTTATTGTACATTTAACGGGCATATTCTAGCCTCATTAGAGATTCAAAAATTATCTTTGTGAGTGAACCATGAGTGTCCCATTCAAACCAAGGGTAAAGATGTGATATGCATGACTCCACGCCACATTCAAGGAAGAGTGGAGGATACCTAAGGAGTTACTTGTGGTAGTGAGTAAGCTGGCACAATTTGTAGTCTATTAGCATTTTTGCATCACACATTTTACGATGAAGGATGAGACATGGAGTCCTTAGTGAAAACTACCCTATGCTTTCACCAAATAATTCTTTCATGCAGCTATTCACAGACTCTCAGACATGTGTTGGTTAATCTAAAATGCTTATAAGGTAGACTGTGACTACTACACTCTGAAGAAGACTTACGTCTATCTCAGTAAGTCTACTTATATTGAAATATACATTTCATATGACACAAATATGAAGCATGTGAGTTTGAAAATAGGTGAAAGTGGGGAAACATTGGAAAATTCTACATTTCCCATTCAAGAAGAATAATAAGAAGGATAACTTCATGAATATAGTGGTGGGTTGGACCATAGGGAAATAAGATAACCTACAGATAGAAAAAGGAACGAGCGTGAGATGATGCCTCCATCACAAGAGTAAGAGGATGAAGTGTTTGAGACAAACACAAGGGAAATCAATGTGGAGTACATAGTCAAAGAGCCACAATTCAAGAGAGTGTTCAGGAGGACAAGGGTTGAGGGTGTATGGTCATAATAACCATTAAGAAGGTCACCTTAGATTTTACTATAGAAAGTAGAGCCTGAGAAGAAGACAAGGCACAAGCTAAAGTTTAAGGATGTAAAGGAGAATGAGTCCAAAGAAAGCGCATCAAGTACTCCAACGTAGCCTGAAGGTACAGAGGATCCTCGTGATGAATAAATGAATGATGATGAGGAAGGGATGAAGGGATGAAGGGAGCATAAACAAAAACATAAGTAGAAAAGGGTGAAGGCCCAATTCTAGATTCAGGCACTCGGGTTCCTAAGGGAAAAAGAACAAGGGAGGAGAAAGAAGTAAAAGAGTATGAGACTCTTGTGGTTAGATATGTGTATGATACCAACAATATCATATGCACATGTCTCCAAAGTACTGTGTAAACTAAAGACTTATATGGTTGGGAGTTGATGGATGTGGAAGTAGTGAATGCATGCAAACGGATCAGTTTTCATGGTCAATATAGACTCATATGGATGATCCTGAGTTTGAAGTATGTGAAGAATCACGCGTATCACACACAATGAAGAAAACATACCACATCCAACACGTAAATTATAAGCCAACTGTTATGTCTGATAAATAAGTGAGAAATGCCTTAGTAAATGTATTTGTAGAGGTTGCGCGTAGGAACATAGACAAAGAAGCAACCATTAGGGTGATGATGGATAAAAAAAATGATACAAATACAAAAATAAAGCACCTCATAGCAGAGAAGGAAAAGGATGAGGAAAAGATAGAATCCTTGATTGGTATGACCAAGGAGATTGGTGATGATATTCTTAAGGTAATTCCACATATGGAATCTTAAGTTCTAAAAACATTTCCTTCTGTAATGCACTATATACGCACACTTTTAAAAATGGTCATAGATGAAGGTCCCATGTGTATGCTCATGCCAAAATACCCTATAGAGGAATTAGCAAGGGTAAAAACAACCATTTCTAGTTAAAATTGCAAGTTACGAGTCATTTCTAAAAGCCTTGAGAGATGAATTGAAGAAGGCAGATTAGGTCTTGAACATGTGCATGAAACCATATGTAATTATTAGGAAAAGGAAAATTGCAGAAGATAATGAATTCCTCAAAGCCATGAATGATGAGAAATTTTGGCATGTGGAGAGACTCACGTTGGTGGAAGAGAGGTGAAACGCACTTACAAGTGCCCAAGAACCACATGAAAACATGTTGAAGGAGATAGGAAAATAGATTACTAGGAAGATGGACTAAATGGAAGGCATGATTTCTAGTATGGAAAATATTCTTAGAATATTCCAGAATGAAAAAGAGAACATGAATCAAGATGAGCTATATTCCATAGTCATATATGTCTCGGATAAACAAAGTGAAGCATTAAGCGATTGGTAGGAATTGGAGGTAGATGTTAAGAATGATTATCTAGAATTAATATTGCATTGTGAGGAGAAGAGAGTTGAGTGATATCTCATTCTTTTGTTTGAACAAGTCTTCATTCTTTCACTCATTGTTCTTTAATTTAGAGAGATAAGTTAAGATTAACCATTGTTGGGGGGAGGTAATGCATTTAGTTTGGGGCAATGTTGAGTAGATAAAATATAGCTCAAGTATGAAAGCACATAAGGATTGGGCAAGCGGACACATGGCACATAGAAAGACATGGAAATATAGTAGAACAAAGTGCACCTAAGACAAGTGTACACAAGACTTAGCCACTTTTATAGATCTAGGCTATTTTTGGAGATGGATTGTATAGCACGTAATGACATAAAGATTTGCAGTTCACACAAGGATATTTTGGGAGTTGCAGGAGTTCGAGTGCCATGTAGAGTCTTAGTCTAATAATAGGATCTATTCTTAGAGTTAACTAATAAAAGATATATTATTAGCAATTGCATGCTTTTGTACATTAATGTAAGGGAACATGGCTATTATTAACATGTATCCTATTTTTGGAAGGTGCATGGGAGGTGAAGGGCAAGTACCCAACCCTATCTATGTATTGATTTGCATGGTTCTGATACCCAATTGATACTATTTTGATTGTAGAGTTATAGTTCTAGTTTTTTTTACACGCATGACTCATGATGATATTACTATGATGTATGAAGCTTCTGTGTTTTGAATTATTTAATATAATGGATCTTATTGGCTGGATATTGGTGTTAGATGTGATTGAATATGGTTCTTTCATGGAAAATTTCATTATAATCATTGTTTAAGTCAATATTTCATATGGTTTAGATTTATATTTGTGCATTGTGGATTATTTACTATATGATATAAATCTTGACATATACATATGAAATCATGCTAACATTCTAGACAAGTAACTATAAAGAGGGACCTAGTGCCCTTGTGTGCTTCAGGTGAGCAAGGCTAAGTGATGTGTCAACGTGCCTTGGGCTATTTGTAATGAATTCTAGGCTATATCACTGAGATTCTTTAGTTTTCCCGCTTCTAACATCGATCGGCTGGTGAAAGAGAGTTCAATGGATGTGAAAGAGTGAACTATTGAGTGCATGTATGTAGGTGTATTGGTGGAAGTGTGATCATTCAATATGGGATTCACAATGGTGAAGTTGATTGTTCATGTGCAGAAAGATCTAGAAAGAAAGATCTAAGCCAACAATATGCATACCTAAAAGTATACGGAGGCATACAATTTTATTTCCATTTCTTCAGATGTGCTTCTTCCCATGTAAACACTAAGGGGGGAATGTTAGGAATTCTATGGTTAGTATTCACATAATATATTTTATGGTTTAAGTATTTTGATCTATTTGTACCCATGAGATTGTTATTCTATAAAACAACCCATGATATGAGTATTATTTTGTTAGGATCCTATAATCTAGGGATTGGAGTGGGTGTAGGAGGTTTCCTATATTATGGGAAACATCCTCCCTATATATTTGTATATCCCATATGGTTAATTAATAAATTAATTATTATATTTTTTGGTGTGTTCATTTCGAACCAAATTCCAGAAGCTTCAAATCCTTCATAAGCCATATCTCTCCTCAAATCTAGGGACTCCCCAATCTCCCTTTGTTTCACCATTTCCTTCTCTCACACTTCATTAAACTTGAGCCATCTTTCCTCTCTTTGAATTTACACCTCCATGTTTGCCATCCTGCTCCACACCTTCTCGTGCTCCCACATGTGATGGGGATTTTAGTTAGCTATGGGTAGGTTCTCTAAATCCAGTTCCACCACAAAAATCCTGATCAATAATGGTATAACATGCAATTAATATCCTTTGGGATTGCGAAAGAACTAGAACTCATCCTTTTCAGGACAAAGATATGTAGAAATAACATATTCTAAAATATAATTGCATATTACTCCATCCCACCAATGACCTACAACTCTAGTCCACTCCACATAAGTGTTAATAAGAGTTTGATAATCCTTCTACGTCCAAAATCTCAGCCTATAACTATAACAATTACCTACTGCATAAACTCCTAGCCACTCATATAATTATACTAGAAATAAGTTGAAGAATGTCTCATAGAGTGCATCATAAAGGTAATTTTCCATTCATTGATGTGCATTGAGATAAGTTCTAGTGCTATATTTCTATGAAAACTTTTATTTTTCGTCATCTATCTAACCTTCAATACTCTCTAGAATCAATCGATACACCATATGTAAGAAACATCCTGGGAGAAGGTTTGAAAAGAGGTCCCAACAATAGAACCAAAATGCAGTCTTGTTTTCTATACCCAAATGCCTAGGCACGCTGGCACTTCATTCATTTAGAACTAAACACCCACTTGAAGTGTGTGAAGCTACCAGGTACCTCTTTTGTGTTATCTTGTCAAGATGTAAATATGCATATTCATGATTACCATTTCAAAGCATACATTCTGATGTAAATCATTACAAAAATCATAAGGAAATACATGTAATAAGGAAACATGATAGATTATATAAGTATTAAGATTAATTTTACTACATGATCACCATGTTCAGACTCATTAATCACCAGAATCCAACCAAAATTATTCATTCATAACGTAAAGATTACATCACATAAGTTGGATACACAATATATCAAACCAATCTCAACAAATTTATTTGTGCTAGAACATCATAGTAGCATAAAAATACAATACATATGATCCCCTCAATAGTTCAGTACAACACACACATATATATATATATAGGGGTGGGGTCTTTCCCTTCACCTCTTATGCATCCTCAAAATAGACTGCATGCTCCAAATAGACAACATGCGTGTTTTCTAACAATATTAATAATAAACTATCCTAAATATAAAGTCTTCTTTAATCCTATTATTATCTTCCATGCATGTTCTCAAACTGTAAGTTTCTTCTCCAAAAATATACCTTGCATGGCTTCCAAGTCTTCATGTCCTTCTCTTCTATTTGAGTGACACTTCCTTTGATTTTTATTTATTTAGACCGCTTCTCGAAAATGGCTAAGTCTTTTATCGAAACACGTAGTATCATGCACAATCCTTGATTATCCTTCCTGTGCACTCCTTCTTCTCTCATGTATGTGCACTTTAGTATTCTGTAGTAATTACTCATTTTTCCCCATCCAACAGTTTTCAAACCTCACCTGCATTCCCAGTCAAGCTTTACAACCTTCTCAGGACCTATGACCCTTCTCACAATGGAGGCTAGACCTCATTGGAACTATTAACCCTCACACTTCACAACAACATCATTATATTATCACAGCTCACTAAATACTTCCACTAAATGGGTAGAAACATTCCTTTGACATATACTAAAGTAAATAAAATCGCTGATTTCGTTTATCAACATATCATATGTTACTTTGCTATCCCTCACCAGCTTATCACCGATGATGGAAAATATTCAAAAATATATATGTTAATAAACTTTATGACACATTCAATATCAAACTAATTTTCTCATCACCATATTATCCACAAGTAAATGGAAAAGTTAAAGCTTCTAATAAGACACTTAATAAAATCTTCATGAAAATTGTCGATAAAGCAGGTAGGAATTGGCATCTCCAAATCTTGTTTGCTCTATGGGCCTATCATACTAGCATCTGTACTCCTACAGGTGCTACATCCCTTCTCACTAGTATATGGATCGGAGGTGGTTTTACCCCTTGAAGTTAAAATCCCATCACTTTGTGTATCCCTTAGAGATTTCATCTCTGATGAGGATTATCATCAAGAACACATATCACAATTAGAATTTCTAGATGAAAAATGTTTAACAACCCTTGAACATCATCATGTCTATCAATATCACATCAAAAATGCATATAAAAAACATGTAAAAGAACGTGACTTTAACATAGGTGACCTGGTCTTAAAATAAAATCAAAATTTCACTACTCTAGAAAGGATTAAAAGTGAAAAATTTTCCCCTAATTGGATCGGTCCATATATCATAACTCACAAATATGGGTCGGGAGCTTATCATTTAGCGTCCCTTGATGGTAAATCTAAAAATGAATCCTTGAACACCTTGCACTTACGGACTTTCTGTTGTTAGCATTTTTTACTATCATGATAGTATTTTTATCAAAATTTTAATTTCATCCATTATCCCACCATCTGATCATTGTAATGATTTTAAAGTATGTGGTTTTCCATCCCTATCCTTAAAACCTTTAAATATGAATGCCACGGTTCTGTTCATTGCATCTTTCTCTTATGGATAAGTTCCTCCTTAGCAAGAACCCCACGATCATTACATCCATCCACCTTGTCTACCAACTAAAAACATCTGACAGGGACAACATGTGTGGTGTGTGCACATACCTTTTCCCCTCCTTAGAATGGTCTAGTAAGGATTTCCATCAGCAGAAAAAGTCAAAATAGCCATGGATGCATCATATCAATAGACTGATCCCTTGAAGGAAAACTATCAAAAATCATATTTTCAAAAATAAGTAGACCAGTCCCTCGAAGGACAACTACCTATCAAAAATCATAGACCGCTCCCTCAAAGGATGGCTATCCAAATCAAAAATGTCAAAAATTGTAGACCACTACCTCAAAGGATGGCTACCTATATCAAGGCTTCCCGCATCAATCAGCCTTCAAAAATTCAAAATATCCAAAAGCGTCTTAGGAAATCTTCCTGCATTGATCAATTTCCCTGCCAAAGAAAAACTTCCCACATCGATTTGTGTACAAAAAAACAAAATATATATATATATATAGCTAGGGCATTGTCCTTATGAAACTATTAAGAGGAGACCTATACTCCTGCACAACCCACATATACTTACCCTTCTCATGTTTGAATAAGGTATACATTTCATTCCACTGATATCCTAGATTTCACTTGTCACTACCCATTGATACTCATATGTTAACATTTGTAAAGGATAAAAGTGCAAGAGCCTCTGTTCCTACATTTTACCGTCGTGTATGTATCAAATCCTGTATAAAGTAATCTTTCCACATTTACTCCTATCTATGATTAGGGAATATTTTGGAAACATTAAAAAATTTCTATTCATAACTTAAAAAATAATTTCAAAAAAATTTAACCATCACATTTAAAGATATCAACACATGAAATCAAATCATAAATAACATCCATATAATATCAAAATCCATCTAGAACCATCAATAATTAAGATATCAATCACATGAAATCCACATCATAATCAACACCATAAGATAAAACCCATCAATAATTAAATGTAATACAATCACACCATATTAATCAAACACATGAATCTAGAGAAAAACCCATCAACATCTATATATTTTCACAAAGTATGTATACATCAAGAGTCTCATGATCTCCCTATATCAAAATCTATACATCGAATGTAGGCTTCATAAAAGAGTCACATACATCAAAATACACTACATTATACATCATCCAGTAAAATCAACAACAGAAAATAACTCACTACCACAAACGATGCTCCCCTGAGCACCCTGGTCACCTACACCTTATGTACCATCATCACCACCCTCTCCTCCATCTAGTCCTACTCTATCTAGACCCTGAGGTGGCTAACCCATGCTCATTGCACTAACACTAGGAACTATTCCTCATTGAGCTCGATACTTTGCATACCTAAGTGCAAGGGGTAAGTTTTGTTCCACTAAGTCCTCATAATAGGTTAGTTCCTCCTACACTACCTAATACTAAGCCAAGCTAATTATCTCAGGTGGTCCCATCTGACCACTAGCCTGAGCCCAAGTTGCTAACTTGTCACCTGACATTGATGTCCCTGTGATCCCAAGAGCTCATCTCAGTGTCTCCCAATGTTTTCTATGTCTATCCCAATCAGTCTCCACCTATGATAGATGTTACCTCAAACTATCACACTCAACTATAATTCCATCCCTCTCCCTAATCAGGCTAGCCCTCTCTCCAACCAAACCATCCTGCTCCACCCTCAAACTATCTCTCTTTGCCTCCACTATGGCCTTTTTGGTAAACTATGTGATAGTGGCCTCCAAGGATACCTTATCTCCATCCTCCTCATCATCACTAACATCAAACCACCTTGATGTCTCCTCTACTTGGGATCACACCCTCCTACCTCTTTGAACTAGATGAGTTGTCTCCCACTCGGCATATGCCCCAGTCCACCATGTTGTATAACCCGCAGTCACACCAACATCATCTATGATAACCATGTCCCCATTCTCATCCATACCCATGGCTCCCTCCTCATCATTCATAGGAAGAAATGGTCCCACAACCACCTTGGGAGTATCCAAATCCCCATCATCTTGTTTGTATGGTACTGTATCACCGAAAACATCCTATATCAAACCAAAATCTCATCTAACATGACAAAATCCTAATAATCACTCCCCTCACTGGCCCTACACCCATAACTCTTGCTAAGTGGCATTCAGCTCCCTCTCATATCCGTCCCACAGTGTAAATCCAATATAAGGTCTCTTACATACATCCCTAACCTATAAACCTGTGAGGATCTCTCTATAGTGAGCCTCCCTCTGAACTCCTCTAGATCATCCTACATCAACACACCATCTCATAAAGCCATCTGACTGCCAATCATATCCACACCTCCCCATGGTAAACCATGAGGATGAGCCATAACAATATGCTCAAAATCCCAACACTGTAGTAAAAACGTGATATCAATCCCAAGTTCCTTATGGACCCTCCAAGCCCATAGGTCCATGTAAGTTTTCACTAGTAATGCATGGGCCCATGTAAAAATGTACGATGCTCCATCATCTCTATAAAAACCCCCATCATCATCCAGGGAAACCAACCACCACAAGATTTAGGAAAAGAAAAACATGAAATCCCCATGATCATCATCGTCATCAGAACATGACCCTCCCTCTCTAAAAAATAGAGAGTCCGATAATAAAACCCACCTATGGTGTATCTCACATCCTCAACATCCTCCCCATATAACCTCCTCATGACCTCCTCCCTCTCGGTATCATCAATGCAATAAATACCCTCCCCATAGATTAGAAACTTGGTGATCCTATGGACATCCTCCAAGGTGATGGTGATCCCACACATTGATAACCAAAAAGTACAGGTGGCAGGATCCCACCTCTCCATCAACGCCAACAACAATCCTTGATACCTATGGATGTATCTATAATCATGCATCCCCAAAAATCTCACCGCATCCACATGTGCCCAATCCTCATCTGACATATCCTCCCTCACCTTAGCTAGAATCACTAGAATCTTATCTCTAATAGTCAACTTGGCCTCCACCTACATTCAAAAAACACAAAAACATGGATTAGAATCAATTTTCATTGAAAATTTCATCAAAATTTTATCAAAAATATAGATCACTAACAAATTACCCTAGATCACCCAAAATCAACTAAATCACTAGTGATTCCTATGAATCGCTAGTGATCCACCCGATCATTCAGTGATTTTGGTGATTTTCAAAAAAATCCATCCGTACGGGTGTGAAAAATGAAAAAATCAAAAACTAGCTAAAAACAAACAAAAACAACAAAACAAAGGACCTACCTCTTCCTGAGTGGGCTTCCTCTACCTAATGGATGATCTTGCCACTATCATTACTCCAAAATCACTCTTTTATCACTCAATTTCACTCTCCTAAATTATAATCACAAAAATGAACTATTCTTAAAGTGGTCAGCTATTTATAGCCCACTAAATTTTTGTGCAGGAATTGTCGACGATTCTTTCAATCACTGACAATTCACCATAATCGTCGATGATTATTTTAAATTTTTAGCGATCTCGTACTTTCTATCCTGAACCATCATTTTTCAAAACTAGCAATTATTTTCAATAATGTTATGACATTTTTCAAAAAAATGCCTCATTTTGAGGACCCCAAAATCCTTATAAACTAGAAATCCCTCATGGATTCAATTTAAAAACCTAGCATAGGAAATTCATATGTCCATAGGATGTGAACCCTTTGGTTCCCCTATCACTTGACTTCCTGATCCTTGTACATCCTACCCCTATGGATCATATGTCCATAGGAAACAAACCCTTTGGTTCCCCTATCACTTGATTCCATATAGCACCTATTATTTCGATACCTCGTCTTGGGGAAACTTCAAACAAAACACACATGTCAAACCTATCCAAAACAACCTGTCAAACTGGTGATCCTTGTACTATGTCCCAATCACCCCTAGTTTGAGGGGGGATCACCCATACAAAACAAATTGACCTATCACAAATAATTTTTGTCTAGCACTTTTCCTACACCAAACTACTTGACAAAAAGGGGCAAATGTAGACACCTAAAATTAGCACCGCTAATTTCCCTATTCATGTGCACTAACCCCTCAACAATATCAAATTAAAAAAATTCACCTAACTCCATCCCACACATTTATTTAATCTATTAAACCCTTATCCTAAGTTATATTCTCCCCCATGATATTTACTCCATGTAAATATTATCCTACACCCGTAAATACCATTCTACAGCTGTAAAATCCTATTTTACCCATCCTAAACCACCTAACCACTTTAAATCTACCCTAACCATCTTAAAACCACCTAAACCTATTTTATTAACACATCTCAACCTCCACACCTCTTCCATAACCTCCCCTTAACCATTTACCCTCATCAATTACCCGAAAACCCTATTTGGAAGTGGTTTCAACCACTTCCCTAATTTTTTCTCTGAAAAAAGAAGATCATTGGCAATTCTAACCGATCACTAATGATTATAAATAGGATTTTTGCCTCCTCTCTTAGGGATCTTCAGAAATATTTTTCTCATGCCCACACTTTGTTTTTCAACTTCTCAGTGAATTTAGGTCATTCCATATATCATCAAGATCTTATACTAACCTCCAGCAACTATCAACACGTCATTTTGAAATTATTTTTCATCAATCAACTCTCAGGAAGCTCAATAGAAGGACATCAAATTCAATCAACTCCATCTGATGATTTGAGGCATATTTTAGCTCATTTTCACATCCAAATGTATTCATCTATTTTGTTTTATCATTTATAGTTCATACAAGCATCCAAAAATAATCAAAATTATCATTTTAGAGCTTTGTTTATCATTTTTAGCAAAGTTGTCTTTTTAGCAGTAATTGTCAGCAATTACCTGAATCACCAGTGATCGACCTGAATCACCGGAGATCCCTTTCAAAATTAAATATTTTCATCAATTTATCAATTTACCATCATTTTTATCAATCTCTTTACATTTAACTTGTTCTTTGCAAGCATGGATTTACTTTAGATGGCAGTACCTGGCCAGTCTCATCCCATTACAAGCATTTACGACCTTCCTATAGTTCAACAACCCTTATTCTGGGAACAATACAATATCCTTCATGAGTTAACATTGTGTGTAATACAATTTTCCACTGACGAAGAAGACATCAAAGACCAGTTTGAATTTCTCCATGAGATCGAGCAAGAGACCGAAGAATTTTGGTATGATTACTTCAAGTCTATCCAGATCGCATCCACCCTTTCTTAGGCCACCTTTGAAGTTACACATGACTTACCCTTCAACCTTGAGTTCTATAGCTTCTCATTTGTTATCTATCTATCATTTTCTATTATATTCCTTTATCATTATCTTTATCAATCTACCTAATTTTCTAGAAGCGAATGACCCATAAGCTTCTACTTTGGAACTCTATAAAATAACATAAATATGTTGTTATACTTTCAACTTTGGAAAATTATATATTGATTGAATATTAGAAATCTAGTGACTGATTATATAGTGTTATAGAAAGGAAATTGCAAAGAATAGGAAAGAATTCAAACTCCAAACACCAACAATGTTATACTGGAAACCTCCAATGGATGAAAACCAGTCAGGAAGGGAAAAATGCTCTTTCTTCCCACTTTTATTGGACAATTATAGACAATTACAAATTAAAAGAAGTAGAAAATGGAGACAAAATGTAAACCTCTCCTTTCTTATGCTTTCTTTCTTTGTTTCTACACCTTTCTCCTAAAATTCCACCCCATCACTAAAGATCTTGCTCACTTTCTCTCATATAACTAATACTTTGCTTCTTGATCTCTCTACATCTTAAAATGATCAATTCTCTTACTCCTTGTATTTATAACCTTCTCCACTATCTTCCTGAGCACTGGAGAATGGGAAAGGTCAGGGAGGGAAGATACACAATTGGGAACTTTAAATTTACATCCATCTATGCTCCATTATTCATTTCTGTTCAAAAGTGTCAATACTTTCACCCTCAATAGACTGGTGATTCAAGGACCGCCACCTGTGTAGGGTAGTGGTTCTGTAACCACCACTTTGCATAGAGTAGCGATTATTTTGAAAACCTTCGTTTACCTTATTTCCTTCATTTTCTTCAATTATCCTTTTCGGTGCTGATGGAAGTGATGAAGTGGTGTGTTTTTCTGGGTTCCTATGGATCATACCTCCCCCACTTAGGAGGCTTTTGGTCCCACAAAAGCTTAGTGGATGAGTGGTAGAGGAATCAAATCCCTCTCTTGCTCCTTCGAGTACCACTTGGTCTTCCTTGGTGTCTTCTCTCATCCAACATGCCAAGACTCCTATGGATCTCTGGTTTTCTACTCTAGTGCTACATCCTCTTTTGATTTTCCTCGAGTACAATCCTCTTTGGAAGGAAGCTTCTATATGTTTCCTTATTTTCCATGTATAGATGGCACTAATAGGCGTGAGCACTTATAAATTGCTATCACGTGCATTTTCATGAAGTATGGCCTAAAGGTTTCTTTTACAACCTTCTCAAGTATGGTCAAGGAAGCATACTATCATTTTTTAGTCCTTCTTACTTGTCTTTATGTCTTTAGATGGATTAGCATAATCCTATCCATGTATGTTTCTACTATAGTCACCATTGTTCTTTGTATCTCCTCTTCTCATTACTACCCCACAGTCAGGTCAAGTGAATCCGTAGATAGATACATTGACTACATTGTGGAAGTTTGTTTTTCTCCTTGAATCAGCAACTCCTGTGGTGGCTTCTTTTGCAAATACTGAAAAGTGCAACCCAAAATATCTGTGCTCTCAAGTCCATTTTGATTTTCTTTAAATGAAAGTAAAAAAAATTGATGATTTTCCTAAATAAGTATTTGTGCTTGGTTGGCACTTACCATAGCCTTCTTTATTTTTCTCTAGTGTGCCCAGATGTTGAAAATGACTCCATCCTTGACCCATATATACCGGTTCTCCCTCCTTGTGAACATAACATCCCTAACATACAAGTAAGGACTTTTGAAGACAACATAAAATGCATCAATTGGAATTATATTAGCCTCTAATACATCAATATATTGGGTATTTATCCCAAACCGGAACTTACACTTTCTTGTAACTTGTATTTCCACACCCTTCTTCACCCATCCCAATGGGTATGGATGTGGATTCATATAAGTCTCTAGGCCAAGTTGTTCTACAACTGCATCAAAAATCAGATTTGACTGAGAACCAAAATCTACTAAAGCATTTAACTTAGTCTTCTTGATTTTATTTTGTTTTGAAAAATCTTACTCATCTCTTATTCTTCTGATCCCTCGTACATGTTAGTGGTTGTGCATCCCAACATCTCATCTACATCTGAATCATCCTAAATCTCCACCTCTACTTTTGTTTTCACAATGGCCATGTATTTCTTGGAATCCTTGGTTCACTACCTTGAGTGCAATTCTGGATGCAACTTCTAACATGTGGCATAAGTATGTCTATTTATATCACAATTCTTACAAAAATTATTAAGATCTTTACAAGTTTGCAAAACAATAGTGACATGTTTACCTTTCCATTTACCTCTACTACTTGTCTTCCCTTCTTCTTTTTCTTGCTAATTTGTTAATTGGTCTCCCATTGGATTTGTTTCTCCTTACTTCTTCTCATCATCAATGAAGTATACTTGTATACAAGATTCATTAAGATCCTTGGACTTCATCAATATTAGCATCCTCCAAAGGTGAATATGAAGTCCTCCCCAATACTTGGTTAGAATGTCCTCATCCTCCAAGTTCATATTAAGTAACATGGATTGTCTTTGAAATTCCATAGAGTAGTCTTGCACGCTTTGACCACTACCCTACCTAAAGTATTGCCACTTAATCATCATGTCAGTTACCTATAAGAAATTATTTAAAACCTTTCCAAGTACTAACAATAGGAAATTTCTTCTTCTCACAAGTGGCTATTGTAGACACTAAAATTAGGTCACCCTCCCCTTTGGTCCCTTGACAAATAAACACCCTTCATTACATCAAACTGGCCATGGCCCCCTTCACCCCACTAATATTAATTTAATTAAATTAATTCATTATCCTCACCATATTCATTATTTAAATATCTTAATTTAGATACTATCCACACATACACCTCACCTAGACACCTCATCTAGCCACCTCACCCTAAGTCTTATTCTTAGTAAGTTACCATAACTAACTAAGACTTACCCAAACCCTAAAGATCAATGCCTACATTCTCTAACCACATTCCCGCATGCTTACAAGAAGATCCAAGTCTAATCCGCGGGTTAATGACATGAGGTCTGAGAAAATCAAGAGGATCTCCCTAGTTTAGTAAACCTAGGAAATCTTGCCTTGACTGACGTCAGTTACCCCTAACCATCACCAGTTAAGCCGGAACCACCGTCGGTCACCTTTAAACCCCTAAAACAACCTTATTTCAAAGGTTGGAAAACATTGTTCACATTCCTGAGAGACATCACATCTTCTGAGAATGAATTCCAATGAGAACATGCATGCAAGGAAGGAGATCAAGCATTTTCTCCTGCACTCACCCCCAGTAAGGATTTTATCCAACCAAGCAAAAAGGAATGCACATGCAGCCCATGTAGAAGCTCTTCTATGATTGGTGATCATATACAGCCTTCAACCTCTTACCAGCACCTTCATCCCTCACTCACAAGTGTCCAAGACTAGAATCTAAGTAAGTAAAATGTTATACTCCTCTGGTTCATTTCATTTTAATCATTATATTGTCACCCTTTGTTCTCTCAGCCACCCATAGACCTCCATTAATACTCACTCCTCCATATACCTATTAAAACATTGCCAAATCCCACCCAAACCACAAAATACCTCATTCAGACCAACCAAAGTCCTTTGTGTAATCACAAAGGAGACCCAAAACTTATTTTGTGGCATTCCCAATTTTCCACAGTAACCGGCACCAGTAACACAAAACCACCGTCGGTCACCCTTAACTGGCATCGGTCTCTATATTTTCCCATACAACTCAGAACCATGACTTATTCACCTAATTCTACATCACCTTCATTCACCTGTGATCTACCTGAGACCTCTATCAGACCTACAGAGATCCAAAACCAGTTATTTTCCCTTCGGATCCTATTCTAACCTAGCATGTTAGATCCGATATTTCTTATTGTGTTTTAAATGAGATACCTAAATCATTTCAAATTAAAATGGGATTTACTTTATTACCCGCATTAAATTGTTTTAAACATTGGACTGACAGCTGTCTAGGAAGTATCACACTTCCTGGATCTAGCACACGTTAGGAATTTCACTGTACATATTGTTTAATTCTTTCTGGTGGTCTTGCTTTCCATTACAGGTAGGTCCTCCTAGCCAAAAGGAAGCTCTCACATTCAGCTATGGATTCAGAAGTCATATGCGTGCAACAAACCAACAACCATCATTTCAATAGGTATTTCTCCTACGCGAGTTACCCTATCTGTTTCGTTAATACTTCAAAGAAACGCTCTAAGAATCAAGTGAAACATTTAGCACACCCGATCACCTTCAATCACACATGGGGCAACCACATCTTATTTTTCTTAGCATCACTTACCAATACAAGCTACGCAACAAAAAGGGGAAAAATTTAGACACTAAAATTACGTCACACTCCCCTTTGGTCCCTCAACAGATAAACACCCTTCATTACATTAAATTGGCCATGGCCCACTTCACCCCACTAATATTAATTTAATTAATTAAATTAAATTGATTCATTATCCTCACCATATTCATTATTTAAATATCTTAATTTAGATAATATCCACACATACACCTCACCTAGACACCTTATCTAGCCACCTCACACTAAGTCTTATTCTTAGTAAGTTACCATAACTAACTAAGACTTACCCAAACCCTAAAGATCAATGCCTACATTATCTCTAACCACATTACTACATGCTTACAAGAATCTCCCAGTCTAATCCACAGGTTAACGACATGAGATCCAATAAAATCAAGAGGATGTCCCTAGTTTAGTAAACCTAGGAAATCCCACCTTGACTGACGTTGGTTACCCCTAACCGTCACCAGTTAAGTTGAAACCACCATCAGTCACCTTTAAAACCCTAAAGCAACCTTATTTTGAAGATTGGAAGAAGGTTGGTGTAACGCCTTGATTTTTAGAAGCTATTATGATAACCTCTTTTCATGATGTTGTAACTGTGGAAATGAGGATAATTATGTTAAGATATATCTTTTAATCTTAAAAGGAATGTGTTACTAATCTGGACCCTTGTTTACTGTAATTTCTTTACTTGAGATGGAGGTTATTATAACTTGTGTTTTACAAGTATGAGATAGCAGACTTGTTTTTATATTTGATGAACTCTTATTGTTAATTGACAGCACACCTTGAATCAATTCCATTGATCGAAGGAATGTTGTGGCCTTCTTTGAGATCACTTTATCAATTTATTTTCTATAAGGAATGAAGTCTGAAACTAGACTGAAGGTTGTTATAAATGTTACAACACCTGATTATAGGTATAAATATCCGATACCTAGATGCCAAGGGAAAACGTTAGATTCCTAAACCACATACACATAGTAACACCGGAGAGCATAAGGTAGAAAGATTTTTAATACAAGAGCTTAGTGTATAGATATGCCTGTTGGACGGAACGTCTTGCATCATACTAGTTATGAATGTCAGTCGGTAAGACTTGTTGGAAACTATTAAGTAAAATACTATGGGATTAAATTCTAACCTATAACTATGTTTTAGCCTATAACCTAACTACTACCCTATGTGGATTTTAAATTGCATGGGATGTAAATTGTTGCAAATCCTAATGACTTGAGACCTAGGTGAAAAACCTAACCATGGATAATGCAACCTAAACTATTACTAACCTAAGAAGGGGACCTATGGACACATGTTGATGAAGTGGATAAGAAGGGAAGGTTAGAAATTTAATAAGGATAGTAAATGATTTCCTTGTAGTTTAAATGCCAAGTTTGGTAGGAACATGGAAAAGTTGGAGACATCCAACTAGTTATGTAGCGAAGAAGGAAAGAGCATGCAAAACTTAAAAAAATGAAACTCGCCAACCCGAGTCGGTGATGGCGTGGAAATTAAAAAAGAGGTAATGCATTCAATGCATTAATGGTCTTGGTCCTAGTGACCAGCTTTCCTTGGAAAGGGGATAGAGGAAATTTTTGTGGTCATTGTGTTCTTTCAGGTTTTGAGACTGCTCTGCATTTCTTTCATGGTTCTTTCGAACATGCTATTATTCTGGTTATAGTTGTTGTTGTTTGGAGTAGCCACGGCTATTTTTGAGTCAATGGAAGTTAGGAGATTGTTAGGAGATCCTTGTTTTTGTTGCCGTGGAGAAGAATAGCTCCTATGGGCATGGTTTTCTTCAAGCCACAAGAAAATTTACAGGCATGTTGAGTCCTTCTCCTTAAATATTTTTGCTCTTGTTTAAGCGTCTTCATTAAAAGAACTCTGCTCTTATGTTGGGTGTTTTTATAAACTGGAATTGTTGATTCAATTAATGTGATTTTCAGGTTGAGATGCCTATTGGGAATGAATATGAATTGGGTATTTCTCTGTAAAATGAGTAAATGGAATGAGATCTGTCCTTGCTGTATGAGTTTTTATTTTGACAGTGTTGGGATTTTCTTTGCAAAAAGAGTAAATGGAATGCGATCTGTCCTTGCCGTATGAGTTTTGTTTGACAGTATTGGGTGTTCGATTTTATTATCCATTATGGATTCAAGTTGGTGAATGTACCAGTGATGTGAATAACGTTTTTTGAGTTTTGTGCATGTAAGTGATTTGGAAAAAGTCGTGATAATGCTGATGAACTATTGTGTGAGTTATTTTTTCTTAGTTGCTTTACATTGCATAGAATATGATTTTATCTGGGACAGAGAATTCATTTCATTGTTGCTAGTTAAAAATGATTCAATATTTTCATGTGGGATGAAGGTCGTGACTGGGTTTTGGGGAAAATAAATTATTTAAACACTGAACTTGGTTATTTGATGAGTGAGTAAAATGTATTGTTATTTTTCTTGAATCTTTTTTTAAAAGTATATATATAAAATAACAAGAGATGCTTATTTGAACTCCTTCAATGTGTTCAATTGGAACTGAACTTGAGTGGATTCTTGTTCTTGTAAAAAAAAGGAAAGGGTTCCTTACTTATTACAGTGAAAGTATGGTACTATATCTTACTGTACTTTTTACTCATTTTAGACCTAGCTAGGAATGACTATTTTAGCAAACATGTCTGTTTTATTTATATATATATATATATATATATATATCGTAGTCTAAACTTTTTGTTGCTTGCATTAAAACTGAATCGGAATTGGAATTCTTTCTTTACATTTGGAAAATTAATTCTTTTACTATTACGATGAAAACATGATTTGTTGTCTATTGGGTGAAAAATTAAATAAATGATTTTATTTAGAGGTATCTTTGATACTGATGCTTACAGACCAGATGCAAATGAATTCTGGTTAACTTTCTGGAATGGTAGTTAGTAAGTTTTAATTTCTAAATTATAATTGTTGAGAAAATTGCCCTATGGGGAACAAGCTGGCACTGAATAAGTTGATATTCAGCTAAGCAAGGAGAAGAGGTAATATGATACTCTTTTTTATTCGATTATTGACTTCAATTACTTTCTCTTTGGGTTGTTATCATTGATTGATATTTCTTCTTGTTCGAAATCTTTCAATATAGTTGTGATGAAAAGAAAGAGAATATTAGATGGATAATCAGAAGTAATAGTTGTATTCTTCTCTTATCTAGTTTAAACTCTATATTTGATATGGAATGAATGTCTTACCGCCTTAGGTGTATTCATTTGCATTTAGTTGTTGTTTACCTTCTTTTTTGATTGGAAAGAAGCATCATGCTGTTTGTTGAATTTTGAGAATTAACGCCAGTGGTTTTCATGGTGAATGACTACTTTTTCTCTTCTGCATTGGATTGTTTGAAATTAAATGAGTAGTATGAAAGGGAAGTAGTTCTGTTGGAATTCTTAATTAAGATTCATCTCTTGAAATTTCAACTATTAAAGAGGAAATGGAACTAACAGCAATTACATTCGAACAAAATTATATACATACGTGTATTAGTTCTTACAGATGTTTTAATCTGAAAATATTTAGAGGAAATTAATTTTTGTAGTAATTATATGGGAATTGGTTAGTAAATCTCTTTTGTCTGATTGTGATGGTAATTAGTGGATTGGGTTGTTAAGTTGTTCATCCTTATTAGTACTTAATTCATGGATAATGTCCATCTCAATTTTTTTTATTAAAGTTTCATAAAAGTAGATTTCTTTTATTGAGATAGTTAATTAAACAATACCTCATTTTAATGATAAGTGCTTAATATGCTCATTTCGATGAACTGACCCGTGCAAGTAAATTTTGCAAATGGTTTCCTTGAGTAATAACGAAGACATGTTGTTTTCTGATGCTTCTTTTGAGTAGCTAAGGATGGATCATATTTGATAGTTTATTATTCCTCTATGAGGAAATGGGAAAAGAAGAAGTTGCATTCTTCTTCCCTAATGTGTTGTAATGTTGTTTGATATAAATTAAGTTCAGTTGTACAGACTGGTAACTTGTATAGATTTTAAATCTTAAGGATTGAATACAAGGAAACGTGTGATATTTTAATGGCTGTATCACTTTGAAACTGTTTGAATAAGATTGAGAATATAATTTTATTCATTGATTTGGAATTATTCAAATGATAGTTGACAAATTTTTAGGGACATAATATCTGTTCTTTACCTGAATGCAACTTTTAAGTTGGAATGTGCAATTAATTCATACTTAGGTCTATATGGATTTTAAATTGACATTTGAAAAGGGTTTAAGTGAATGTGAACTCTTAATTGAACGATATCTGAAATTAGTTTATAAGCTAAGGAATATCAATAAAAGAGGCAGTTGAACCTCATACTCGAATTTCGTTAATATCCTTGAAATGTTTAATTTAGAGGATATTCAGTATGAGGAAACATATCTATTTGTAACAAACCTTAATTGAAGTAATGTTATGGAGAATAAATGAATACATTCAATTAGAATTAGGCCTCATTCAAATGATGTCTAATAAGATGGAATTATGAATTTAAATACAGTTGCAGAAAAAAAACTTGGTTAAGTTTAATAGGTTGAACTTAATACGTTAAGCTATAGTGGACTGTTAGTCTAAAGCTTGAAGTAAAGAACCAAGATGGAAATATGAAATCCTTCGGTATGGAGGTGTAAATTTATATTAAGCTATAGACAAATTAAGTCTCTCTCTTAGCTATGATACTGTAACGAGCAATGAGGTTAAAGGATCAACACGGTTGCTGAAAATTGATCTTAAATATTTAAGATTATAATCCAATCACACTCAAGCTAGATGTGTATTCCTTGATGAGAGGATTCCGTAGGACCTTGACACACGCTAGCTGTAATCTGGTGTCTTCATGAAGGCAGGGCCTTCATGACGACACAATGTTGTAGCTGACATATTACAACGCCCTCCCAAATCAAATCATCTGGTTTACATAATCTAGGACCAAGTTAATTGGATGATGATAGGAATGTGACCGCGTATACGGGGTGAATCTGGAGGACTCAAGGTAACTAGACACACACAGTAGTGTAGGGTCGACACAGTATGTCTGCGTACCTTTAGTCACCACAAGGGTCTTCCTATACTCTTTCATGTTGCTAGTTGGGGGTTAGAGCTTAACCTTGGACAGAAGGACTGACAGAGGTCGAAAAGACCATTCTAGATAACAGATGAAGTGAGGTGAAGGATGTATTCCATTGAGATGTATAACATCTGGGAATATGATCATGCAAAGCATGTGAAATTATTTGGCCAAAGTATCGCAATTTGCTGGTTGCGTTGTCCTAATCACCTAGTTTAAGAAGCAGGATATCAAATGAATATCAGTAACAGATATTCAGATAGGCCTCTTAAATGGAACACTTTGATAACCGAAAACGGTAAAGAGAACCCTGTATACTTAGTATACAATGCTTGGATTAACATGGAGGATCGGTAAGTCACCGAGTCAAGAAATGAGAGATAGTTGAAACTCCGAGCCATAAAATGGGAGATCAGTAGTTCTTAGATTCATTTATAGCAGCATATGGTATCTGTTATATGATTGAATGGAAATGAATATGTGTTCCATATTGTAAATATGTGAATAGAGAACATTGGTTTTAAAAGTAATTGTGTGATCTGAATTACATTAATTGGTCAGAGAACAATTATTAAAACTTGGTCGTGTGTTTTGAATTACATAATTCAGAACAGAGAACGTTATATGTAAAAAAAAAATTCCCTTGTTCTAGTGTCTTAAAATGGGGATGTTATAGTTGGAAAACATTGTGCACATCCTTGAGAGACATCACATCTTCTGAGAACAAATTCCAGTGAGAACACGCATACAAGGAAGGAGATCAAGCATTTTCTCCTGCACTCCCCCCTAGTAAGGATTTGATCCAACCAAGCAAAAAGGAATACAGATGCAGCCCATGCAGAAGCTCTCCTATGATTGGTGATCATATACAGCCTTCAACCTCTTACCAACACCTTCATCCCTCACTCACAGGCATCCAGGACCATAATACAAGTAAGTAAAATGTTATACTCCTCTGGTTCATTTCATTTCGTCATTATATTATCACCCTTTGTTCTCTCAGCCACCCACAGACCTCCATTAAGAATCACCCCTCTATATACCTATTAAAACCTCACCAAATCCCACCCAAATCACACAATACGTCATTCCGACCAACCAAATTCCTTTGTGCAATCACAAAGTGGACCCAAAATGCATTTTTTGGCATTCCTAGTTTTCCACAGTAACCGGCGCCGGTTAGACCCAACCACCTTTGGCCACCCTTAACCGGCATCAGTCTCTGTATTTTTCCATACAACTCAGAACCGTGACTTATTCACTTGATTCTAAATCACCCTCATTCACTTTGTAGAGATCCAGAACCAGTTATTTGCCCTTCAGATCCTATTCTAACCTAGCCTGTTAGATCAGATATTTCTTATTGTGTTTTAAGTGAGATACCTAAATCATTTCAAATTAAAATAGGATTTACTCTATTACCCACATTAAATTGTTTTAAATAATGGACTAATAGCCATCTAGGAAGTATCACACTTCCCGGATCTAGCACACGTTAGGAAGTTCGCTGCACATATTGTTTAATTCTTTTTGGTAGTCTTACTTTCCATTACAGGTAGTTCCTCCTAGCTAAAACGAATCTCACACATTCAGCTGTGGATTCAGAAGTCATATGCGTGCAACAACCCAACAACCAACATTTCAATAGGTATTCCTCCTATGCCCGTTACCCTATCTGTTTTGTCAATACTTCAAAGAAACACTCTAAGAATCAGGTGAAACATTTAGGCATGCCCGGTGGGACCCATCTGGGGTTCATTGCATTTTATTCATTCCTATAAAAAATTGTTTGTTTTTTTCCCTTCTGAAAAGCATAGACATTAATTTTCTTCCTTAATAACCCACCTTTTCTTTCTATTTTCTCTAAAGGAAACCTTTCTTTTGGTGTAATTAAAAAGAACCATTTCTTCATGTTTTCCACATTTAGTGAAAGAGCATCCCCCTTCATCTTCATCTATTTTTGTCATCCAACTTCACACTTCGATTTGGGCTTTAAAATAAGTGCATTGTATTCTAATTTATCGCATTAGCTCACATTAATTGAGGGCAACCTATACACTGGAAGTCATGACTAGCTGATGGTTGACAAACAAATCGTAGAAAGCACATCTCTCTCTCTCTCTCTCTCTGAGTCTTGCCAAATTGCAAAAATTCAAAATAAATACATATTCTTACACATCTTTCCTGGGAACACTTGTTAACAATCGTATTGATATGAGGATTGGCAGGTACTCCCCATCTCGCTGCTCTATCGAGTCATACTTCATAGTGAAGCCCACCCCCACCATAACATACCTGAAACCTCACCTTTTAGATCTCCTTCTTCGTTAAAAGCCATCCTCACCAAAAAACGTTATTTCACATTTCATGTGTTAGTCCTTAAATAGCATAAGCTAAACAAACATAATAGAAAAGGCACTCCTAGGATCACATTTTTCTTAGTGTTTCTACTTGGCTTCCATTTTGAGGTGAGAGATCACGTTCTTCATTTTTCTTGTTCATCCTTACACGCTCCTCATCATAGCTGGTGTATTTCAGCTTCACCTAAGTGTGCTTAGACCATATTCTCATCATTCTTAGAATTCTAGGTTTGATTCCACATCAGATTTTAATCCACAACCACCATTATGTCATCACTATTTCAATTTCATAGTGACCAGTGTTGGTCCAACAACATTCATCGGTTACCCTCTTACTGTCATTGGTTATACCCAACTGGCGTCGATTCCATGTCCTTTTGTTAACCTACTCAAAGGGACATTTATTCATCTTCATCCTTGATATTTATTCATCTTCTTCCACTTTTCACAACCCCTGTCATTTCTATCATTCCCATTAACGTTGTAAAACTCATTAGATTTGGCATACCTATCATAGTTGACCTTATACCTTGTTTTTCAATCACTATCCATTTTCTACAGTGACTGGAAGTGGTTACCCCTACCTAGCATTGATTTTCCCTAACTGGCATCGGTTAGCCTGTTTCACTTTCCAACCAACATTTGGTACCTAATCTACTTTTTACTACCAAATTCACCTGTTCCTACTATTTTTCTATGTCATTTATAGTGAAACAACCCTACATGATCAATATTGGTTCACATGGTGCTGACCCGAAGACAAGAAAGTGCACTCGTATTTCACACTAGTTGTCAACCACTCCCACCTAGTCCTTCACCACCTTCCATTTTATCACCAGCCATGGATCCTATCCAACCTATTACTATTGCTACCAAAGACGAGGAGTTCACATGGCTCCTTGACCAAAACACTGCCACTTTGTAGTTTTACCTTTCCCACTCATCCACTCGAGATGCCTCGGGTTAGTTGATATACGGCATGCCCATATCTATCCCCCTGACTCTCACTCCCACTCCTACATAGGCCCCATCTAGCTCTGTGCTACCTGCATCTACCTTACCCCTGGTTGTTTCGCAACTAGGTCCTATACCCGCTATGACTGCTGTATCTTCCACCTTCGTGGCACCCACCACATCCACCATACCCTCGATAACTACCCAAAATGCAACCTCATCCACCCCTAATGTCTCACACATACCCGTAGCTACACTACCACCTCCAGTGTCGGTGACCCCTACCCCTTTTCAGAACATGGTACTTTCAATTCCACAATCATTAGCCCCCATTTCCACTAGGGTTACCATGACCCTTCCACCTCCATATACATACTATCAGCAGCCTCTCGTTTCATCTATTATTCGCTCTAGGTACGTACCCCCTATTTCACTTCCTTCTTTTCAATCAACCTACATGGTAGCACCATATACTAGAGTGCCACCCCCATTATATGCCCAACACCAACCCCCTCATGCTACAGGAGGTACCTAATCATCGCAACCTACCAACAACCTAATCAAATTGATGTTGGATAAGATGCAGACATTGGAGGCATCGGTTTTTGGCTCCCGCAATACTCTCACCTATGATGAGATTTGTAACGATCCCATACACCCATCTATTCCTATTCTTCCATACCCCGTGCATTGGGAAATTCCTAAATTCAATTGTTTCAATAGCAAATAAGACCCGCAATATCTTTTGTAGTCATTCAAACATGGGTGTTATGTGATCGCTCACAATGATGCTTTACTCTTAAGAACCTCTTCCATGTCTCTCACTAGACCTGCATTAGATTGGTATAGTGGGTTACCTAGACACTCTATATTCTCATTCAATCAGGTAGCCCAAGCCTTCTTGGATCATTTCTCCATCAATAATGTCAAGAAGGTTACCATGACTGACCTATATTCCACATGTCAATATGAAGACAAATCTATCACATATTTTGTCACTCGCTGGCATAGCCTGATCAACCAACTCACCTTCCAACTTCCCCAAACAGAGCTCATCGATCTTTTCACATGGGCTTGTGCCAAACATATCTCACCAAACTTATAGGTCCAAACCTTCCAAACATTCGATGAAGCACTCACTATGGCACGAAAGTTAGAGATTTGGCCCATCAAAGAGAAGAAAATCCAATTACGCAATAAGAATTTGGCATTCAAGTCGAATGATACCTCTTCTTCTTCCAAACCACAAAATAATTATTCAAAATCTAAGGGCACCACTAACACAGTGATACTCAAGGCTGGCCCATCTCATCCATCAAATTAGGCTACCGCCTCATCTAATCTCTCACCCATCCAGGCTTTTCAATTCAGATGAGAACAGCGGAAATACACCCCAATTAGGGAACCTTACTCCTCTGTCTTAGAAAATATTATCAAAGCTGGAGTCATCACCCTTCCACCTATAAAACCACACACTAGTTTTGACCCTGCTCACCCCATGCCCACATGGTATAAAGAGCATGACTTCTATAACTATCATTGAGTAAAGGGTCATAGTGACGGTAATTGCATCACTTTCAAAAACATTGTCCAAGAAATTCTCAATAAATGTGAGTTAACCATGGATAATCCTAACACACCTACCAACAAAAACCTACACATCTTCAAGAAACCATTTCCCAATCATTTCCCTTCATCTAATCAAACCGGTGAGACCTCAACTCATGATACCCATACCCGTGAGGTTCACACTATATTTAATGACATACCTGTCACCTCCCAATTTCCCCATATTCCTTCCATAGAGGAGATTCTAGCCCAAAATATTCCTTCCACATTGGAACCAACCTCCCCTATTCCTCCACCCATAGAGAAACACCTTTCATCTCCTTCATCACCTATGGAGGAGTCTTCCGCTAACATCGAGACCATTTCACCTTTGGCTTCTCCACTTAGGGAACCGATACCCATAGTACTTCTTCAGTCCATGGAAGATACTTATTTATCTCCTCTACCCATTGAGGATATCCCATCATATTCTCCAACTATAGAGGAGCACCCATCATCTTCTCCACCTATCATAGACCTAGTTGAGATACCTTTTCCTCTTGGTGAGCATTCTCCATCAGCTACCCAAAACCCTGTAGACCTACTTTCCACTCTCTTACCCAAAGAAGCTTAAGCTAGCCAATTCCCCATCTCTAAGACACATTTTACTTGAATTTCCATTAGGTCCTCATCAACTCCACCTATGGACGTTCTGTTCTCATGTTTGGCCAATCACTTAGATTATGTAGATAGGGCCTTACTGTGGGGGCACTGTACGTACCAAAAATTGTAGGGTGCTGCACCGCCAGAACAACATTACACGTGTCCCAATGATGATACAAGTCTCCTCGCAAGGTGTTTGGGATCCAGAAAATCTCTCCAAGTATGCGTTAACATCCCACATGTCCCACTTAGCCCCTGTATTCTTTTTTTTTCTCTTCTCCCCTCTTTTTCTTTGTGTTTTGGTCTTCAGTTATGAAACTACCGCCCTGCCTAGGTGGTGGTCTTGTGACCACCGCCCTGTATGGGTGGCAGTCTCGTGACCGCCGCCTAACGGCGCCACCCTGCTCAGGGTGGCGGTCCTTCACACATTTTCCAGAATGTTCTTTTTAACGTGACTCGTGTAAAATTTCAATGTTTACCAGCTTTTTTCACCGCCTTTGCTTGTATTTATGATTCTGGTTCCCTGGAATAGTGTTTTTGCATTGTTTATGGTTAAAGAGTTCAATTTGGTTTTCACCTTTGGGTAAATGGGAATTCTATAAATAGCTGGCTTGTGCTCAAGTAAATGGCCCCTCAAATTTTACCTCTCAATTTCTCATTTCCATAGCTTAGTCTTCCAGTTTTGCTTAGGAATCAATAGTTTTATTTGTTGCATGCATAGTTAGTGTTGTTTTGCTTGTTTAGAAGCCACATAATCTTCTTGTGCTAATGCTGTCACTGTTTCACACAATCAATTAGAGTAGAATATTTTCATTCTCAGTTGGAAGCCATTAAAGTTGCAGGTTTTTCTCATCAAACAGATAGTTTCAGGTTCTGGACGTTTCATGTTGTATGACTCACAATAAATCCCGCTAGGAATTGCATAAGCCAAGCTCTGTTCTCTTGCGCTATCCCTCTCCTACTCGCATTGTATTCAGTCTGCATCCTAAGCTACCACTATCCCAATACCTACTTCTGTTGATGCTAGCATTACATGCTTTTCTAGATTCACGTGAGCACAAAGGAATGAGGAGATCACACTGAGGGGACAAAGCCACACACAACCGGATTCACCACTGTTCTGCAAAATCTAGGTTCAAGCTATCAAAGTTCTAGTTAAAATATATCAAATAGAGTAGTCAATCATTTCATTTCAGTTAATCTCACTTTCTATATTGCCAGGGAAGCTGTGGGGATTGATAGTTTCTGAGAAACTATGATTCATTCCTCACTTTTGAGGTAGGATCGACAGTCTTTCAAATAGATTAGATCAGTTATTTCGTTATTTAGAATAGATTTACAACTACACAGGCAAGTAGCTATACTCAGCTGCTTTGTTTGTTTTAATTTCATTGTTAGTTTAGTTGTCAATTTCTGGATATTTTAAATAGTTTCTCTTTCAATTTCGTTCAAATAGTTCGTCAAAAACACAAAATAGAGAAGTTATATATGTTGTAGATATACTTTACATAATTAGTTTTACTTTACTGCAGTTAGATTTACATTGTTTCTTTTGCATGACAATCACGGGACCTAGGGAGCCCAGAGAATACGTATTCAAGCCAATAGTGCCTCAGCCCAATCTTGTTGCAGCAGTAACTGATATAGATCAGAATCTTAGAATCCAAGTCTTCCGAACAACAACAGACTTACAAGAAATTAGCTCGCAGCTAAGAGGATTAAACATAGAAGATGACCAAGCACACATGTTTTGGTCAAACCAGTCAAACTACAGATTACCCTAGATAAATATCCACATGACTGTAGAAGGGCTTGAAAGAGAGAAAACGTTCGGTTATGATCCTTTGGTCCCACAACCAGACGCAAGACAAGTTCTCACTGACATAGACACTAGCTTAAGAATTCAGGTTGCCAGAACGCCTGTGAGATACTCTAAGAAGATTGCACAACTGTTAATTCTAAACATAGAGGCTGAAAAGGCATACGACTACTAGATACTAGGGATTAGGGATTGATTCCGCACATGACCATAGGAGGTCCACAACAACCACGAATCTATGGTTGTGATCCACAGGTCCCACAACCCAACAAGTCCATAGGTCAATCAGATGTAGATGCTGGTTTACACACATTAGTATTTAGATCCACTCCACTTCCACCAATATTATCACACAGTTATCCTTGTTAGATATAGCAGCTAATGAAGCTAAATATTTCTAGACTAGACCAGAGAATCACCCATAGAAACCACTATATATCCATCATCCATCTTATGACCCTATCTAGAGATATACGTGAAACAATTCCAAGTCATTTTCCCTGTATTCCACAACCTATAGATCGAATCACGCCAGAGCTCAATATTGATTGGAGCTTTAGAGCAGTCATCTTTGCCGACTGATCTATCACACTAGTTCAGGTTAGGAGGGCCTTCTTTGTCTTAGATTTACATATGCCATTAGTGCACGTCGAAGACATAAGATTTCCTAACTAGTTTGTATCCATGCCCCACGTATATTCCATCTCCACCGGTTGTCTCGGCATGACCTCGGGAGGTCGGGTGTGAGGAATAGTTACTTGTAGATTATCATGCTCACTTGTCACTTTTCCATCGTATAAAATTGGTGAACCTGGCGTGAACAAAATAGTTCTTCCTCTTTTAGTTTTATTTCTTCCATCCACCTTCACTCTTTCCCATTATTTTGTGGGTATTCATATACCCCCCGAATATGTCAGGATTCAATGCATATGGAAGACCTCTCCTGGGTCTTGAAGCATACTACGATCAACTGAATAGACAGCCATCACCCTCGTTCTCAGCATGGGGTGACAACTATTCAACTAACCGATTGTCAGCACAAACTCCACCTCAAATGACTAGATATAATTCTTCTTTCCAAATAGAGGAGTTAGACCAAATCACTCAAATGCAACAACTAGAGCCTTCGGGCTCGAACAACATGAAGTTTACGGGAGAATCTGGTTCGTCTCCTCAGGTATTACTTAGACCACAAATTAGTAGACAATCGGATCCATATCCATTTTTAGATGATAAAAATTTAGTGTGTTATGCCAGGAATGAACAATGCTCTCAGAGTATGTACCCGTATATAGGAAGTTTACAAACACGACCCGAGGTCTCGTTTCAAGAAAACACCTCCATGCCACTACCTATAGGAAATGCCCTCGGTGAAACTTGGTAGGGCAACAATCAATTCATAGTGGGGAACCACATGCCTATACAACCTTCGGATATACAAAAAATACCACTAAGGCAACATACTGTGACTTCACCAAATGAAGTCATCTCAACTTTAGTAGAAAACTTAGAGGGTTAGAACTTGCTCAAGCGAGTCAAAATTCTCAATTCATGCAGGCAGGAATTCCCAATCCTCCACATCATCTTGGCCAAGTAGACCTCCTTACAGGAATAGGAACGTTGGGCATGTCTCCTTAGTATTCAAAACAAACGCCAACTAGAACCACATTTTCTAACACCGTTCCGGTGGAAAATATGATATCTCCCAGTCTAGTACAAAATAATCCATTCCTAGGCAATACTCCTCCATACTTGAACATGTATTCCAAATCACCACAGGGAGATATGTTCTCTTCTCCTGGCATATTCACTCAACCACAGGGATTTCCTTATGTCCTTGCAAATGCATACACCATGCCATATCAACAACCCATTCCACCCCCTCAGCAAGCACCATCAATGGTCTTGAAAACCTATGCGATAGGAACTTATTCAGAATATTTGAAAGAACCCTTAGACTTCACCATATGAAGCATCATGCTTCCAAGACCTCTTCCCAATTTTCCCAAATACAAAGGGGAGGGAGACCTGAATGCACACATTAAGGCCTATGCCATAGCCATTCGAGAACTCCTCCCTTGGGATGGGGTCATTGCCAAAATATTCCCCAAAACTTTAGAAGGCATCGCCCTCGATTGGTATTACAGAATACCTGAAGCTTCTATCCATTCATTTAAACAACTCGTTTCAGAGTTCATCAAGGAATTTGACATGAATAAGCTATTGAGAATGAGAATTAGGGAATTCTTACACATTAATCAAGAACAAAATGAATCTGTTGCTCATTTCATCCAGAGATGGCATACAGTCCTTTATTCTTTGGCAAGTGCTCCAAACATGAACCAAATGGAACTATGTGATTTGTTCCTTCATTCTCTCAGTAGAGAGGTAAAGGAAGAAGTCTAGAAGTTCCCACTAAGAACCTACGATGAAGTACTTGAGAGCACCCTCTAAATAGATCAAGCTGCAATCGATAGTGGTCGCAAGACATATGGAACAAATGGGAGGTTAATCACCCCCAACCAAAATACTACGACTTATCCTACTACCACAAGCGTTAATCAAGGACCTAAGATCCTTAACAAAAATCATGGCGTAACAACAAGTGCAGTAACTGACCAAATAAAAAAATAAAATGTTGTAAATGCTCCACCACCAATTAACAATCAACGAAACAACTTTACCCCAACAATCAACTCGGTGGATTTTAATCATCCACAAAATCAACGGAAAGTCCAAGACAAAACACAACTGGATATCAAAACCAAAACCAAAACCAAAGACAACAAATGTAAAACTTTAATAATCAATGGTTTAATCAGAGTTTTGGACGACAATATGTGCCAAACCAACAACCATGAAATTACAATCCCAACTCGTATTGTGGTTTACACAAAATTTGAGGCCACGAAACTAGAACGTTCCGTGATTACAATAAGTTCATGCAACATTTTCTAGAGGAACAAAGAAAACTTTTCATAGATATGTTCTTGGCAGATCTTGCATCACTTGCGCCAAATACTTTCACGGGAGCAGTCTCCCCTCAAAATGCACCCCTCAAGATCTTCAACAATCCACTCACAAATCACAATAACAACAAATTAAATCCAAATGGGATGAACAAGAGTGTAATGACAGAAAACAATGATCATAAAGCCTCGACTTCGCTAAATCCACTTGTCACACCGCAATTAGAAAATCAGCTACGACCCAAGATAGTCAGTTTGGTTGAGTTAGACACTGAGCTACCCATGGAAACCATAACGAGGACATGAGAGTATTCCTCTTAGCCAAGTCCAAGTTACCCTCTAGAAACAGATAACATTCAACTGCCATTAGTAAAACCCGTAGGTGCCTATGATTTAATTAATGACCTAACAAAGACCTTCTCTCATATCTCCTTTCTGGAATTATTGAAGAACTCTCTTGCCCATAGGGCTTCTCTTTTAGAAGCATTAGGTTTAGGTCATTTAATTAACATCACTCCACCTCCCGAAACATAGGTAAACCATATAGACTGTGATATTCACCCTCCAAGGCAGCCGGATAGGGATACCAAGTTTATATTTGACATAAACAAAATGCCAATAGATGTCGAGATTGCACGAAGAGGTATCCGGCCTTACATTTACAGGTGTGGGTTTATAACAATTACGTTAAATGCACAATGATTGACGATGGGGCAACAGTTAACATAGTTCCCTTCTCTTTCCTTCAAAAGCTAGGGTACAGAGAAACAAATTGTTCCATGACTCAGAATACGCTAAGAGGCTATGATAGCCTTAAATCCACTTCGATTGGAACTATAATACTACCAGTCACCTTAGGACCCAAAAAAATCTTCAATGATTTTTATATTATAGATCGGGAAACCAACTATAATATGATCCTCGTCCGACAATGGATACATCGTATGAAGGAAATCCCTTCTACGTTATTCCAAGAAATAAGATTCCTACACTTAGGAAAGGTATTCATAGAAAAAGGTGATCTGAAACCATTTTATATACACCTAGCAGACCTGAAGAAAAGACCAGGTGTTCACTCAGAGTTTGAACTCCCAACAAACCAACTTAACAAGCTAACCGACTCGAAACCAGAAGGAAAGTTGGTACCTACAACTAAGCTAGAAGTTACGAACCTAATCAAGAATATCCCAACCCTCAAAGATGAGGCTAACATTGTAGAAATAGTATCATTAGGAACTACTACAAAAATAGTCAAGTTGTTAGAACAGGATCTACCAATTTTCTTGCCATTTGATTCTGTAGGCATGGGATATACCCTAGGAGTTGGTTCTCTTCCAGCAGAAGAAATCTGCATGGTAGAAGTAACCAAAGCAGAAGAAGTAAACATAGCAAATGTCCCAACATCCATCTTCCCAAGTAAATATTGGACTCTCCATTTCGATGGAGCTAGATGTCATTATGGGGCTGGGGCAGGTGTGATCTTTACTTCACCCGAGGGAAAGATCCTACCATTCACCTTTAAACTAAATTTCGAATGTACAAACAATGGTGCTGAGTACAAAGCCCTCCTCCTTGGCCTCATCTTAGCTAAGAGGCTTGGTGTTAATGACATCAGGGTGTTAGGAGACTCGCAATTAATAGAAAACCAAGTCTCTGAGGTGTATGAAACTAGAGTTGAACACCTACAGCTCTACAAAACAGCAGTACTAGATTTGAGCAAAGGATTTAACTTCATATCAATTGAAGCAATCCCGCGAGAACAAAATCTTCTCACAGATTTGATAGCAACCTCAGCTTCATGTTTCACTCCAAGCAGTGAGTTGGAAGACACCCATTTCATGGTATCCCTTCGTACTGAACCGTTAGTGAAGAAAATATCAAACCCTCTTTTAACGAACATAGTTGAGAACAAATCTACTATCCTAGATCACGTTGACAGTGATAGAGCCACTCTTGATTACTTAAACGCCTATGCAGCGTTACATCTCACCCATCACATGGTAGATTTGTCTTTAATCCCACATTCGTCTTCTTACTTTGGAAATCCCATGATAGAGCTTCCCCCACAAAAGGAACTCGACATATACGTGGTAGAGAATGGAGAAGATCTAGAACTACCTCCAGCCCTGCCTGAGTTTGAAGAAGGTAACACTTCTTTAATCGAAGAGACGATTGATATTAACATCGGAATGGAGGAAGAACCAAATATCTTGAAACTAAGATCTTCATTAACTTCAGAAGAAATAGAGATACACACTCGAATCCTCAGAGAACATCAAAAGGATTTTGCATTTAATTATACAGAAATGACAGGGGTTACACCACACATCGCAGTACAAAACCTCATCACCAAACTAGATGCAAAGCCAATTACACAAAAATCAAGACTAATGAAACCCAAGGTAGCTCTCATGGTGAAGGAAGAAGTAATGAAACTCCTCCAAGTAGGATTCATCAAACCAGTTGATTATTCTCAGTGGGTATCTAATATCATTCCCGTTCTCAAAAAGAATGGGAAGATACACATCTGCATAGACTTCCGAGACATTAACAAAGTGTGCCCCAAGGATGACTTCCCATTACCATCCATTGACATCATCATTGACACAATAGCTGGGTTTGAGCTTTTGTCTCTCATGGATGGATTCTCAGGATACAATCAAATCAGAATATCTGAACAAGACTAAGCCAAAACCACATTTATAACTCCTTGGGGAACCTATTGCTACGTTGTTATGCCATTCAGTCTCAAGAACACTGGTGCTACATACCAGTGGGCAATGACATATATATTTCATGATCTTATTCATAAAATCATGGAATCCTATGTAGATGACTTGTTAGCTAAAGCCAGGAAGCACTGTGATCACCCAAAAGTGCTCCACATCATTCTTTCACATTTGATAGAATACAGAGTCACACTAAACCCAGGAAAATGCGTATTTGGTGTGACAGGAGGGAAACTCCTGGGTTACATCATATCATCACGAGGGATTAATGTGGACCCAGCCAAAATCTGGGCTGTTCTTGAAATGATCCCACCGTTCGGATGAATCTGGAATCAGGTCATTTCTTGGGAAACTCGGTGTAATCCGAAGATTCATCCCAGATTTAAGATTTTCCATCCATCCAATCAACAATCTACTCAAGAAAGATTATAGTATTGATTGGACCAAAGACTACAATAAGGATTTTAAAGCAAGTTAAGTGTTTCTTGTTGTCACCACCTACGCTAATGCCTCCTAAGCCAAACCACCCTTTAGTCTTATATTTGTGAGCTACCAATGTCTCACTAGCCTGCATGTTGACTCAAGAAGATGATGACAAATGAGAACATGTGATCTATTTCATTATTCGAACATTACTCAATTATGAAACACGTTATACGCAAGCAGAACGAGAATGCCTCGCCATAGTCTTCACAACCAAACGCTTAAGAAATTACATGATAAATCAAGAAACAAGGGTCATTGTAAAAACAGACCATTTACGAACTTTCCTCACGCAAGGGTCCTTGTCTAAAAAATATGGACACTTTATAACCTTAATGTGTGAATTTGAATTACATTTTATAAACCAGAAGTCCATTAAGGGACAAACCATTGTGGATTGGTTAGCTGACAACCTGGTAGATGGAGGCGATCTAGTAGATCTATATTTTCTTGATGAATGCATATACTACATCGAAGCCAGACCTCCTATCTCTGAATGTCCTTGGTATACTAATATTGTTAATTATATCATGGACCGTGCGTATCCAAAAGGTTCTACACTGCAACAAAGAAGGTGGTTACGCATTATTGTAGCTAAATACGTTATTATAGAACAAGTGCTCTATCGCAAGGCCTTCGATGGAATGCTTCTAAGGTGTGTTGACATAGAAGAATATAAGAATATTCTCTACGAATTTCACAATGGAATATGTGGAAGTCACTTCGGTGGTCATGCCTCTACCCACAAAATACATTAGATGGGCTATTTCTGGACCACTCTAGAGCATGACGCAATAGAGTTTATACGCAAGTGCCATAAATGTTAAGAATTTTCTCACGAGATTCACATGCCAGCACAAGCTCTACAACCAATCACTACTCCATGGCCCTTTTCTACATGGGGCCTATATTTGATAGGGAAATTCTCTCCCTCATCAATAGATGGCCATAACTTCATAATCATGGCCACCGAGTATTTCACCAAATGGGTAGAGGCTATGCCTCTCACCACTGTACCGGGTTCCGTGATCACCAAGTTCATTTTGAACCAGATCATTTGTAGCTATGGTGTCCCACAAATTGTCATCTCATATAATGGTACTTCCTTTAAGAATGACGAAGTCCGTGAGCTATGTAGTAAATTTAAAATAAACCATCATACAGCTTCCCTATATTACCCTCAAGCCAATGGACAGGCTGAAGCAACAAACAAAACATTGAAAGCTATTCTCCTTAAAATGGTAAAAGAAAACAAAAGAGATTGGCATTTAAAGTTATATTTGGCCTTGTGGGCCCACCAAACCTCGATAAGAACACCAACAAGAGCAACTCCTTTCTCACTGGTATTCGGTGCAGAAGCAGTTCTCCCACTTGAGGTTGAAATACCCAGTCTCCGTATCTCACTACAAGGGATTTTGGATGAAGAAGCTTATAGAGAAGCACGTCTCTCCCAACTAGAAAGCCTAGATGAGGCTAGGCTAGACGCTAAAAAATGGCATAGAGTCTATGCTGACTGGATGTGTCGGAAGTATAACAAAAAAGTCTATGAACGAGATATATATGAAGGAGATCTAGTTCTAAGACTAGATAGCCGGTTCGATAAGAAGACCAGAAAAGGAAGGAAATCCTGGCCCAAATGGTTGGGCCCATACCGAGTCATGAAAGACTATGGAAATGGTGCATATATTTTATGTACACTGGAAGGTGAAGAATTTGGTGAAATAGTCAATTCCTTGCATCTTAAACAATTCTATACATAAGCAACCCACACTATTTGTATAATTATATATACTTGGTATCTTCATGTAGTTAGGTTCATTTTGTCCACTCATTTCGTACAATTTTGTGATCAAGGAACTTATTCTCAAAGTAATTCATTACAAACTTCTGATGGTATTGGCATAATCCTTCCAATCACACTTCTTCATTTTCATAATGTCATCACTTGTTTCTGAATCATTTCATCCATATAAAGCTAGATATGACAAAGTCTTAGTGGTAACCATACCAAGGTATGCATGCTTGTTCTCAATTTTGGTTTCTTCCTAGGATAGGTGTCTTGCCTATGGTCTATTCTAGAAGCTTCATAGTTTCACATCTATCCCATATGTATATCTCTTTGGAAGAACATACTGACATTTTTCTCAAATATATAAATCAAATGTAGATCAAACAGAAAATTTTATTTTTACACATTTCCTTGCCCTAAAAACCTTCGGTGATGAGCTTGCATCTCTTACTAGTAACATAGGGTTGGGAAAGGATGGGAATGCCGTTACTCACCTGTACCTTGTCCATGGTGATAAGCCCATGCTTCCTACTAGTAGCATGGGGCAAGGTGTGGGGTTCCTCTTGACAATAAATGTTGAAGGTTGTAAACAAACAATTCAGATAAAGCTTTGAAATCTTGAGTCAAAAACAAATGAATTAGATGTCCAAAATGCTGAGAGAGTGCAAAACCCTGAAAACGAGATTTTGTCTACCATGTGGCCATCTACAGATCTAAGTCAAGATAAACCACAAATCAAGTAGCATTTCTAAACTATGGAGTCACTTGAATAGAGTAGGTTTGTAGCGTCCCAATTTGGTTCCACCAGATCTTTGTCTATCTCTCATCACTAACATTCAAAAAATTTCATAGCTTGTGCCCTTTCTAGCTCTCGGTGGTGAGCCCTTGCATCTTACTAGTTGTGTGGAGTTAGGAGCGGGGCAAGTTCATCTGCTCATCATACCGGTTTATCATCTCATTTTGTCAAAACAAATATGAAGTACCGAAAAATTGCTTATAGAAACTAAAGTTCAAGATCACATTGTGTCTACATTATCATATATCAGCATCATGAAATACAAAAAGAAAGAAAGCATTTGTGTGATTTATTCTCCATTGCATATATGCTAAAAAGTATATAAAAACAACATTATAATATACATGTGGGAACAAATCACAAAAACTAGATACCAAGAGTCTGATCCAAAAGGAATATATATATATATATATATAAATCAAGTTTCCTGTATAATGTCATCATGTGCTAGGCATGGTCAAAATGCTCAAAATGCTCAATGAGCCAAGTGGCCTCTCAAAATGAGCCCAGGAAATACAAAATGAATCATACAAACAATCTATGAGAGCCAAGTGGCCTCTCAACCCCTATGAGACCCCTCTGAAGGTGTACGACCACATCTAGGACTCTGGCTACACTGGCGCTCTGAGTGCACCAAGGGCTCACGGTCCTGAGGAGTAACTGCGGCCTCACTATGAGAATGAATCCTCATTAGGTGCTCTGCTATTCTATACCCAGCCAACTCAGTATAGAGGGTGGACACCATCTTGGCCACATGCCAGATAGGGGCAAAAATGTTGGTATGCCTACCGGCTACTGAAGGCTCCCCTACATCTACAGATAGCTCTGCGTGAGTCCTCTCCATGGGGATCATTAGGGTATCAGTGCATACCCGACGAATCAGGTCTTGCCACTCATCAGTAGTCTTTGCAAGCAAAGGAGAAAACAAATTAGAAATAGTCAAAAGATAAAAACAAAATGAACAAGAGTAGAGACATCAACTAAGACAAATTCTAGCTAAAAGCAAATATTAAGAGAAGGATGATAACTCACTCGAATCTCTGGGCCTCCAAGAGGGATCTCTAGGGTCAACACCTACCACAGATGCCACCACTGACTAAAGTCCTCCTCCTGTGTTTGGGGTAACACATCATCCTGCTACGGACTCATCCTCTCCACCCAAGTCCTGAGAAGGAGGCTCCTCTAAAACTAGGGTCACCCTCTCCGCATTCCACTCTGCCCTCTCGGCCTGTAAGATATCCTGAGTGTCATACGACTCAGGATCACTGTCCTCCTCTCCACCCAACTCGCTGACCTCAGCATCGGTCTCCTCCTCCGTCTCTCCCCCTGTGAACTCCTCAGACTCAGAGTCTATATCAATGGGGTCGTCGCTGTTGTGGGTGGGACCAGCGGTGATCTGAAGTAAGGGTGCTTGAGGAGCACCGACTCTCCCTTAAGCACGTACTACCCACCTAATTGCAATAGGGACACCAGGAGTAACAACGGTCCAACCCCAGCCTCTGGGACCTCCCCTAGCCTCCTAGACTGATATGAATACTGGTACCACTGGGCAAAGCATACCGACGTAAGGAAGGCCAAACTGCTGAGGCACTTGAACAAAATGATGTGTCTCGACCTTCCCCATCTTGTCCACAAGCTACCCTGTGGTAGAGTATGAGATCAAAGTGAGGGCCTCCTTACCCCATAAACCTGCCATGGCCTGATAAGGTGTGGCCTCCATATCGTAAGTAGTCAAGGAGGCGACTAGCTGGTGGGGTGCTCTAAGCACCAACATATCTATCCATCTAGCTACCCTCACGGCTCTGGGATCTACCACCTCCACACCTCTCCCATAATGGATGATACGCTCATAGACCCAGCTCATAACCAGGGTCAGATGGCTCAATGACTAACCCTATAAGCGGACCACCTGGTACAAATCATGATAGGTAGTCCCAAGTATATTAGTTCCCCAGGCATAAATCCGGCCATGTTCCTCAATCTGTGTAATAATGAGGGACTAGTAATACAGTAAAGTGTCTCCTCCCTTGTCCCCAATCAATCTCAAGGCAAGGATCCCCATAATGGCCTAAAAAATCAAGGGGATAGACAGGCTAGGAATAGATCAGACCCTCACCCGCTTCTTTAAACCAGTGGAGATAACTACATCTCCCATGTATGAAGCCCACTATGCTATCTGAGCCGGTGACCCTGCTGTCTCAAGCTTAAGCCATCTCTCGATGATTGGGACCCCCAAGATATGGTAGACATCCTCCACGGTGATAGTCCACTCACCGGTGACTCCTGGAAATCAGAAAGTGTTCCAATCAGCATCCCAATATGAAAACAAGTCACAAAGTATGTGACTAGAAGGTGCAGCATGCGAGACCCATGATATGTGCAATATGCCAGCCCTCTGAAGAGTGTCCTACTCATCTTGAGAAAGTGCATCCAATAATACTGGAAGCCAATCACACACTCTCTCTCGACTCCATCTGATATATTCCTCCTTCACCTACATATACCCAAAAACACGTAAAAAGGAGTAAGTTAGTATTCAAATCACATTAGAAAAATCATTAAAACATATAAGAATGCTAGAAATGCAAAAATAAATTCAAACAAGTATTATTTTGGCATATTGTGAAGGACCGTCGCCTTGAGTAGGGTGGCGGTTCCATAACCGCCGCCTTAAAGGCGACGGTCCTATAACCACCACCCTGACCAGGGTGGTGGTCATGTAACCACCGCCCTACCCAGGGTGGCAGTCATGTCCCAAATTTCCACACGGGTCACGTGCCCTAAAAACACCTAAAAACACAAAACAAAGACCCTTTTGACTAAAACAAAGCCTACCCATTAGGTGCCCCCCCCCCTAAGTGACCCTTTTAAAACTGACATTTTCAAAAATAATCCCCCCATGATAAAGATTTCATCATTTCAACATTTTTGAGGGTAAAAATGTTAAATCAAGAAGAACTAACCTGTGATCTCACGTGTCAGTGTTCCGCTCATAGAGGCATGCTCACTATCTCGTCACGAACATTTTGACTATACTCTCGTCAGAAACCGTCACCGTGGGTCCCAGAGCTCAAAATCAATCAAATCAACACACATAAATGAATAGGAAAATGTGCCCATTTTTACATATATAACATCTTGACTTGTTTTGAATGCCCTTTTCACAGGTTTGGAGGGCTGACAGAGGTAAGTTCTTCTCGCCGCGCAAATGGTACATCCTCATTTCATATTATTTTAGTGTTTATTTTCGATTTATTTTATCTATCTGCACTTGAGTCCTCTTTTCATTTTACAGGTAGCAGGAATATTGGAGGGTGTCATTTTGACACATGGACGTGTCAGTAATAAATTCTAACTTCCCATTTTGGGACTTCCATACTCGGACCCACCATTTTACGCCTCTTTAAGGCTAAAATACTTCTCCGAGGGGGCAATATGTACGTACCCAAAATTATAGGGTGCTGCACCACCGAAACAACGTTACACATGCCCTAATGATGATACAGGTATCCTTGCAAGGTGTTCGAGATCTGGAAAATCTCTCCAAGTATGCGTTAACATCCCGCATGTCCTGTTTAGCCCCTACGTGCTTTGTTTTTCTTCTTCTCCTCACTTTTTCTTTGCGTTTTGGTCTTCAGTTATGAAACCACCGCCCTACCTGGTGACCGCAACCCTGCTCAGGGTGGCGGTCCTTCACGCATTTTCCAGAATGTTCTTTTTAACATGACTCGTGTAAAATTTAAACATTTACCAACTTTTTTCACCGCCTTTACTTGTATTTATGATTCTGGTTCCTTGGAATAATGTTTTTTGCATTGTTTATGGTTAAAGAGTTCAATTTTGTTTTCACCTTTGGGTAAATGGGAATTCTATAAATAGCTGGCTTGTGCTCAAACAAATGGCCTCTCAAAATTTTCCTCTCAATTTCTCATTTCAATAGCTTAGTCTTCCAGTTTTTCTTAGAAATCAATAGTTTTATTTGTTGCATGCATAGTTAGTGTTGTTTTGCTATTTAGAAGCCACATAATCTTCTTGTGCTAATGCTGTCACTGTTTCTCACAATCCATTGGAGTAGAATAGTTTCATTCTTAGTTAGAATCCATTAAAGTTGTAGGTTTTTTTCGTCAAACATGATAGTTTTAGGTTTTGGAAATTTCATTTTGTATGACTTGCAATAAATCCCGCTAGGAATTGCATAAGCCAAGCTCTGTTCTCTTGCGCTATCCCTCTCCTACTCACATTGTATTCAGTCTACATCTTAAGCTGCCCATCTATCCCAATACCTACTTCTGTTGATGCTGGCATTACACACTTTTCTGGATTCATGTGAGCACAAAGGAATGAAGAGATCACACTGAGGGGACAAAGCCACACACAACCGGATTCGCCAATAATCTGCAAAATCCAGGTTCAAGCTATCAAAGTTCTAGTTAAAACATATCAAATAGAGTAGTCAATCATTTCATTTTAGTTAATCTCACTTTCAATATTGCTGAGGAAGCTATGGGGATTGATAGTTTCTAAGTAACTATGATTCATTCCTCACTTCTGAGGTAGGATCGACAGTCTTTCAAATAGATTAGATCGGTTATTTCGTTAATTAGAATAGATTTACAACTGCACAGGCAAGTAGCTATACTCAGCTGCTTTGTTTATTTTAATTTCATGTTGTTAGTTTAGTTGTCAATTTCTGGATATTTTAAATAGTTTCTCTTTCAATTTTGTTCAAATAGTTCATCAAAAACACAAAATAAAGAAGTTATATATGTTGTAAATATACTTTACATAATTATTTTTACTTTACTGCAATTAGATTTACATTATTTATTTTGCATGACAATCATGGGACCTAGGGAGCCCAAAGAATACGTATTCGAGCCAATAGTGCCTCAACCCAATCTTGTTGCGGCAGTAACTGATATAGATCAGAATCTTAGAATCCAAGTCTTCCAAACAACAATAGACTTACAAGAAATTAGCTCACATCTAAGAGGATCAAACATGGAAGAAGACCAAGCATACATGTTTTAGTCAAACCAGTCAAACTATAGATTACCCTAGATAAATATCCACATGACTGTAGAAGGGCTTGAAAGAGAGAAAAAATTTCGATTGTGATCCTTTGGCCTCATAACCAGACGCAGGACAAGTTCTCACTGACATAGACACCAGCTTAAGAATTCAGGTTACCAAAACACCTGTGAGATACTCTGAGAAGATTGTACAACAGTTAATTCTAAACATAGAGGCCAAAAATGCATACGACTACTGGATACTAGGGATTAGGGATTGATTCCGCACATGACCATAGGAGGTCCACAACAACCACGAATCTACGGTTGTGATCCACATGTCCCACAAACCAACGAGTCCACAAGACAATCAGATGTAGAAGCTAGTTTATGCACATTAGTATTTAGATCCACTCCACTTCCACCAGATATTATCACACAGTTATCCTTGTTAGACATAGCAGCTAACAAAGCACAAGGTTTTTGGACTAGACCAGAGAATCACCCATATAATCCACTATATATCCATCATCCACCTTATGACCCTATCTGGAGATATATACAAAACAATCCGAGGTCATTTTCCTTGTATCCCACAACCTATAGATCGGATCATGCCAGAGCTTGATATTGATTAGATCCTTCGAGCAGTCATCCTTGCGGACCGATCTATCATGCCAGTTCAGGTTAGGAGGGCCTTCGTTGCCTTAGATTCATAGATTCCATTAGTGTGTGTCGAAGACATAATATTGCCTAATTACTTTGTCTATAACCCACGTATATTCCATCCCCACCGGCTGTCTCGGCATGACCTTGGGAGGTCGGGTGCGAGGAAGAGTTACTTGTATATTCCCATGCTTGCTTATCACTTTTCCATCGTACAAGCACCTTTTACTTCCCATCTCCATGCAGATATAGATGTCACTTGCTAATACCTCCACTATCTACCCAAAACTATTTCGACCAATCAAACCAAATACAACCAATTCTATGAAAATTCCTTCTATGATACCTATCATAGCTCAAACCACAACCTTACCCATGACCCATCCTCTCTCTAAACCCAAACCCACACCTATGGAATCTTCCTTGACTAAACCTATTACCACTTTAGGGGCTACCCCAACCACCAGCCTTACTCATCCACCTATCAAACTGGATTTAGCTACATCCTCTAAAGTCAACACCATACCTACTCTAACACCCAAATAGAAGAACCAAACCCATCAACCTCATACCACGGCTGCGCCAATCACACCTGCACCTGTCCCATCTATCTTAGGACCTTAGCTTCCCAACATGGTCAAGCAACCTCCACCCATCAATAAACCAAAAACATAACAACCCATTCCTTCCTCACAAACCTCCAACCTACCTAGATGCCTAACATGACTTACACTTACACCTGCAACATCTCTACCACCCATACCTCCAATACCCTCAGTTATTTCTTCACTACCCACTACACTTCAATCATTTTCCCTCACACCCCATGTGTGACCTGCATCATCTACCTTCACAACACCCCTGTTATCCCCATGGGTAACTCACCCTCTTCCCCCATCTACTTTTCCTTCTAGACCTCATAAACCCATATCACCTTTACCCAAGAAGGTGCAACCCAAAAACAAAACTCTGTTACCCTCCCAATAAGATAGTCAAAACAACCACACACCCTCTTGCTCATTCATCTGCTATACCCCTACCCAGACAAACACGAATGAACACCTAAGACCCCGCCAGCACCCAAAACCATAGCTCGACCTATTCCCCCTCCTGCGAGGACTGTTCCTCAACAATCCACCATACCTACACCCAAACCCACGTTCACTTCCCATTGCGACCCACTAGCGGGGTCCTATGCCAAAATATTAACCAACCTCCTTGAGACTTTTGTTATCACATTACCGCCACTCAGACCTTATGACCCCCTCAAACCTAAGCCAAAAGGGTTTGATGACACTAAAATTTGTGCCTACCATCGTGTGTCAGGGCACGATGTGGAGAACTATAAGGCCTTGAAAACCATCCTTATCTAGTTGTGTCCTCCAAAATCCAACTTTGACGATGACGACCTTCTCGATGAGGACCCTGCCTCACCAACACCCATTCCCACACTGTCCACTCAACAACCACAACCTCCACCCCCACAACTCCTCAAACCACCTCCAAGATTTGAAATTAACATGGTTTGCATTAGAGAACTTTCCACACCACCACCTAAATGTCGTTGCGCCCAGCTCACCTCACAGGTTTTTTCTCCTCCAGTAGGTTTTTACCCATCATGTCGTTATACCACTCACCCTACACCTTCTCCATTTGCCAACTCCCCTCATATCAACATGATACACGTCACTACCCTGTGCTCAGAAGGATAAAGGTAAAGAAAAGGCAACTGACCCACTAACCAATCCTATACCCAACATACCATCTGCACCCATGCCTAAAATCACTATTCACAGCCCCACATACCCCATTTCTAATGGGGTCACACATCACACCATGCTCAAACAATTACACTAATCTCCCCTCAAAATGCCCTTATATGACCTCATCCAAACCTTGAAATCCCATTGCCAAGCTCTCATGGAGGTTCTTCAATCTATTGAGGTTTTTACCCAATGACCCTACACCCGTCGCCTCCATCATCACACCCCATCATGTAGCCTCTCTCACCAAATTACCACCTTTATCCACACCTCCACCTACTCACCAAGTAGCCTCCCTTAGCTTTTTAGAGGAAGAGATCGTGCCACACCAAAATGATGACCCAGACCCAACCCTCTTCATCTCTATCCACATCGATGACATATGGGTACGACGTGTGATGATTGATGGGGGCGCTAGCATTAATATCATTTCATCCCATGCATTCGCTCAAATGTGCATACCTGATAATTACATGCATAAACATCCTGTCATGTTGCATTCATTCAATGACGCTATCACCTCCACATTAGGCACTATCATCCTCCACATTCGCGTGGGCCCTCACACTATCCTAGAATTATTCTACATCTTGGAGGGGGAGTTTCAATATAACTTGTTGCTTAGCAGACCCTGGATTCGTGTCATGGGTTACATTCCTTCCACTTTGCATCGTTGTGTAAAGTTTGAACATGAAGGGCACACCTATACCATTCCAGCTGATCCATCCCCTTTTAAAACATACAACATGCTTTACCAACCCAATGATGTGCTCATACCCATTAAGGCACCTACCTTCCAACCACCACTACTTCACCTACACCTCTGCTTACCAATACAACTGCTACCTCAACCGCACATGCCTCCTCCATTCCTACCGCTGCCACAACCTCCACGACCAAACCATTAGCCTCCCAATCCATTAACTCCACCTCCGCATCGACCTCTCGACACCTCATCCATTCCAACTACCTACATACCAACCACCGACCCCTTGGAAGGTGTTTTTCAACGCCTCACTCTGGGGGAATACCGCCTATATAGTGTCAACACATTCCTTACTCCACAAGAGTATGGAAGTCTTCACCAACACCCTCGCTATGATCACCACATAGGAGAATGCCTCCTTTATGGTCCTCCTCATCTCCGTACCAGTATCACCTATGGGGGACTTGATACTACCACTTACACACCCGAACCACCGTCACAAACCCACCCATTTTCTACTGACTTCCAATCTCTCACCAATCACCGTTTTACCCACACCTTCCTGCACCGATGTGCGTGGAAGGGTTTTGGTTTTGGATTTTATGAGCAAGGCTGCCATACCATTATTCCATGCACCACCCACAAACATAACAACCGTAGTGGTATCAGCTTTCCTGAACCACCTACCAAACAGGCCCGCATTGAACTCATCAAGGACATCAACCCTTCTCCACCTTCTTCACCCGCTCCGCCTTCATCACCACCATCACCGACGGAGTCGATGGATCCAGAATCTATCCCTCCTAACTTTTTTTTTCATAAACACCATTTCCTTGGGGCCTTTGACTTATCAACACAAGGGCGAGGCCCCTTCCACTCTTCCCTTCCTATATCCTGAAATGATCGATGACAATACACCTTCAATTAACGTCGTTCAATGTCAGGATGATGAATCTATACTCACCTACCTTGGTGTAGAAGACTCATATATTCATCGATCGTTACCCTCTGAGACGCAAACCATGTTGAATGAATCGACTATCGAGATCAACATTCATACTCAGGATGACCCACACATCCTAAAGATCAGTCAATCTTTAGATGCTTCTGAACAGGAAGCCATCACTTCTTTTCTCAAGGATCATAACCACACTTTCATTTGGTCTTATGCAGACATGCCTGGTATTGACCCCACCATAGTGGTCCACAATATCATCACTGTTCTTGATGCCAAACCCATCAAACAGAAGCTGAGGAAAATGCACCCTCGCATTGCCCTTCTCGTCAAAGAAGAACTTCAACACCTTCTTTCTGTTTCCTTCATCTTACCCATTGATTATCCTCATTGGATTTCTAACATTGTCCCTATCACTAAGGTGATAAGGGGACTCCATATTTTCACGTACTTCCGTGACCTCAACCTAGCATGTCTGAAAGATGACTTTCCCTTACCTGGTATTGATCAACTGGTTAACCTTACCACTGGTCATGAGATGCTATCACTCATGGATGGCTTCTCAGGTTATAACCAAATCTTGCTTGCCCCAAAAGATCAACACAAAACCATGTTCATCACCCCTTGGGGGACCTTCTACTATTGAGTCATGCCTTTTGGCCTTAAAAATGTTGGTGCCACATATCAGCGACTATGACTTATATCTTCCATGATATCATGCATCATATATTGGAAGATTACGTGGATGATCTCTTGGCCAAATCTAAATGCCGCTCCGAGCACCTTGCCGTCCTCAAAAGCATTTTTGATCACCTCATTAAATATTACATTTTCCTTCAGCCAAAGAAGTGTGTCTTTGTGGTTCTCTCAGGAAATCTCCTGGGATTTATTATTTCCTTACGTGGTATAGAAGTTGACCCTGCTAAAGTCAAGGCCATTCTGGAAATGCCTCTGCCCACTAACCTTAAATAACTCCATAGCCTGCAAGGTAAGTTGTAGTCTATTCGCCGTTTCATTTCACAATTATCTTGATCAGTGCCAACCATTTCATCATCTGCTCAAGAAGGATGTCTCCTTTAAATGGGATGATGAATGCCACAAAGCTTTTGAGGCCCTAAAACAATACCTTCTCCAACCACCCGTACTCATTCCACCTAAAGACAATCAACCTTTTTACCTTTACATATCAGCTACCGATCACTCCTTGGGAGCCATGCTCACTCATCGCGATGAACAACACAGGGAGCAGGCAATTTATTACATAAGCCATACTCTTTTGGACTATGAAACCCGATACACCCATCCCAAAAAACTTTTCTTAGCCTTAGTTTTCGTTGCCACCAAACTCTGTCATTACCTACTTAACCACAAAACCTATGTTGTGACCAACACCGACCCCTTACACTTCATGTATGCTAAACCTTATCAAAATCAGTGTGCCACATGATGGCTTATGATTTTAGCTGACCTTGACCTCCAATTCATTCATCAAAAGTCCATCAAGGGCCAAGCTATCACTGACCAATTGGCCGACGCACCTATTTCTGGGGATCAACCCTCTAATTTTGACTTTCCAAATGAGTCAATTGCTACCCTTTCCCTGGACAAACCCCCTTACCAAATGACACTCTTCTTCAATGGTTCCAAGTGTCAACGTGGGGGTGGGGCTGGTATTATCCTCATTCCACTTGATGGTGAGCCCATGCCTTTGTCTTTCAAACTTGATTTTGAATGTACAAACAATATTGCCAAATACGAAGTGCTCGTACTAGGTCTCCAAGCCACCTACACCCTAGATGTCAAATCAATCAACATCTTTGGTGATTCTCAATTGGTCGTAAACCAAGTCAATGGTATATACCAATGTCATAATGAGATACTTCAAAAATATAAACATCATGTAGACATACTTTTGACCACCTTTGACCGTTACATCCTTCAAACCATCCCACGTTCAACCAACAAATTTACAGATACCATGGCCTGCTTGGCTTCCCAAATACCCGCTTCACCCACCAATTCTAAAATCTTTGTCACCGTATAATGACTCCAATCACCTTCTTATTTACCACATGAATTTTACTCTATCGGAACCGCTACCCCAGACCCGAGTGACTTTTGGTACAAACAATACTCTGACTATCTTTCTCTCTCCATCTTACCTCCTGATCTCACCCGTAACAGACAACACGCCTTCCTTAAAAAGGTCTCTCGTTATGTCATCATGGGGGGCCTCCTCTATAAGCAGTGATTTGATGGTATTCTCTTACGATGCCTCACAAGTTCTGAAATTCCTTATACCATTAGGGAAGTTCATGATGGCATATGTGGAGGTCACTTCAGTGGCCTTGCTATTGCTAAACGTATTCTTCACCTAGGCTATTACTGGCTGACCCTTAACTATGATTGTTGCGATTATGTCAAACATTGTGTAAAATGCCAACAACATGCCAATCTTCATCATACACCCAGTCATGCCTTATAGGTCGCCCGTGACCTTTGGCCCTTCTCTCAATGGGGTTTGGATCTTGTCGGAGAAATCAATCCCCATTCTTCCCAATGCCATCAATGGATCATCACTACTACCGAATACTATACAAAATGGGTGGAAGCCATACCACTCATCTCCACGAAAGCTAAGAAAATATGTGAGTTCATTAACCACCACATCATTTTTCACTTTGGTGTTCCTCATCGCCTCATCACTGACAATGGAAAACAATTCAAAAACAAAACATTGCAAAAACTTTGCGACACCTTCGGCATTCAGCTCAGTTTCTCATCACCCTATTACCCACAAACCAACGGCCAAGCCAAATCCACTAACAAAACCCTAAACAAAATTCTTATGAAAGTGGTTAACGATACTGGGAAGGATTGGCATATGCACATTCCTTTTTCCCTGTGGGCATATCGCACTAGTATTCACACTTCCACTACTGCCACACCATTTTCTCTGGTCTACGGTATAGAGGTTGTTCTACCTCTCGAAGTTCAGATCCCCTCACTCCACATTTCTCTCCATGACATGCTCAATGATGATGACTTTCATCAGGACCATTTAGCACAGCTAGAGTTATTAGACGAACATCGTCTTAACGCTCTGGATCACCTTCAAGTTTACCAAAAACGTATCAAACGTGCCTACGACAAACGTGTCCATGCACGAACCTTCCAAGTTGGTGACCTTGTCCTGAAAGAAAATCAACACATAACCAAAGTAGAAAAAAGTAAATGGGGAAAATTTTCTCCTAATTGGCTTGGACCATACATCGTGACTCATACCTATGGATCAGGTGCTTATCGTTTATCTTCACTCGATGGTAAACCTAAACCTGAGCCCCTTAACGCCTTGCATCTTTGACCATTCTATTGTTGACTTGTAGTCCTACCTCACCTTTTGTCTCTTTCCATGCTCATCCCTTGAGCACTATCCACTTCATACACCTCACCAATGATTAAACAAGAATCATGTGAGTACCCATCACTTGTTATCTTCTCTTGAATATGTGTACCACGGTGCTGCACATAGCATGATTCTCATGGATACTTTTTGTCTACCTTTAGATGAGATCCCATGGTCATTTCACCTTGCCTTTTGAACAAGAGTCCAATTCTCCACCTTGGTCTTGTCCATGACTTCAAATCCCTCACATGGGATACAACTCCTTGAGTCAAACTTCCACTCAAAAGATGACTCCCTCAAAAGGACATCTTCCTCTCGACAATTGCTGCTGTAAATAGACTGCTCCCTCGAAGGACAACTATGTAAAGCTAAAAAAAACGAGAGCAACAGAAGCTTCCCACATCAATCAACTTCATGAAGACCTCAAGGAGTTAAATTTTCTTCATCCCATATAGACTTCCTCACATCGACCAGTCTATCTCAAATACAAGTCAACACAGAAAATGTTTTAGTCATGGACTTGCCCATTGTGACCTCGGATCTCTTTCCCAAATAGCATGCTACCTCATACCATACAAAATTACCCACTTTTCACCCTTCAAGCCATACCCACTCCCATTTCCCACTGCCTCAAGGGACTTCTTGGAAACTATGACATTTGGTGATCATGTGACTACTTTTCACCATAGAACAATCAATCATGCAATGTCTTTAGGGTCTTACGTTCATCACCTCTTTCAAGGTGTGATCTACTCGGTATGATCCTCGCTAATCAGGTGGCTTTATTGCCCCCTCTTCTCTTTTAGCCGTCCTTGTTTATGTTTTGATTACCTTATATAGGACTTGGTCCTCGATGCTTACTTTTGAGGTAATCTATTTTCTTCTTTTTCCACAATCAATATCACCTATCTTACTTTACCTATAACCCACCCACACCTAACAAACCTAAACCCACACCATACCTAAAACCTACCACCTCATTTTCACACCCTCTCATATTCTTCCCTAGCTTATGGGAGAACTACATCGGCCTGAGGTCCCTTTTCACTGGGACTATGTAGGCAGCACTCCACGGGCATGGGGCCCCTGGAGGATAGCTCAGCCACGCTTTACCCTCAACAATTCATCTTCCGTGTTCCTCACATTACATCATACCTCACTTAGTTTCCCTTTTTTACCCACAATTGGAAATTAAACCACGTACATAACAAGTTGCTTCATATTTTAATCCTTATCACAACATACATTTATTACACCTACCATTTCTCTATCATCACTATGCATAGATTATACCACATCTCACATAGGACCCATATTATCATTCATTGCATAAAATAATAAATCATAACTTCCCTTACTTTGAACACAACCATGCCTAAAACCTGAAGCCTACCTGACTCGATCCATGCCTAACCATGCCTAAACCACCTCAACTCCTAAACCATGCCTCAACCATGCCTAATCCAACTGACTCCATCATGCCTCTGACCTAACTCGATCCATGCCTAAGACCTGACTCCATCCATGCCTAACAAACTTGACTCGATCCATGCCTAATACCTGACTCGATCCATGCCTAAATCAACCTGACTCCATCATGCCTAACTCACCTAATTTCTGTCCATATTAAAACAATAAATCAAAAATCTCATCATATAAATAAGTGTGTATCTCAATATAACATACATGAATGTCCCATCATGTCCATCATCTCAAAATCATCGGCACGCAGGCTGATACTCAATATAAAATTTCATCGGCACACAGGCCGGTCTCATATATATAATACAATAATGAACCAATACAAAATCTCTTTGGCGCATAGGCTAGTATATGCTCAAAATATACAAAACCTCTCATACATCCTCACTATCTTTGGCACGCATGCCGGTATGTGATAAAAAATACAACTATCTCTCAACACGCAGGTTAGTATATATCACAAAACTGACTATCATACATCAAAAAAATAGGCGCCACATATCAGGCATCTTGGTGGATGTCCTCCATCTCTGTATCACCTGTACCCTCTACCTCTTGGGTCCTCGCTGACGCATCAACTGGAGCTAGTCTCCGTGCGTTGGTAACCTCTACCTACTCTGGCCTTGGAGCTCGCTGACCCCCTGTGCTCTCCACACTGTGAGTGTGGGATCTCGTCCTCTCACTTGATGCCTACTGTGCCCTATACTCGACATAGGATATGAAGTCTATCCTGGCTGCCATCAACTGGTCCTGGTAGTATCTAACCTCACCTAAGGCATCCCTTAACTTGGATATAGGCACGGTATGTGGTGGTCCTATAGGTCTCAACCCCTATACCTGTCTTACGGGACCTTGTCCTACTCTTTCTTGTGAACTAGGACCCGGTCCCGATGCCTGTGGTGGTGCCCCCTGCCCCTGTGCCTATATCTGGGCCTATAAGGCCCCAATCTATGCCTGGGCTATGGCCAACTGGCCATGTAAACCTTCCACCTGTGCCTGTAAGGCCGCCACTTGACCATCACCCTCCTCTCCATCTCCATCCTCGATAAATGAATAATAAAAAACATGAATTTTTTGTTTTTATAACAAACCCGATCTAACCGACGCCAGTTTACCCTTCACCAACATCGGTCTCGTGCCCTACCTTACCATGGAAGGTTGCCCTATACCGGCGTCAGTTACCCTTGACTGGCATCGGTCACCCTATCTAGCACAAAACCCAACATTTTACCCTATTACCCCACCTATCCCTCCTTTTTTTCCACACCTCCCCTTTACCCTTTACCCTGACCAATTACCTCACCTACCCTTTACCATGACCATTTACCTCACCTTCCGGAACTCAACATTTTACCTACCTACCTTTGTCCTCCTTTGGGGACTACTTATTTTACCCATCCCTCGGCCTTACCCATGCCGTGACCTAGATTTTTGGCCCTGGACCATCGCTAGTGACCTTTGACCTCATGTGTTCGCTATACCTTGTGGCACTATTACTTGTGTTGATTGACCTAATGACCTTACCAAGCCTATTGTCATGACCGTTTATCTTGACCCTACCTTTAGTGTACCGGAACATACCTAAAAGTTCCTGCACCTAACCTACGTTGTGTTTCCTGACCATATCCTATACCTTGGATACCGGAATCACTTCAACCTTGTTTGGATAAACCTATCAACCTTAGACGATGTAGAGTTTTCCTGCTCTTCAACCTGGTAGCATGTTGTAGTTTATACATGTGCGTGCATTTGACTGTTGCTACCTTTGACCCTGACCCATTACCTAGATTGCCCGAGTAGACCTTCAACCCTTTTTCCCCCATTAACCACCTTCCCCTTTCTCACATTTACCCTTTTATCAAACCACTCACCGATTCTACCTTCGTCCTCATCAGTTCCTGGTTTGAGGGGGATCACCTTCACCCACACATGGGGCAACCACATCTTATTTTTGTTAGCGTCGCTTACCAATACAAGCTACGCAACAAAAAGGGGCAAAATGTAGACACTAAAATTAGGTCACACTCCCCTTTGGTCCCTCGACAAATAAACACCCTTCATTACATTAAACTGGCCATGGCCCCCTTCACCCCACTAATATTAATTTAATTAATTTAATTAAATTAATTCATTATCCTCACCATATTCATTATTTAAATATCTTAATTTAGATAATATCCACACATACACCTCACCTAGACACCTCATCTAGCTACCTCACCCTAAGTCCTATTCTTAGTAAGTTACCATAACTAACTAAGACTTACCCAAACCCTAAAGATCAATGCCTACATTCTCTCTAACCACATTCCCACATGCTTACAAGAAGCTCCCAGTCTAATCCATGGGTTAACGACACGAGATCTGAGAAAATCAAGAGGATCTCCCTAGTTTAGTAAACCTAGAAAATCCTACCTTGACCGATGCCGGTTACCCCTAACCATCACCGGTTAAGCCAGAACCACCGTCGGTCACCTTTAAACCCCTAAAACAACCTTATTTTGAAGGTTGGAAAAAGGTTGGAAAACATTGTGCACATCCCTGAGAGATATCACATCTTCTGAGAATGAATTCCAGTGAGAACACGCATGCAAGGAAGGAGATCAAGCATTTTCTCCTGCACTCACCCCCAGCAAGGATTTGATCCAACCAAGCAAAAAGGAATGCACATGCAGCCCATGCAGAAGCTCTCCTATGATTGGTGATCATCTGCAGCCTTCAACCTCTTACCAACACCTTCATCCCTCACTCACAGGCATCCAGGACCAGAATCCAAGTAAGTAAAATGTTATACTCCTCTGGTTCATTTCATTTCATCATTATATTGTCACCCTTTGTTCTCTCAGCCACCCACAGACCTCCATTAATACTCACCCCTCCATATACCTATTAAAACCTCACCAAATCCCACCCAAACCACCCAATACCTCATTCCAACCAACCAAAGTCCTTTGTGCAATCACAAAGGAGACCCAAAACTCATTTTGTGGCATTCCCAGTTTTCCACAGTAACTGGCGCCGGTTACACCCAACTGCCATCGGTCACCCTTAACCGGCATCGGTCTCTGTATTTTCCCATACAACTCAGAACCATGTGACTTATTCACCTAATTCTACATCACCCTCATTCACCTGTGATCTACCTGAGACCTCTGTCAGACCTGCAGAGATCCAGAACCAGTTATTTGCCCTTCGGATCCTATTCTAACCTAGCCTGTTAGATCAGATCTTTCTTATTGTGTTTTAAGTGAGATACCTAAATCATTTCAAATTACAATAGGATTTACTTTATTACCCGCATTAAATTGTTTTAAACAGTGGACTGACAGCCATCTAGGAAGTATCACACTTCCTAAATCTAGCACACGCTAGGCAGTTCACTGCACATATTGTTTAATTCTTTCTGGTGGTCTTGCTTTCCATTACAGGTAGTTCCTCCTAGCCAAAAGGAAGCTCTCACATTCAGCTGTGGATTCAGAAGTCATACACGTGCAACAACCCAACAACCAACATTTCAACAGGTATTCCCAAACCAGATCATGACCTTCCATTTTGAGATGTGCAAAGTTGATCCTTTGTGCCTCAGTGACATCATGCACACTAAAATAGACTTCCAACTGTTTTAACCATTTATCTAGTAATTTTTTATCTACTTGTCCTTCAAAATTATTTATTTCCACTTTCATTTCAACTTTAAAAGGTGTATGAGAATATTTTTCCTTCTCACTTACAATTGGTGTCTCTTTTTCACACTCTTCCCATTCTTCCTCTTTGTGGGTTTTGTTGATACCAAATTTTTTGCCAGTGCTTGAACCACTAAGTCCATGAAATATTGCTTAATTGAAGCCATCTTTTTTAGATATGAAAGCTCTTTATTTTTATATGAAATCTATCCATCATGGTCTCTAGCATCTCGACTCTACAGACGAAGTTCTCTTCCTCCATTTGAGCTTGAATTCTCTGTTTCCACTTCTTCATAGAAATATCTGGCTCACAAGGTAAAAAAATTTCTCCTTTAAACCTTTTCACTGCCATATAAATCACAAGAAATAATCAAATTCCAAAGTCTTGGATAGATAATCAACTTTGATACGAAAATGTTCTGTAAACTTCTACTTTGGAACTCTACGAAATCACACAATTATGTTGTTCTACTTTCAACTTTGGAAAATGATAGATTGATTGAATATTAGAGATTTAGTGACTGATTATCTAGTGCTATAGAAAGGAAATTACAGAGAATATGAAATAATTCAAATTCCAAATGCCAAAAATTTTATCCTAGAAACCTCCAATGGAGGAAAACCAGTCAAGAAGGGAAAAATGATCTTTCTTCCCACTTTTATTGGTCAATTATAGACAATTATAGATTACAAGAAGTAGAAAATGGAGACAATAATGTAAACCTCTCCTTTCCTATGCTTTTTGGCTCTATTTCTATACCTTTCTCCTACAATTCCACTCCATCACTGAAGATCTTGCTCACTTGCTCTCATATAACTAATAATTTTCTTCTTGATCTCTCTACATCTTTGAATGATCAATTCTCTTGCTCATCCTTATATTTTTAGTCTTCTCCCATGTCCTCTTGTGCACTGAAGAATGGGAAAGCTTAGGGAGGGAAGAGATAGAGTTGGGCACTTAAAATTCATGTCCATTCATGTTTCATTCCTATTTTCTGTTTAGAAGTGTCAGGACCGACACTCTGAGCAGACCAGTGGTTTCAGGACTACCACCTTGGCTAGGCAATGATTACAGGACCATCACCTCTGCAGGGTGGTGGTTCTGCAACCATCATTCTGCATAGAGTGGTAGATCTTTCCAGAACCTCTATTTACCTCATTTCCATCATTTTCTTTAATTATCCTTCTTGGTGTTGACGGAACTGATGAAGTGGTGTGTTTTTCTAGATCCCTATGGATCGATGAACTGAAATCCTCTAAGTCCCTTTAGATTCCTAGAATTTTCCTTTTTTGAGAAGCTCATTTATCCATTTATATAATTCTATCTTTTTTATTTATCTTTGATATGCAGATTTCTTTGTCGACGCGAGAAGAAGGATATTTATCTAGCATTAATGGACATCTATCATCGTGGGTATCGGTAAACCTCATCATCTTCTGAGGTCATTTTGTTTTTTTTATTTCATTTTATTAACTTAAATTTGGAAAGAAAAAACTCTCTAATACATCTTGAAAAAGTATGATGATGAGTATGGAAGGAATTTGATGAGTCAGGTGATGGGGTTTTGAGTCATTTTTGTCTTGTTTAGATGTCTTGTTACATGGATGACCTACATGAGTCCATATTGTGAATTTTAATGGATGTATTGTTATGTTTTTTAGTTTTATTTTTCAATATCCTTGTGTATTACAAACATGTGTTATGTTTTTTAGTTGAGAAGGGTATAAATCATGTGTTTTGGTTCAAATTTGAACTAGTGAATTAAGAAGGGAAATTGTGAGTTGCTTGAGAGAGTGAAGGATATTTAAGTATATAAAATTAGAGTTGAAGATGTGTGTAAAATTCTAAGGAATGTTAGAGAGCATATCTGCAATAGTTTTAGATCAAATTATATCTTGAATGTCCAAGTTTGAGCGAGCTATGAGAAAGAGGGTTTACAGAGGTTTTGAAGGTGTGTGAGCTGAAATTATGATCTTCATCAGTTGTGGTAGCAACAAAACATCAAATATCTTCATATAAAGGTGGTTGACTTGGTTCTTTATCATCTTAGGGGTTTTTAGCTTCCTTGTGGAGTTGGTGCTTCACTAAACTACTGTTTGGTGCTCTTTGTATGGTTAATGCTCTACTAAACTAGGGGTTGGTGCTCCTTGTGAATTTTTTGCTTCACTTAATACTTTTTATTTGAGTAATATAATCAAAAGTTTAGTGGGTTTTCTTTCCCTTTAGGATTTCCCACTTATATCTTTTGTACTTTTGTCTCTTTCATGGTTATGCTCATTTGAATGAATGTTAAGCACACATTAATGTATGATTGAATGGTTTATGGTTTCAGCAAGTAAATATGAATCAGTTAAAAAATTTCAAGGACTGATTCACTGCACCTCTTAGTCCATTTTACTTCTAAGAAATCTCCCCTTTTAATACATACACCTGCAATAGGATTATATTAATGGAATGATTGTCAAAGAAATTAAAGTTTATGATTGTTAGTTCTATCTTTTAGTCCTATGCCCTAGGGTTTTTATCATTCTCCATAGTTTTAAATACACTATCTTTCATTCTGCATACACAGACTCACTATCACAATCACCTATATTTCAACGTTTAAACTTGTACATTAACATTCATTAAAGAAAACCTCTGTAAATTAGTTACCTGTCACTATGTGTCTAAATTAAGGTTTTTTAAAACTTTTCCTTGTTTGATTTCAATCTCCTTTATCTTCAAGACCAAAAATTATTTCTCATACCTAGAGAAACATGTTAGCAAAATTCTCAAAAGATTTCAGACTCAAAAACATTTCATACCAAGAAGATATAACCTTTCATTATAATTTTTGAATCAAGAAGCCTTTATTTGATTTAAACAATGAACTTTTCAAAGCTTCTTGTGCCTAAGGCTCTATTATAGAGATTGTAACACATCTATATTATGCTTCAAAACTAAGGGAATTTTTTTATATCAGCTCATTAATTACAGTTAATTCCTTCACTAAATTTAACACACAACAATTAAATACTTGCATATAAGAGTTATAAATCCCTTAAGTTATCTTACACTGAAATGAGTAACATCATTTACATAAACTACTGAATTATATAAGCATTAGTTAATGTTTATGATCCAACTATATAATCTATGATAACCATGTGTAATTATAAGGGTTCAGATCCTCTCAATTCTCTACACGAGCCGATATACCCAATATATCATTTTGTTAGACATTTTTAAAGGTACACAGAATCATGTGAATCTTCTTAGTGTCATTCTCTTACTCACAAAACAATTTAAAATAAGAAATGGTGATATCCAATGCAATCATTCATTTTCACGACTATGCGTATAGTTTTTGCATTGCACTAGGAAACTTGGTTTCATGACTACACATAATCCCCTTGAAACATGTCCCTACATTCACATCACAATTGTCTCATTCATATTATTAGGATTTTTTACCATTTCTTCCTTATTAATTTCACTTTTCATCAACTTAAGTAATTATTAATTAATAATTTCAATCATGGAAGTTGTAGTTATCATAACTTGGCATCTGAGTCATGTGGCTCATGCCAACACCACTTTAGGATCCCTATAGGAAAATTTATGTTCACGTAATGACCTAATTCATTATGCAACCATCCCTCTCCCTGTGGACATCCTGAACTGATATAGGTATGTCTCGCATGACATGAAAGACATCTCATGATTCTTGTCTTCATGCTCATTGCATTATGTCATCATGATAGAGGTATGTATTGGTCTCTTCAAGACACTGCATAATGTTTGTACCTCTTATAACATGATAATCAACTATATTATTTTATGATATAAGGCTATGTTAAGGCTAGTACAAGACTTAAATCATTTCATAGTGTCATTTAAACATTATTATTTCCCATTAATAGGTACTAGGTTTGTTTATTTTACTTATGAAAGTTATGAACACTTGTTACCTTTCATGAGTCATCAATGCACTTTAGTATTTTATGATATTACATTGTATCTTCTTTCATACTAGAATGAAATAGTATCAAGTTTTTTCATATGACAATGCATCTTAAAATTTTAATGTGTAAGTTACTACCAATAAGAGGAAACAATTAGATTCTCAATGATTCAATAATATAGGTTTATTTTCATCATCTTACTTATCCAATGTTAGCAAATATAAGTTCATCATTTATAATCACCCATTTAACATACATCCATATGTTCTTTCTTTCATTATTTTTTATGTATATATTTTTACCTCAATTATACTTAATCAACCTTAAGAAAGCCGAGGTCATAACATTATGTTATAACTCTATTTTTTAAATAAACAATGTTAAAGTCATAAAGATATCTTAAACAAAATTATTACCATTCAAACACCAATTTATACTGATCACTTGGTTGTTAACATTAGTACAAAGACAATTCATAATCATATTATCTTAATGATATAAATAACCTCTTTATTTTCACTTTAATGATTGATAATTCTTATTACAAAGTCACAGCTGACTAATAAAGATGATCATAATTTACAGCAAGCTTATTTTCCTTAATATTGACAAATAAATCTTTCATATTCCATTCAATGCTAGTACATTTCATTCATAAAAATAGGCACAAAATGATCAATTCTATTCAAATCATCTTTTCATTTCTCATATTGAAGTTCCCTTTAATCCTACAATTGAAAATAATAGTTGTACATAGTCAACTCTTAAAAAAATGGCACAAGTTTACATCTCTTCTTCCTAATTGTTTCATTATGAATAATTGAACATCTATGATGTTATAACAACACTTCATGATAAATGATTATAAGTGAACATATACTATAATGCAACAATATCTCATATAATCTAAGTTTCTCTCAGCCAACAACTCACAATAGTTCATCTAATTAGAACAATCCAACACATTAACATGCATGGTACACAAGTCAACATAAAACAAATCAAGTCATGGTATTATTCCAACATTATAATTTTACTTTCAACATGATAAACACTCAATTTAGAAGAGAGAAGGAAAAATAATTATTTCATAATATTATGACAATCAACTCATGGTCACAGGTGAGATAAAATAGTATCGTTGTTTTAACTTCCAGATAACTAGTGTTCTAACTAACCATAATATAAGTTTGTATCCATATTCATCAAATAATGTAGACACCAAAATTCAGTATCACTACCCTCCATATTGCGTTTGCTTTCTTTCCCTCATGGTTACCCATTCAAATTTTATATTCCCTCCTAAATTCAATTTATCCCATTACTCACCATTTTCCACCATCTTATCCCATTTATGCTAATTATTTTTAACTAGATCTAATCCTCATCTAATTATTTTATTCTCCCTAAATTATCCCTAATAACCCTTAATCATTCCTAATCCTCATTTAATTTATTTTATCCTCTCTAAATCCAAAAGGGTAGAGATACTATTGAAGCTTGTCACACTCATATGTGGAATGAAAAATTCATCAAATCTCAAGATTACACCAATGAAATTTCTTGAAATTTTAAACTTAACTTTGTCTAAGCATTAAAAATATGTTACAAAAGAAATTATCTTGATTCACCTCAAATAAAGGATAAATTCATGACAAAATTTTGTCTTGGTCGAGCAAGTCTATGAATAATATCAAAATTTATGGAAAAATCAATGACATAATTTGAAGTGAAGGAGCTCATGGAGAAGCTCAAGAATCAGTTGAGTCGATTAACTAAAGAAGTGCCATTTGTCATTGTAAACTCCAATTTGAGTTCTCTTGTAAAAAGGAAAAATGGTCATGTGAAGAGCCACTCAACTTTAAACGTCAAAAGTCATTTTTTCCTGTCCATTTAAGATATATTCTTGAGCATGTAATTTGCTTTTGTTGTGAACATAGTTTTTGTTGAGTGCGAAATTGTTTTTGTAGAGAGTGATATGTGGTGTTGTCAAGAGCTGAAATATAATTGAACATACTTGGATGTAAGGGAAGTTACTACAAAGAGGAAAAATTAACAGAGAAAAGGAGAAGTGAGATAAGTTATAGGTCGTTATAAGTTGTGTAAGACAGCAAAATAAGTGTGACAAAAACTCTATAAAAATTATAAGTTACAACTTAAAATCTAGGGGGTTGAAGCCTCCTTGTAAGTATAAGCTTACAAAAGATCAGTTGTTACTGATGAAATTTGGGAGTTGAAGCTTTCAGACAAGTTGAAGCTCAAATACTGAGTAGCAAATCTGTTAAATTTTAGATTTTTAGCTCCAAGTTGAGTTAAAGATCAATCATGAAATCAATTTACCCTTATAGGACAATTGTCCACTCTCGTTCTTTGGTTTCAGTGGTTTTTTGTCCTAAGATGGGTTTTCCACATTAAATCTTGTCTCCTCATGTGTTTATGTGTGTTTAATTCTCTCTATATATGTCATGGTTGAATATGCATTCTTATTACAGTTAAAGTAAATTTAAAAAATTTGTATGGTTGACAAATTATGAATTGCAAAATTTTTTATAAGACATTGATTCGCCCCCCCTCTTAGTGCCTATATTTATAACACTGAGTGCTTGCATGGATGGGAAAAATTTAATGGGTTATTAGGGATTTTATTAAAACTTCTATGAATTAGCCAACTGTTATTTTTGGTTAAATGACATGTAATTTTGTAAAAGAGTAAGATGGGAGTTTTATGGGTTTGGAGTTCTTGTTTGTGGTTAGGCGACGTAGTAGATTTTTAAGTGGAAAAGCTATGGATTTTTTTTTGGTTTTTGGTGTAAGGAGATCATAAACATAAGGCATGGCATGTGGAAGAAGGATAGGGTTTGAAGACTTAACCACATCATTGTATATGGTACTGCATGGAAAACACACAAAGAAATGAGTAGGCATGATGAGTGGATAAGGTTACAACTTAGAGTCTTTCTAGAGGGTAATAATTACACTTAGTGGAGGCTAATCAGGGTTTTGGTGAGTTGGCATAGGCACTTGATTATGGAGGATAATGATTCCACCTAGCATGTAGATTGCTCATGAGTAAAAGTAAAGCAGTGAAGGGGAAATACCATCCTATTTAAGAATGTGATCAGATCTAAAACAAGGGCTGCAAGAGAGAGAGAAGAGATGGTGTGAGATACCAGTCAAGAAATATTTAGGTGCATAGAAGAATATAGTTAGGGCTCTTTGTGTAGAGTCATTTTGTAGGGTTAGAGTGTCATTCCTTGATGTACTCAGTCTGATATGACCCTATTTGATGTAATATGGCTATTGTAAATGGTTATAAATCAATATATGATGTTTTTTTAAAATATCTATGCTCATGGGTACAAACCCCTTGTGTTCTTTATATTGCTCATGGCTCATATATGATTTCTTTATATTATTATAATGTATACATCCTTTTTTATGATTCATCTATGTTTAGATTCAGTTTTTTTACTTCTTTGCTAGAATGAATACGCGTATTTTTTGTTTCTACAACCTTTCCTCCATTAATGGCATACATTCTTACAAAGCTCACATAAAGGAGGGGCTCGGTGCCTACGCGTAGCTCAGGTGAGCACCTGGCTAATGTTGGGTGATAGGTCAGCGTACTTGGGGTTTAAACAGAGTAGGTAAGAGGAGGCTACATACACTAGGAAGAATCTGAATAATTTCTCATATAAGTAGTCATATAGGTTATCCTCCACCCACTTTCATGCATTAAAGTCAGGTTCAGTGATATATCTCTGTGTAAAAGTGTCTTGGACGTCTTTTACCCAACTCTCAATACTATCCAAAGACATTCAATACACCATCTACATGTAACATCCTAATAGAAAAATTGAAAACATGTCCTAGAAATAGAACCAAAATTTAACATTTGTTTACCACTCTAAAGTTATGCATGTTGGCACCTCATTTAGACAAATATGAATTCTCACCTGAAGCGCTTGCAACTACCAGGTCCATCCTTTGCTTTGCTTACCAGAATGTTAGCTTGCATGTTCATCATATTCATAGCCAATTCATTCATTCACACATAATAACTATCATAAACATGGCAATTATAAACATATATAATAAGAAAATACACCATCATGTCAATAATACCTAGATCAATATCATAAGCATAACAACATTACATATTCAAGAAGTCTGGATACCTATCCGAAAATCAAAATTACTTATCCATTGTGAAATACCATAGTCAATACTGAAATAGGTAGTTGGTTATAATGAAGTTCATTACACCCATGCACTGGACCATGCGCACGCTAACATAGAATTAGAAAATACTCAAAATAATATCTCTAAACTTTATTGCAACCTTATACTTTCGACTAAACTCTCTAAATATTATCACCTCATCAATATTTATAGGGTGGAGACTTTCCCTTCACCTCTTACATGCTTTCTTTCCTAATAATAGCCATGCATACAAAAATATCATGTGCGCTTTTACAAATACATCTAATAATAGACTATCCTAAATATACATCATGCTTTAATCCTATTATTAGGCTTCCTCATGCGCTCTCCTTATCTCTATTATCCATGTACTTTTTATCTATGTTTTTTTTCCACTTTTATCTATATTTCGCCCCCTTTTCTTACTTGGCACTCCAAATCTATTTTTCACCATGATCTAGAAATATGGCTAAGTATCTATTTTTTCACCCGTGTGTGCATTCCTGCATGTAAACCTACTTCCCAAATGCATGCACTCCCATGCACATTTTTCCATTACTCATGTACATTTTCCTTACGTGTATCCTTTGTGCTTCATCAACACTTAACAACTTTTCCCCACCAATACTTCTCAAGATGGGTTTCTCAATTCTAGGAACTCGGTAGAGGAAAACATCACTTTTCATGCTAAATATTACAAACCAGCATCTAAAAATTTGTTCACACCACTGGAACAACCTACTACACCTTTTTCCATTCTCACATTTACATCTCCAAGCTTAAATCAGACTTTTTCACCTCAACTGGCCACCCAGGGCTCAAGACAATGTCTAGATACAAACCTAGAATGGATTCTTACCCTTATACCTACACTCTAAGACACTTATCAGTGTCTCTACATCTCAAAATCATTCTCTCCATGATTTCACCATGCACAGTAATCTTCCACACACTTGTAATCCATCATGACATACCATCGTCTTGCTAACTAGTCCATGACTAGGCTTCTTCACCATGTTTACACCATTCATGTTGAGCACCTCATAATTTTTCCATTCTTTCCCACCTACAAGAGCCTTCAAAAAACTTCATGAAATCACTACAACATCCTCATATCACTGCAACACCTCTACAAGTAACTATACCTACTCAATACACCATAGTACTCCATCAATTAGACCAAGAAACTCACCATGACTTGACAATAAAGAAAGACACAACCAATTAACCTTGATTTTCCTTACTCTTTTTAACATCAATGGAACCTATGGATATCATTGAAAACACTACTTTCCAACAATTCAAGTGGAGGGTACTATTATAAGGATACAATATTTTCTATCCACTATAGCATTATATTTTGGGAGTGCATACTTCACTGCATAGGAGGGTTTATTGTGAATTCTATACCTCACATTTTCTATCGGGAAAAATTCTTTATATCCCACTATTCTTTATAGGATTGACACTAGGGAATCCTAGATCAATGGAAAAAATTGCAATAACACACACTAGAAATACATTAAGTTCAAAATGTAGTGTAGTACTCGGTAAGAGTCACATTGGGGTGATTGCCGAGGTTAGTCTGACTCAATAATATACATGTTTTTATTCATCTAACGTGCATCTGAGTATTGTTAAGATAGCTAGGGTTTCTTTTGTAGGTACATGTGTGACATAGAAGAAATACAGAAAACGTTACACAACCTACATTGAAAATAAGTGACACAAGAAGAAACCAAATCACAATTATCCCATAGACTCCAGTTCCTTGAGCCGACACTAGTGCCCATGTGGCCCCATTCAATTTTAGGTTCTCTTATCCTTGAGATCATGACACTCCATAATTAGGCACATAGCTTCAAAAATCCATGATCTATCTTTCTAGCCCATTCATTATTCCACAATCAATCCAGATCTATAATTGCAAGATGAGTCATCTTTATCTCATATATTGTACTCTTGTTTGTACTTCTTTAGTTAGATCTTTCATATTTACTTTTATATCTATTTTATCAGTTGTGCCCTTACATTATATTTAATTATACTAAACCAAAATTGAAGGAGGATTATAGAGATCATAATTATCTCATTGGTTGAGGGATTTTTGGAATAATTTTAAGAAGGCATCCTCTTTATCCATACCAACACCGACGCCTTTTGAAGAAATAGTCATAAAGATATATATAACTTATTTATCTATCTTGTTCTCCTATAAATAATTTTTCCCATCCTCCTTAGTAAGTTCTCTATTTTTTAACCTATTTTATTAAAGCAAAAAAAAATTAAAAATGTGTTTATGTCCCCCTTTTTTAGCCTTTTTTTAGCCACAGGTTCCAAAATTTATTCCTCCAAAACATCTCTTCTTTAGCTTCTAAAGACTGGAATTCTCTCAAAATATTTTTCTTCCTTAGAAAAATATATTGATCCATACCATCCAATTGAATTGTATTGTTAAGATGTTAAAGCTCCTTTAAAATATCACATTTTTCTTAAAAACTATACCCAAAGTTTTATCTATTCCATTTTAAAAAAATTGATATTAACATTTTAAATTTTTCTTACCAATTTAAACATCACATACCCCTGAAAAATATTCTTACCAACATTATTGAATTTTTCCTTAATGTCTAGATGTTGTAGACAAATATTTTCAAATGTGAAGGTAATGTTCTTCCTTTTGGTTTCCTTTTACATCTCAAGAGAAATGGGATTATGATCTGATATAATCTTTGGTAATGATTAAAGGTTATTATTTTAACATAACAAACAATCCATCATTAGGAGAATTATTTTCCAACTTAGCATGGATCAAGTTGTCACAAGTTATTATATTCGTCTAGGTATACATGGTTCCACTAGTTGTGATGTCCACCATCCCATTTGCATTAATAAATTCCATCAATTCATCCATACTTTTGGTGAAGTCAAGGGAGCCCACTTATTTCTCTAATGGGGAAATAGGGGTATTGAAATATCTTTCCACTATCCAACTTAAATATTGACAAGTATTACTAAATTTCTTGAGTTCTTCTTATAGGTTTTTTCTCCCTATCCTTGACTTTGGAACATAAATGTTAGACAAGATCCACATCCATTTTTATTTAATATTAGTGAGAAATATCTATAGATGATTACTATTTATTAAAATAAATACTCCTTCCACCACCTCTCTATTCTAAAAGGTATCTATGCCTCTATGCATGCATTAACAATCTTACTAGAACTTTTACCCCATAATTGTTTCTTTATAGTTAACCAATTCTCCCCAAACAACTTAGTCTCTCGGATTAACATGATACTAGGATTATGAGTTCTTATAATATTTATAAAACTCCTATTATTATTGAGGTTATTTAACCTCCTAATCTTATAATATATTATTTTTATTTATTTATTAGGGAAACTTTAACGTTACTCTTTACCTCTAAGGTACTTTGAACTCAATATGCCACATCTCTCTCAATTTTTCTATCCCAAATCTCTTTCATGTTTTTCCTTCATTTATTTGAATCAATTCTCACATATGTATGTTTCTTTGAACTTCATGTCTAGTGCACACTGAAAATTTGATTCACTACGTGATATTTTTCAACCAAAGATTGAAACTAAGTGAAATTAATCAAGATATTTCCTCTTATTCATTAGTTACATCTTGTTAAGATCCTTCTGGAATGAATTATAAATATTATTTTTCCTACAATGAGAAGACATCCCTCTTGTTTAACTTGATTTCTTTTTTAATAAGAGATTTTAGAATTTACTTATTCATTTTATTCTTCTCATTTTACTCCTTATATACTTCCTTCCTCGTGAGTTTTTGGTTTTGTATCGAGCACCCTCTATGTTTTTTATTTATTTTTTATCCCACTTCTCATTCCTCCTTTTTAACTATTTTTAGACTCCTTCATGTCTAGGTTCATTTCCCCCTTCTCTTTTACTTTTTCCCCTTCCTGTAAAGTTGTGGCAAGATGGTTTTTCCCCTCTTTCTTTTTCTATATTAGTTTATCTTTCTTGTTCCTCGGTAATTATCTTACCTCGTGTCTTGCATTATTGCACCTAATATATATATATTATAGGGTTTTTCATATTATATCTCATATAACCACTCCATGTATTTATATTTCAACATGATTAAAGTGAGTAGATTGGCACTGTATGTTGAATTGACAAAAAATCTTTCATAGTTCAATATTCTTCTAGATTTTTTAATTAGATTAAAAGATAATTATGAACCCATAGAATTTTCTCTCCGCACTAATGCTTCTTGTTTCAATAATTAAATAATAATCCTTGGAAGTATAATCCATTTGGACCTCATTGAATCTCTCCTTATTTAGGTTAAAACTTGGCTTCCATTTTGACAACTTGAAAGTTTTTCTTTACCCGAGAACAATGGTCCCTTAGAAGTTTGTTGACACAAAATTCCTGTAGCACAAAAGTTATTAAAAAGAATCCTTTTGCCATTGTTATGATCTCAAGATGGCATTTAGGATTCCTTCTTCTACTAACATATTATCTTACAATATAAATTTTAGGATGTGAACCAAATAACTTTCCAATCAAGGTACTTTTCAAGTGACAATAAGCTCTTTTGATGATATATTCTAGCACATTCAAACATATACCTTCCCCTTTAGTCAATAAAATAAATGGAATGATCTCGTGAGCATTAGATTCCTCTCAATAGCCTGTCATAGTTTCATAAATTTTTTACCATAACTATCAACCTTTTTCAAAAAAAGGTTTTTTTGGTTAGATTTTTGAGAATCCCTAGAAGCACTCTCTTTTCATGTGTCATGATTGTCCCCTTCTATGGAATTCCTATCATGAATTTCCTAGGGTTTACTTTTATCCATCCCTTGTTATTCTTTCCCAAATATAAATACGACTTCAATCAGTGACTATACCATGGTGTATTCATAGGATTTAATGATTATTACATCTTATATTTGGATCTAAGAAGTCGAAAATTGATCACACATTGATTATTTACTTGGGGAGTATGAAATCCTATATCATTAGAAATAAACCAAATGTTTTAAATAAAATTGACTCCTAATATGCATAGAAGCACCATGAAAAAAATATCCTTGAATTAATTTAACATAACATAAGAATTTGATTACGCAAAAACGAGGTTAAAGGCCCTGTAAAATTTAAAAGTCAAATGTTGAATTTTTTATCAAGGTTTGAAGTGCATGAGGCATCATTTTGTAAAAGGAGGAAGTATGCACATGGGCATAAACATGGGTTTATAAGTGAAGTGTTGAAATTGTTTTAAGAAAAGTTAAAATGTATTTGAATATTAAAATTGACTAAGGGTCAACACTACTATGAAGAAAGGTGCAAATTTATATTGCACAAATGGTGTAAAAATACTCTTATTAGATTAAAAAAACATTAGGCACTTAGTGAAGGGTTTACACAAAAGGGATGATTGATTGTGTTTTTTCAAATTTGACTGAGAAAACATAGGGAGATAGATGTAGGACTACATTTTAGTTCAGAATTAGTCCATGCATAAAAATAGACATGTATTATTTCAATAACCTTATGTAAGGAAATTTTGGGAAAGTATTTGAGTAATATGGAAGACTTCAAGGAATCCTGGGAGTCTAGAAGTGGAATTTCTATAGATGGTTTAATTTGGAAGGGTTATATCTAATTGGAGAAAGAGAAAGGGGTGGTTTTCTGATATGCTCCATTTATTTAGTGAGGAAGATCTTTTTTATAACTCAAGTAAATGCATAACCTATAGTTAATGTAGAATATGTATGTAACCCACTTGTTTTATAAGTATAATAATGATATTTTGTTAATCTCTCTCTCTCTCTCTCTCTCTCTCTCTCTCTCTCTCTCTCTCTCTCTCTCTCTCTCTCTCTCTGTGTGTGTGTGTGTGTGTGTGTGTGTGTGTGTGTGTGTTACATTAGTTGTTGGGTTAGGGATTTATGTAACTGGGCTCCCCATCCTTTTGATTGCTACCACAAACTGAAACAAGAAAATTCATGTCATTAAGAGTATATGAGGATGGTTTTGAGCTCCTTGTATGGTTTTGTGAATGATATTGTCAACATATCCTTTCTTCAATGGCAGTTTGTACTAGATTTTGATGATAATGTCTTAAACAAACTTTAAGAGTGCTGCGATCATAACACTTGTCAATGAATGCTTCTTGAGCCCATTTCCACAATTTGTGATCTTAGTGCATTCAACTAAATTGTAGAAATAGGTTATCTTTCTCATTACAATAACTTTGTACCTTTTTCTATTTTTAGATTTATTATATTTACCCATTTTTTGTATTAAACATATGATTAGGATTGTTTACCTTAACTTATATTCTTAAATACAAAAATTAGTTTCTCGTTATTTTATACTTAGATGTAAAAACAATTAGAACATATTGTAAGGCATAACTACTTATTTATAAAATTGTGTTCAATATATTGTAGAAGGTTGTTGTTGATCATTGATAAGGTGTTGATGAATATATAAAATATTTATATTTATAAAATTATATGCCATTAGAGGATCTTGAATACTATCACATATAGGATTTCATGTTATCATACGTATGTCAATACGATGAATAAAACCTAGATTAATATGTGGAATTGAGTTTACTATGTATTGGTATGATATACGTATTATTGTCTTGCATGGATTATAACACAACCAAGTTATTCTATTTCCATGAATGAATGCTTAAGGTGATCTTTAATGGTTGACGTGTTTTTGTTTTATGTTTCCTTACCAAGTGAGGCTCAATATGTTTTTTGTGCCTTGAGATAATATTCGAGGATAGCCCTAATTGATAATCCAATGTAAGTAGTGTATCATCTTATTTATTATGGCTTGCCCATATATATATAAACACAAAAATCCCAACAAAGGCATAACTCCCAATTCATCTATATTACTTATCTTGGTTGTGTATATTAATCGTCCTCCTATACAATTTTATGTATACATCATTTTTTATTTAACCATACAAAATTATAAACATGCATCAAAATATATACCCTACATTCAAATTATATTTTTATAGGAAGTAACATATATATATATATACAAATCAAAAAGCACCTATAAACTTTGGAAGAAATAAAAATTAATATATATATATTCTTAACACCTGACATGGAGTGAAATCCTTCGAACTTAGGGATTGATAAATAATGAAAAGTGGAGATTGATTGATCTGAATGCTTTATTATTTTGGAACCCTTCAAATTTTACAATATTATCTTGAAACAAAAGATAATACCGTGTTTTCTCTCGTGGCAGCTACTTATACAATTATACCAGAAAATTTTGCAAGTGGTTCATCTAATTTTATCATTTACAAGAACTCTTGCCTCTAATAAAGATGTAGTCTTGAAAAACAAATCCACTAATCATAAAACTATGATACAATGTATCTTTAAAAAAACCAATTTAAGGATACATAAAGTGTACGAGGCAAACTTCAGATGAAACGTTTTATGTTGAAATTAGAAAATGTTAAAAATTAGGTTGAAGGTTGAATAGATATATACATATAATTTTAATAGAAAAAGCGAGGGATATGGTACCCTTCAAATTATGACTGATATTTTGACGAATTTTAATAGAAAAATTAAGGGCTATAATACTAATGAAGCATGATGGATGACATAATACGTGGCAACATAATAATTAAAATATTTGACCACTTGACATGAGAGGAAATTATAGATTATGGTGAGAGGATAAATGATTGGTATTTTCCGTGGACAAGAGATATGAAAAAATGTTTGTTATTTCCAATGTGATAAGCATACTTGACAAATAAGTAAGAGCGATGGCATGCAAGTGAAAAGGAGTGATTGAAATAATTCCAGAGTAGTCATTGTTTGAATGATTTCGAGAAGGAAAGCGAGAAAAGATGTTGACGTCCAATGGTACATACTAAATTAAGAATGGGGGACAAGCTCAACATCCACTTGAAAAATATATTCCAAAGTAATGAAAAATGCTATCTTTTTAAAATACATTTAAATTGAATTTAGTGTCAGAGGTGCATTGTGACTAGTTCTTATTGTAGGACGAAGAAAAGTTAATTGAACAATATTTACTTAGAGCATGGAAGAATATAATTGTATAATTGTATTGTATTGTAAAGCGCTGCACTAACAAGGCCATGATATGGCAAATACTGCCGAAGGGAGTGCATTAAGGGGTACAAAGAAGAAAATTGTATGTAGCTGTTTGCAGAGTGACAACTTGTACATTGATTTTGATTATACAAATTCTAACATAGAATTAGAGTATACAAGTGTTAACATAGACTTCAAGTATACAAGCATTATGTTGTTCATTTCTGAAATAAAAAATATTGTTCGTCTCTAATCTTTTTAGATGAAAGGGGTTTTGCACTCTCATTACACTCTCATGTTTTTGTTTTTGTTTAATTTGTCTCTTTAAATTTACATATAACAATGAATTTAATTTGTTTTAACCAGTTTGCAATTGAATTAACAATTAAAATAAATCTGAATCATGATTCACTGGACTTGACTAGTTCTTTCCATGATTTAAGGCTTGATCTATGACCTTGACTTGTTCTTAGATTGTTATTCCTTGCCTATATAAGCAAGGCCCATTCTCATTGTATTTCATTGGGTTCCATAATAATATATGATATTGTTGCTCATTTGTTTGCAAAGGTTTATGTAAAGTTATTCTGGCGAATTGCTTTCATCTTATTGATCGTGATGTTTGATTAGCATTTGTGTTCTTGGCTTGGCACGATCTGGTTATCGTTCTTTTTATGGTATCAGAGCAGGAGATTGCTATTGACATTCGTCTGTAAGTTTTATTTTACAAATAAATTCTTCATATATTCATATATTCAAGATTTTCTCGTATTTTGTTGTGTGCATTTTTATGCAAAACAGAGGCTTCCATTGGATCCAGAAGGCAACAAAACCCTATGATTGACTGTAAACTTGACCATTTCGGGAGGCGGTCGTTTTTTTTAGTTTTTTTGTTGTGTAGAGAAATATACTGGATTTGCCTTGGGGTTCGTGCCATGCGAAAAAGAAAATCTAGAATTTTTTCTGGGTTTTGTTGGGTTTCTTGAGATCTGATCTGGGTATTTTTTTGTTGTGGCATAGAATTTTTGGTTTGCGCGCAGGAGGTCTTTTCCGAAAAGACGTTTCTTTCCTCTTTTGGCAGGGGTCCACGGATGCTGTGCACGTTTTTACTATTTCTGGTAAATCTGTAGGTTGTTATTTTTAGCGACACACCCCAAAATAGTAAGTTGCACACACCCATTGAAATTCTTAGCCCCCTTTCATTTTATTTGTGTGGTGAAGGCAGGAGTATTTTATTCTATTATAGTGGCAACTAAAATAAATAGTAGAACATAATATTGAAAAGCTTGTAACTTTTGATCGGTAACTCGGTTTTGAGTGCCGTTTTTTGTAAAAGTGCTTGTTTTTCTGTGATATTTCCATTGGAAATATTTATTTTGAGAATTGTACTATAATTATAAAGTGTCATATTGTAACATGCACTCATTATAAAGTGTCAAAATATGGGGGGGCTCTTGTTGCATTGCTTGGGGATCTTGTTGCATTGCTTGGTTCTTCCATTTATTTTGGTAATTTTTTTTTTTAGGATGGCATCTATTTCTACATTAGATCATGTTGAGCCATTAACAACACATAATTACCACACATGGAAACCAAGAATGGAAACAATAATCAAGTGGAAATGATTATGGGCTTTAACTTCTAAAGAATAACCAGTGTTCACTAGAGAATATGAGAAATTTTAGTACCAGTGCAAATTCGATGAGTGTATGGGTTTGATAGGAACTTATGTCAGTAACAGTATTTTATTTCATTTGGAAAAGTGTGGCTCTCCTTTCAAAATATGGGAGAAATTGGAGGATTTATTTAGTAAGGTGGATCATATGAGAGCCATGCAACTTGAAATTGAAATCACCTCTCTTGATCCTGAAGATTTTCCAAAAATTATATACTTTCTTATCAAGTTCAAGCATTTGTTGACACAGTTGAAGGGGAGTGGAAGAGATAAGAAAGATGAAGAGTGTGTTTACTTGATTCTATCCAAGTATCCAAGTTGAGAGGACCATTCCAAATTTTTGCTTCTGCCTTTTTCTCTAGCATGGATGCCTTAGGTGACACCTTTAAAATGTCTAACTTAGAAACATTTTGTGAAATACTTACTAGAGAAGAATCCAAATTATCTCACCTTGAGTCTTCCACTTCTCAAAAGGCATTAATTGCCTCTAATCCTAAGGGCAAGGGAAAACCAAAAAGTAAAACCAAATCCACACCTTCTCCATCTCAAAATGCTCCTAAACCCAAAGAAAAAAACTCAAAACCCAAGGAGTCTTCTAAATCCAAGAATAAGTCTTACCATTCATGCTCTTTTTGTGGGGGTAGTAATCATGAAGAAAATAGGTGTTATAAGCGAATGCAAGCCTTAAAGGATGCAATCAAGAAACACAAAATTTCTATCTCCACTCTACCTCCTTCTAATCAGTATAGAAAAACACTTAATGTTGTTGGAATATCTCAGTCACCACTTGCAGACAATTGGGTTATAAATTTTGGTGCTTCTCATCACATGACTTCTTCCAAGGAGTCTTTTGTTTCTCTAGGTTTGAGTTCTACTTCCAAAATTGAGGTTGGAGATTCTTCCTTTCTTTCTGTTGAGGGAAAAGGTGATATACAACTTGATGGTGGCAATATTCAAGATGCACTATATGTTCCTAACATCACTACAAAATTATTTTTTGTATATCAAATTTGTCATTTTGGTCAAGGGAAAATAGTGACTTTTACACCACATGGGGTAGAAGTAAGAACTTTGTTGGAGCCTTATTCACTTGTTGCTCAGGGTATTGTTGATCATAGTTCTAGACTATCACTTTGAAGGTTTTGATGACACTTCTTCTATAGGGACAAGATTGGTTTTTCATTCAGATTCAGAGAATAAGCTTTGGCATGAAAGATTTGGATATCTCAATTACAGATATTTGAAGGAGTTGAGCACTTATGGTATGATAGATGGTCTTCCTAGAGTTTCCTATCTTGAGGGAGTTTTTCATGGTTGTGCATAAGGAAACAACACCAAGATAATTTTCCTAAGAATTTGTCTAAGAGAGCTTCTTCACCACTTAAGCTTGTGCATAGTGACTTGATGGTTTTTCCTGCCCCATCTTTCAATGGAGCTAAGTATGCACTTACATTTATTGATAATTTCTCGAGGGGTACTTGTGTTTATTTTCTCAAGTATAAAAGTGATGTTTTTTCACACTTCAAATTTTTTAAGGCTTTGGTCAAGAAACAATCTTCTAGTAGCATAAAGAACCTTCACACTGATAATGGGGGGAGTACTTCAGCTATGAGTTTTCTGAATTTTTAGCAACTCAAGGCATTATTCACCAGCATTTTGTTCCTCATACTCCATAATAGAATGAATTAGCAGAAAGGAAGAATAGAACTTTGAAGGAAATGGCTAATTGTATGATGCATTCTAGAGATATATCTCCTATCTATTGGGCAGAAGGAGTTAATTATGCTAACTATATTTAGAATCGTACACCACACAGAGCACTTGAGCATTTGACTCCAGAGGAAGCTTGGTCCAATACTAAGCCAGATGTCTTATTTTTTCGAGTCTTTGGGAGCCATGCCTGGGCCATTGTGATAAATAAGAAAAGGAAAGCATTGGATAAGAAGAGTAGACCCTTGATCTTTGTAGGGTATTGTGAGGACATGAGAGCTTATTGTCTTTTAGATCCTGATACATATGATGTTCTTTTTTGAACACATGTTCAGTTTGATGAGCATTTCACTCTTTATGATTCTTCATTTTCTTCCATTCCTTCTTCTTCATCTCATCTTGAGGATCCGTTCTTTGAGAAGATTAATGAGGAGGTTATATATTCCATTGAGGATCCTATTCCCACTGATGGTTTCACCATGCCTAAGTGGGCTTGTACTACAATTTATGAGGTAGCACCTTTCATAGAGTATCTTCCACCCACTAGGCATCATCACGCACATTCTACAGGTTCTAGACTTTTATGTTTGGTAGTTTTTGAGGATCCACAGTCTTTTTCAAAGGCTCATGGGATACCGGAGTGGGATGATGCAATGACAGTAGAGTATTCTTCTTTGATGAAGAATCATACTTGGGATTTGGTATCTCTTCCTAAAGGAAGAATGATGGTTAGGTGTAAGTGGGTATACCGAACCAAATACACCGCTGATAGGTCCATTGAAAAGTATAAGGCTCGTCTTGTTGCAAAGGGTTTTTCACAAGTTGAAAGTATTGATTACTCTAAGACTTTTGCACCTGTTGCCAAGCTGGATTCTATACGCCTTGTACTTGCTATTACTGCATCACAGGGGTGGCCTGTATACCAGATGGACGTGAAGAGTGCCTTCTTACATGGAGATCTACAAGAGGAAATATATATGGAGCAGCCGGCTAGATTTGCTTAGGATTATTCTCTTGTTTTTTTGCTCCAAAGGTCTCTCTATAGGATCAAACATGTCTCTTGGGCTTGGTATGAGAAGATGGATTATTTTTTTCTATCTACTAGTTTTGTTCATTGCCTCTCTGATCATACAATGTATCTACAGCATGTCAGTGAGGCTATTGTGATACTTGTCTTGTATGTTGATGATATGTTACTTACTGGTAGCTCTTCTTCCCACATTTAGAGTATTTAGAGGGCTCTTTCTACACATTTTGACATGACAGATCTTAGGCTATTGCATTATTTCCTTGGTTTGTAGATTTCTTAGACAGATTTAGGGATTCATTTGAGTAAGCAAAATTACACCCATGATCTTCTTAGGCACTTTGATATGGCTAATTGCAAGCCAAGTCCATCTCCTTTTTAGTCTGGAGTTACTCTTACATCCACATGTATCACACCACTTTGTAATCCTACATTGTATAGGCAGTTGGTTGCGAGTCTCATGTACTTGACCCATACTCACCCTAATATTTCATTTGTAGTATGGCTTGTATCCCGGTTTGCACATTCTCCCCATAGTAGTCACTGGCAGGCTGCTAAAAGGATTTTGTGCTATTTGCATGGCACTTTCCACTTTGGCCTACACTACACTAGGGGCTCTACTCAGTTGGTTGGGTATACAGATTCAGATTGGGTAGGTTCTATTGATGACAGGCGTTCTACTTCTGGCTATCTTTTTTGTCTTGGTTCTTCTCCAGTTACTTGGGCATGTAAAAATCAATAGGCTATTGCACTTTCATCTTCAGAGGTAGAGTACAGGGTAGCAGTTACGCCGAGTCAATAGATTCTTTGGCTTTTTTAGTTATTTATAGAGTTCAAATTCCCACAGGATTCACCGATTTTACTTTGGTGTGATAACTAAAGTGCAATTCACATTTCTCACAACCCAGTTGAGCACCAGCGGACCAAGCATATTGAGATACACATCCACTTCATTCGTTAGCACATTCGGGATGGAGTTCTTTGCTTGGAGTACATTCTGATTTAGCAGCAGGTTGAAAACATCTTTACAAAGCCTTTTACATCACCTCACTACCTTGAGTTGCGTAGAATGCTTGGGGTTTTGGAAGTTATTCTTGGGGGGTTTTCGTGAGAACATCTTCCTTCTTCTTCTTCTTCTTCTTTCTCTTTCCTTCTATCAGGATTCTTTCCCTCTTTTGGTTCGAGATTTCTTCATGGATATATTGTACATGAGTACCTCATTAGGCCTAGTTGCCAGGAATCATACTGTGGACATGCCACTTCTATTTTGGCCCCTAACTTCACTTGAGGGGGGGTGTTAGAGTAGGTATTTACCTTAGCTTACGTTCACCTAGGTACATTATTGTATTTATCCTCACCCACTTATGTGTGTGGATATTTCTTTTTATTTATTTAGATATTAGGAGATATTATCTAGTTGTTAGGTATAGTTCTTTTCTTGATCTATGGTATTGACTAGCTCTTTCCTAGATCTATGGTATTGACTAGATCCTTGATGTCTAGTTCTATCATAAATCTATGGACTTGACTAATTCTTTGATGACTAGTTCTTTCCATAATTTATGGCTTGATCTACGACCTTGAATGGTTCTTAGATTGTTATTCCTTGCCTATATAAGCAAGGCCCATTCTCATTGTATTTCATTGAGTTCCATAATAATATATGATATTGCTACTCATTTGTTTGCAAAGGTTTATGTAAAGTTATTATGGCAAATCACTTTCATCTTATTTACCATGATGTTTGATTAGCATCTATGTTCTTAGCTTGGCACGATCTGGTTATCATTCCTTTTAAAATTCTCGTCTTCTATGTTGACTTTATGCAACATTTAATTTGTTTGTCATAAATATTTATGATTGCACCATCCATCCATCAAATCCATGTCTTGTTATTGTCTTTTTCAAATTTTTTTTTTTTGAACAAAACTATAGAAAGTGAAGAAAAAAGAATATTCTTTAATAAAGGAAACAAAATATTCCCACAAATATTTCATATACACTTTACAAAACACAATAAATATGACAGGGGGCATATTGTTATTGATTATGAGAAAACAATTAATAGCTATGGTGAAAGCAATATACTTGCCTTCGGTAGTATAATAAATGGTAGATCATAAGTTTAAATTGTGATGCAAATTCTAAAAGTATATTTTGTGGTAAACACACAATGTGTATCATAATAAAAAAAATTCCTAGGCACAAATTTAGTGGAAACAAGATGTGTTTATTAAAAACAATCGAAGGTATTAATTTAACAAACAAATGATGATATATGGAAGAGATGTAATGGATGGGGGCATACACATAAATAGATTAATCATGTTGTGAAAATAGCTAATGGCATTAAATAATTTAGTAAATAAATGTTATACATGACATCACAATTATTCTATATAGGTTGGCATGTCATTTAGTGGTTTATTTTTTTGTAAAATATATGTTGATATGTTATGTTGTACTAATTTATTCGGTAGTTTAATGTTGTATGTCATATCATAATTATATAAACATATGTTGAAATTTAATTAGGTGGTATTTATTTATTTTAATATGGGCTGATATGTTATGTTGTAATAAATTGTTTAGAAATGTTATGTTGTATTTTATATTAAGGGTATTGTATGAATCAACTTTGATTACCTAGTTATTATTAAATCATACTTTCAACCAGTCAAAAGCTAGTATGTTTTTTTGTATATTGAATTTCTTATGTTTAATGTTTGGACATGCATATTTCTAATCCAAACAAACTTTAAAATGTAATTTTTGCCTCCCTATTAGTTAACAAGTGAAATATTCATTCAGAACTTAATACAAAATATTCATTTTAATTAAATATAGTAATCATTCACCACTTTCAATATTATTATTAAATAGTTTTTATTCCCCTATTAATACTACCAAAAGACACATTACATATAAAATAATTATGATGTGACATAATATTAAAGTTCAAATAGCTATAACATGACATATCAACTTATATTTTTTAGTTAACTTTGTATGAAGCTAAGATGATTTGTTTGTTTATTTGTTACCCTTGTGGTAACAATGATATTGTAATAAATACACCTAATCAAGAATAGGGTTTAATGTGAAAGAAAAACTCAAAAATCATCACACTTTTCCAATCCACTTGAAAAAAATATTCCATAGTAATGAAAAATGTTATCTTATTAAAATACATTTAAATTGAATGTAGTATCAAACTTACAATATGACTAGTTCTTATTATAGCACGAAGAAAAGTTAATTGAATAATATATACTTGAGCATAGAAACATATAATCGTATGGTGAAAATAATTTAGATTTTTTTATATAATAATAAAATATAGTTGTAGTCTCACAGACTATACTACATAAAAACATGACTAGGGAGCATTGAATTGCTTTACACATAACATATATAATATATGATATTAGAGGAATCTCGTGTATAAAATAAGTTAATTGATTAAAAAATGACAAAAATGTTGGGAGCATGACTTAATATTAGTATTAAATTATTTATAATTAACGGTTATGTCAAAAAAGTAACACCCTAGGATTATCAAATGACAAATCCCTACTTTTTTCTAACATGGGACTATCTCCAAGTATGGGACGTGCATCTTGAGATAGACCTCTGAAGAAGTTCGACTTCTTCTACCTAAATGTAATGCTAAACTACTCCTAGAAAGAAAATTGAAGCTAACTAATCCTAAACTAACCATGCCAAGGGACCATGGAGAGAGAGAGGGGGGTTAGAAAGATGAATAAAAGGGAAATCCTAAGCTAAAAGGTGGTGATAGAACCAAAAAGGGGGAGGGACACTCTAGTGAGGGAGAAAGAGAAGGAAATGGAGAAGGGAGAGGCCAAACATAAGTGACACAGAACCAAAGCTTCATTTACCATTTGTTCTCACATGAAACACAACAAAAAATGAACTTGTAAAGAGAAATACTTGGACAACACAATGCAACAAGTAAAAGAGAGGTAAGGTTGTAGCTAAAACAAGCTAGGAAAGACAAATGTGTCACAAAAACATATTTATTGTAATAAAATTATCCACAGTCCATTACAATTATAAAAGAAGGCACAAGAACACATGCCAAGTCCAAAATGGAGGTTTGATAGCACAAAGATGCTTTAGAACAAATTTAATAGATTTCCATTATAGTTTTTGAATGTTCATCCCTTCAATAATGAAAGGTTTTACAATATATAACAAAGAGAAAGAGAGAGAAGAGGCGCAACTTCTTAGACTTCAACCACAAACATTCCACATTAAATTATTCTACAAAGCACATGTGCACCTTAAAGAGCCATCATTTATTATATTTCATCTAGAAAAAGAAAATGAATCCATCCTTCATCAATTATGGTGGTTGAGCTACTTGATTTGACTGTTTTCATGCCCAAATTGTCCTCTTCTACATCCAAAAGATGTGTTTTCCATTTTGACCAGCCAAAATCCATCAAAATCAGATTTTGGTGGTGTCAAATTAAATATCTCAATGAGAGCTTTCCAATGATATAAATGTTGTCCAATTTGGATCTCGGGATCAAAAGATATGGCCATTTAAGTTTTTGTTAATTGGGAAGCACATAAATTTGACACATAGTAGCCTATAATTGGTTCGGGAATCGGCCTTTGCCAACATGTACTTTCTTTTTATTTTTTCAAGTGTATTCCTCCCATTGGTTTGTAGTATCGGGCTCTGCTTCCTTTCTTTCCATTTGTCCCTATATTTTACCTTTTTCGAGTTGCATCTATGGAAATACAGGCTGATAAAAATTTTCCACGTTCCTTCGGGATGGTAGACTATCCTTAGACCTTGTCAGTCCCTATGACACATGGACCAATGATATGGCCCCATCCCTCCTACATTTTAGACCTTGTAAGACCCCTTAGAAATGTGAACCAATAAGAAACAACCATGCTTCCTTCACAATTTTCCTTTTGACTAACCATTACGAAGTGCTAGCCAATATAAATGCTCCATGCACTTTGCATGTCAATATTTTTGATTTCCTGCATCTAACATCCTTGAAACATCGACCAATGAGGAAGCTTCACACCTTTATAGTCTCCTCTGAAAATTTTGAAGAGTGAGCCAATGAAAAATCTCCACACACTTTACATTTTCAATCTTTTCTTTGCCCTCCTCTGACACCTACAAAATGTGAGCTAATGAAATGGCTCCATGTGGCTTTATTTCTAGACTTGTTAGAATGTGAAATGTAAGCTAGCGAAATATCTCCACGCAACTCTTTGCATTGCAACTTACTACCTTGAGGGACTTATAAATTTCTTGGCTTCGAACAATGTTTCTACTTGTCCCCTTTGACCTCATCTGACTTTACAGACCCGACGGAATATGAATTATGATTAACACTGGGGACTTGGAGTCTTGATGAGCTAATCACCTAAGGAATTGCTAGAATGGCTACACGTGTACTACCTTGACCATTGATATTTTATCGCATGCTCTCTTGCTTTCCTTTGTACCATGGCTTCAATCTTTTCTGCACAACACTAACCCTTTTCTCCTTTTTTCTACGGGTTTTCAATTTCTTTTTACTGCGTATTTTTAATAGGGAACCGTCAATGATTTAAGACTTAGTCTCTCACGGGTTTTCAAATACAATGACCAATAGCTTTAGGGAATGGAATTTGACGGTCGTTTTGAATGTCACATAAATGTAAAAATAGCTTAATCCATTTTTTATGTTATTAAAGCCAAAATTAACCTAGGGGTAATCTTTGATAACAATTTGGTGGCCTCTTGAGGTAATCTATCTACTAGATTAGATCAGTATACTTATGTATCCATTGGGCATGAAGTTAAGCCCAAAATTTTATAAACTGATCAAAAACATTAAAATCCTTACCTTGAGGTTATTATGAAGCATGAATGGACTTAGAAAGATCTGGAAGCTTGAATTTTATCTATGGAGCTCCAAATAAAGCTTTGAAACAATTCCAAACTATCTGATTCATCCATTAAACCTTCTCAAGCTGATATAGAGCTGCCTTTGTTAGGTTAATTATGCATAGTATAATTATTTAATTAATTTTATTAATTAAATAATAATATTATATGGTTATATTATAAACCATATTATAATTGTATGTTGTTATATGGTATTAAACCATATTTTTCTTTTTGTTTCATAGGGATAATTGTTACAATTATTATAATAGTTTATATGCTTCTAGGATGTATTATTGGAAGCAGTTGTGAGTATGGTTTTACCTGTGCAACATATTTCTTTGTCTGCACATGACTGTACAATACTTATAAGTATTGCATTCCTGCTATTATAAATTGGTTGATTGAGATTAATAAAGCTAATCAGGCTTCTGCCCCTGTTTCTCAATTTACATTTGGTACTAGAGCGAGAATTTGGACCTGTGAAGGAGTGGAGGAGAGAGCAGCTGAGATAGAGGGTTTTTGGAGAAGAATTTGTAGCATCTGAGAGCTTGTGTAGCCTCCTACAACCTCCCAGCCACATCCCTACCTCCTCACATCCTCCTATTCGTTCCAAGTGTTTAGAACGCAATTTTTTTTTGCACTGGTGCACCCAGAACTAGGTAAAAATTGTTGTAGGTTTTGAAAATTATAGAAATTAAAAAAAAAATCCCCATTAGGGGTTTTGTCACTAAAAGTTAGTGACCCTGATAGTCATAGCTAACAGTGGAAACATCACTATATTTGGAGAATTTTGTGCTATTTTAGCAGATCTTAGCATCCATTTTAGTGAATCGAGCTCATACAGAGAGCTGTGCATTGTTTTGAAGAGCCAAAGGGTGAGCTACGAGCAGATTCAAGCCTGAATTTCAAAGTTCGGTATTACCTGTAGCAAAGGAAAAAACTGTGGCCTATAAAAAAGGCCAAAACTGTGTCTTGTAGCAAAGGCCAAATGCGGTACCTACATCAATAAAAAAAGGGGAAGGTTGAGCCTTGCCCATAACACTGCACTCCACCTGCAACCTGTGTATTTCCATGCAGGACCTACAACAACCCTGCTTCCATCACATCCTCAGCCACCTGCAATAAATCTCCACACACCTGCAACCACAAACAAAAAATGGTGAAGAAATATCAAATAAAAAGCAAGCAACGTTGAGAAATAATAAACGACAGAGACAATAAACAAACAACAAAGGAAAAGAGAGAAAAAGGAGTCAGATCCAATTTCTCAGCATATGAAAGCTGTAATCTCTCCTCCACGTAAGCTCAGTGACATGGTTCTCTCTACCAGGTCACAAATTTTAAAAAGGTGAGTTCGAATTCCATCCTTTTCAAATATAATTTCCTCAATTTCTTGCATGAGTGCTCATAGAGCCTAGTTGGATAAGGAGAAAGTGTTGGGAGTGGGAGGTGCATGGGTCAAATCCCACTAAAAACACAAGTTTTGTAAACAATTTGAGTTTAGTGACCAAAATAGAGAAACTACCAAATCTGGAGGCATATTTAGTAGAAAAACTATAGCTAGACCATTTAGTGATAACTAAATAGGCCTTTAAACATTTAGTGAGAAAAATCTTAAATTTAGGGTAATTTTTTTTTCCTCCACTTGGCCTGTTTTTTCATTTCAGACATTTTTTGCGAAAGGAAGACCATCCAAAAAATTCATCTTGGGCACTTTTTTAATAGTTTATGGCATTTTGGGTCATTTTGAGCTCCGGAGGCCACCAGGGCCCGCAAAACAAATTTTTTTTGCCTGCCATTCAATTTTTCTAGATTTTTGAATGTAATTTGTATACTACATTATATTGTACTAATTTGTAGGTTGCCATAGTCAACTGCAAACTTTGTAACTACTTAGAAATTGGTAGAATATTGTAATCACAAAAAGTAAAAAATTGGTTCTATAACACTCACAAGATCCTAGATCTCATTCGCATCATTCGGTATGTACAGTGCCTCTGGGAAGTGCTTATGGGTAAAGCCATTGCGAATACTACTATACTTAACACCTAGTATAGGTGCAACAACATCATCTAGGCATCATCCCTTTAAATTGATGGGGAGTAATAAGGTCACAGTGCACACACTATGAACCATCCCATCCATCTGTGAATGATTGCACGACATAAATCCAGACTGAGAAATTATCCGAGTATATAAAAAAGTTACGCGCACGTGTGAGAATATTTATTTGAGCCGGTGTCAATAATTACACAGACCCCATCAGTATTGTCTTGGTACCACATATTGAATTATTTCATGTACGTTAACGCCTCTTTCACGTACCATTGGGTATATAGAAAGGGTGAGATTCTTCCATGTATCACTGGGTATATTGGAAGGGCGCGTATATAGAAAGGTTCAGTATATCGAATTGACGGTATATAGATTCGGAGACCTAATACCTAGAGTGATAAGAGCCAAACCCTATCAGTGATCTCTGCAAAATGGGCACCATTGCCCCCAATTTTTTTCTTCCGGATTCACAACTATTAAGAGGAAACAACTATGTTGCATGAAAGACAAAAATTAAGACACAGCTTGAGTTTGAAGAGATCTAGCCTACTATGAATGGTACTTTGACCAGATCAACTACTAATACAACACATCAGCAATAGTTTGACAAAGCAGATCAGAAGGCCAAACACATCATCTTGTTTGGAGTTTCTGACGATGTATAACCCCACATTCGAGATGCCAAAACAACCGAAGAAACATGGGATAAGTTGAGCACAGTATACGAGGCCAAGAACAAGAATGTTATACTAAATTTGCAGAGTCAGTTACACACATTAAAGTTCAAGCATAATGAAAAAATAGAAGATTTCCTAAGAAGAGTTACAAAATTTAGGGCTTCACTTATAGCCCTAGGAGAACTAGTCATAGATGATGCTCTCATTCCCTTCTGAGAGCACTCCCCTCTTCTTACTGCATTTTTGTCACAACACTAAACATGTCAGATACGACAGTTAGTTTTGACGAGCTGGTAAACCTACTGCAACAAGAGGAAACAATGCAAAATAAGGATGATGAAGAGGAGAAGGCACTATCTTCACATCAAAAATGGAAAGGAAAAGGTAAAGGAAAACCTAATTCCTATCAAAAATCCCAAAATCAAAATCAGTATCAAGGGGATAGACAATAGAAGAAGCAATTCCCAATCTGTAAAAGAGGACATAACCTACAAGATTGTTTGTATAATACTTACAAGAAAGGTTCATCAAGCAACTGTGGACCTCCACAACAATCTAACAAGGGAAAATCTAACTACAATCAAGGCCAGAAAAAGGGGAATTGGAAAAGAAGACCCCACCAACAAGGTAATATTGCTGAGCAACAAGAATAGTCAAACAATGAAGACTTCTTATTCACTGCTCGATATATTGAACCATCCACGTCATCTAGTCATGTTTGGTATGTTGATTTGGGAGACACTCGACACATGACCTTCCACAGAGACTGGTTTATTTCAATGAGTGAAATGCCATCGAAAAATCAAGTTTAGTTGGGAGATGATTCTTCATATACAGTTTAGGGGATTGGGAACATTTCTCTACCCCTTGGTTCACATAAATGTAGACTATCGGATGTCCTATATGTCCCTAGGTTGACTAAGAATCTTCTCTCAGTCAGCCAAATCCTAGATCACAACCTAAAAATTGACTTTGATAGTCAATCTGACAAGAAAATGTGTTTGATTCAAGATAAATCAAGAGGCTCGAAAATAATTGCAAAAGCATCCAATGTGGGATGCATGTTTCAACTTGATTTTGTTCACAGAGATGATCAAGCACCTGTGGCTAAGAACTCCACCTTAGTATAATTGTGGCATCAGAGATTTGGTAATGTAAGTTTCAAATATCTCAAAACACTTCACCAGCGTAATATGGTACATGGGCTACCATCTCTTCAGAAGGATACAGACAAGTGTCCTCACTGCCTAACAGGAAAACAACACAAAGCTTTGTTCTAGAGGATCACATTTTGAGCTCATGGTAAACTTGACCTGGTTCTTACCGATCTTTATGGTCCAATGCAGCCAAGTCATTCTGGGTTCCAATACTTCATGCTTTGTGTTGATGACTATTCGAGAAAAATGTGGATTTTCTATCTTCGCAGGAAAAGTGAAATGTTTGAAACCTTCAAAAAGTTAAAAGTAGCATTTGAGAACAAAACTGGTCATCACATCAAAAATATCCACTCAGATCAAGGGGGGAATTCAATAGTGATGAGTTCAGACACTACCTACAAACTCATGAAATTCATTGATAAATGCCTCCTTCACACACACCGCAGAAAAATGGTGTTGTTGAGAGAAGAAATCGTACTATCATGGAAATGGTGTGATGCATGATTGATGATTCTGGACTTGCAAAGACATTCTGGGCATAAGCAACAAAGAAAGTAGTGTATTTTTTTAACAAATCACCTACTATTGCTCTTGCGGAGTAACACCACAAGAAGCATGGTCAAAACAGAAACCATCTATTGCACACCTCAGAGTATTCAGGTGCAAAGCAAGCATGCACATACCCAAACATAATAGAAATAAATTGGACATGAAGTCACAGAAACTCATCTTCATTGGGTATAGTGAAGAGACTCTTGGGTATAGATTGATGGATCCTAAGACCAGAAAAGTCTACACCAGAAGAGATGTTTAGTTTTTTGAGAAGAAGGAAGCAGAGACTCCTCCTCTAGACGCACAAGATGTATATTTTTCACCAGTTGTAAAAATTGAAGCTGATGTTCCCTCAGAAGATGAAATTGATGATGGGGATGATGGTGTTGATCAGATAGGACCACGACCCATGGGAACAGTTCAGCGTATGCCTAAATGGTGTACAAGTACATTACGAGATGCAGTAATGGATGCTCCATCAGATACATCCACCCCTGGACTACAGACTCGCAGTAAAGCAAGAGAAGAAGTGAGACTTGCCTTGATGAGTAGAGTTATTGAATCAGATGATCCTTCAACAATCTAGGAAGCCCTACAGTCAAAAGCTTGGAAATATGCCATGGATTCTGAATATCAATCAGTGATGAAGAATAACACTTCGCAGCATGTCGATCTTCCACCAGGGAATAAAACCATTGGATGCAGATGGATATTCAAAACTAAGTACAAATCAGATATTCACTGACTGTACTTTGCTGTGATAACCAAAGTGTAATTCACATTTCTCGCAACCCAGTTGAGCACTAGCGGACCAAGTATATTGAGATACACATCCACTTCATTCATCAGCACATTCGGGATGGAGTTATTTGCTTGGAGTACATTCTAATTCAGTAGTAGGTTGCAGACATATTTACGAAGACTTTTACATCACCTCGTTACCTTGAGTTGCGTGGAATGCTTGGGGTTTTAGAATTTTTTCTTGGGGGGTGTTCATGAGAACATCTTCCTCCTTCTTCTTCTTCTTTCTCTTTCCTTATTTTGGTTTGAGATTTCTTCATGGATATATTGTACATGAGTAGCTCATCAGGCCTAGTTATCAGTAATCATACTGTGGACATGCCACTTCTATTTTGGCCCCTAACTTCACTTGGGGGGGTGTTAGAGTAGGTATTTACCTTAGCTCATGTTCACCTAGGTAAATTATTGTATTTATCCTCACCCACTTATGTGTGTGGATATTTATTTTTATTTATTTAGATATTAGGAGATATTATCTAGTTGTTAGGTATAGTTCTTTCCTTGATCTATGGTATTAAATAGATCCTTGATGTCTAGTTATCTCCTAAATCTATGGTCTTCACTAGTTTGTTTGATGACTAGTTATTTCCTTGATTTATGGCTTGATCTATGACTTTGACTGGTTCTTAGATTGTTATTCATTACCTATTTAAGCAAGGCCCATTCTCAATGTATTGCATTGAGTTCCATAATAATATATGATATTGCTGCTCATTTTTTTGTAAAGGTTTTATGTAAAGTTATTCTGGTGAATTACTTTCATCTTATTGATCATGGTATTTGATTAGCATATGTGTTCTTGGCTTGGTATGATCTGGTTATCATTCCTTTCATGGTATCAGAGAAGGAGATTGTTATTGACATCTGTCTGTAAGTTTTATTTTGCAAACAAATTATTTGAGTATTCATATATTTGGGATTTGGTCGTATTTTGTTGTTGCATGCATTTTTATGTAAAACAGAGGCTTCCATTGGATCTGGAAGGCATGAAAACCCTAATATCGACTGTAAACTTGGCCAATTTTGGAGGCAATCATTTTTTGTGGTTTATTTATTTGTGTAGAGAAGCACACAAGTGCACCTTGGGATTCAAGCTAAGGGAATAAAAACATGATTTTATTTATTTGGGTTTGTTGGATTTCTCAAGATCTGTACTAGGGTTTTTTCAAAAACACGCGACACACCCCAACCCATTAAAATCCTTAGCCCTTGGTCATATGGTATGGTCATATGAGGGCTTAAAGCTTATGATTCCTACTAGTAGGTGCTTAAACTTCATCCCCTTTAATTTTATTTGTGTGGTGAAGGCAACAACATTTTATTTTGTTTTAGTGGCACCTAAAATAAATAACAAATCAAAATATTAAAAATCTTGTAACTTTTGATCGGTAACTTGGATTTGAGTTCCGTTTTTTGCAAAAGTGATTTTTTTCATGCTCTTTCCATTAGAAATATTTATTTTGAGACTTGCACTATAATTATAAAGTGCCAAATATGGAGGAGTGTTGTAATCAATTGTGGACACAATTTCGGCTGAGTCCGACGTCCTAAACTTTTGGGAGTTGCAGTTTGTACCTATCATGGATTCTGAGAATGATATGATTTTCTCAAAAGGATGTGGACTTCAAGAGGATATTGTAAAATTTGTGGAAGAAAATAGATCACTCAAGAAGTTAAATTCTCTTCTACAATCACTCATTCATGATAAGGATATAATAATACATTCCCTGAGGAACAAACTTACTAGCCTACAACATCACCATCATATTGTGGATAGTCATATCCATGCTTCTAGTCCACTTGTAACTATTGCTCTTGAACCCACTGACATTGATCTGTCATTCTTTGAGCCTGAACCTGATTTTGATGCTTCTAAACATATGAGGCTTATTACTGCATGCTCTTCCACATCTGTGCCTATTACAGTACCACATGTTGTGTATCCTACTTTTGCTCAGCTGCATGGCTTTTTTAAGAAGCGTACCACTGCATTCAGTTCTCACATGCTCCATTCTATGGGTCTCACTAGCGGAGTCATTGGTAGACATTCACAAGGTATTGTTTCCTCTATTTCACATGTAAAGTGGAATTCTCGTCATGACATTGGTTTTCGAGCAGATACTTTATTGGGATCACACATTGACAGAGCTCCTTTTTTTGTTTGCTCGACTCTTTATGAGGATCATGAGAAACACATGAGTTATGCACCTTCACTTAGGATTGAAAAACCTGAGATTTCAGATGTCAGACATAATCAACCTAACATACATTCTCATGTTCTTTTACATGCACTAATTCATATGCAGGCATCTTCTTCATCTATCCATGTTGATTTGGGGGTGGATAGTCTAATGACATAACATGTGCAGCAATCCTACGAATGTGGGTGGAAATAGGACCCAAAAAGTCAATTGCTCCATTTTTAAAAATAGGGCTCTTGCAACACTGTACAATAGGTCATAAAGGCATTGTCATGCGTCTTGTTCCAAGCATTTTTCTTTAGGAACTGACAATAGTCATCATGCTCTTGAGATATTCTTTGAGGGATCCTGTATAGAGAGTCTCAACACTATACTCCATGCCATCAAAATATTTCACGTGGTGGCATCTCTTATGGTGAATGACCACCTGCAATTCAACCAGTGTTCAGATTAGTTCCATTATTGCCTCACACTCATGCAGATCCAAAACGTCACTTGCACAAAACTTCATCAGTATGGCCAAGTTCATATAAGTCTTCATCCTATCAACTGAAAGGGAACTACGTATCCTTGCCTAAGTTACCTTATCTTTTCTAAAGTATTCATCCCACTCTGGAGTTTATGTCCTTGTCCAATGTGACTTTGACTACTGTAATTGGATCCTGGCAGCACCTAGTGGGCAGCATGATTTAATCTGAATTATGTTTGGTGCATCCAAACACTTGTGATCCTCAATTCGTCTGACACGTTCTCACTAGATATTGATCCTTGAAAAATGGTCAGGTCCTGAGTGCTAATTGTTCTTTGAGCTTCTACCATCAAGTAGTGGATTCAAACTAAAATTCTTGAACATAGTATGAGTATCCAGCCTAGCATATTGGGATGCCCTTGCAGTAACATGCTTACTCGACCAAATACTTAAGTTGCCATACTGATATGTAAATAATACCTTAATGGTGTAGCCAATAAGTATTGTGTCCCAACTATTGTGACATGCACGTAGATCATTAGCACCTAGTTATCATGACTCAATAGTGTGTATAGTTCTGTTCAGCTAGTGTGGCAACTAGCTTCACTTGCAGGGGGTAGATGTTAGAGTAGGTCCACTATTACCTTAGAAACATCCACGTGAACATAGAAACTGGGTTATTTACCATGAAGGAATTTAGCCTCACCCACTTAGGTGCAGTGAATCATTTATTTTATCTTATTTAGTTTTTCAGGAGATGATTATCTATTTGTTAGGTATAGTACTTTCCTTAATCTAAACTATTCCCTTGAGCCTTCATGTCAAGTTATCTCCTAAATCTATGGTCTTGACTAGATATCTTTGCATGACTAATTTAATGAACTTTCTATAATTTACCTGGCATGATCCTAAGACTTTGCCACTCACTTCACTCTAGATTGTTTGGTTCCTTGCCTATTTAGCATAAGGCCCATTACAACAATGTATTGCAGTTGAGATCTACCATAATAATCCTTCCCTACAGATAATATTCCCCAAAAAAGTTTGCCAAAGGTATCATGTAAAGATGCACTTTTGTGAATTACTTCAACAATATGCATAATTTCCTACACCTTTGAAACATAAGTCTCAAATTTTCACAATGGTCCTTAACAAACCCATAATGGTCCAATCATCTAGATAAACCTGCAAAAACTAATAAATGAAGTTCTGGAATGCATATGCCACAATGCGCAAGAATACTGTAGGTGCATTCTTCAATCCAAAGGGCCTAACTATGTATGTAAAACTTCCCCATTCTATAGTGAAAGTGGTCTTTTCTTGATCTTCTTTTTCTATGTGCACTTGATGATAACCAAAAAAACCATCAGTAACAAACTAGATCTCGTACCCTACTACTCCTTCAAGTATATCTTGTGTAAATGGGGTGGAAAAGGGATCAATAACACATGTAAGATTCATCTCCCTATAATCCACACAGATCCTTATGTGTCAGTCCTTTTTAACGATGATGACCATGGGACTTACCCATTCAGATTTCTCAATGGGCTCAATGATAGTTAATTAAGGACATTGTATTGAACATTTCCTTAATTAATCTTTTAGTTAAAAGAAACAGTTACCAAGTGTAACTAATTTGTAAGCTATATAATGAGCTCTCCACACCATTCTAAAGGGCTAGAACTCTGACTATTTTGGCAAAGTGTAAAGAGTTAAAAAGCTATCAATACAAGAAGAGTTCTCTTTTTTTTTTCTATCTGTGGTTATTCCTTATTTCCCATCTGTTAAAATTATTGAATCATTATTCTCTTTTGCATCAAGAAGCTTTGTATTCTTATGGATGTCATCTCTGACACTTTGTTTCTATGAAATAACATCTTATGGCTTTAACTGAATGATTTTGTTCTATATGATCCTAGTTCAGCATTTATGAGGAATTATTTTTCTATCTATATTTCCTAAGAATGCTACTCTTCCTTTTCCTACTTCCTAGTTCTTCTATCCCTTTGTATTGATAATCTGTCAGTTAAAACACTTCCATGATATCAGAGTTCCTCTTTAAAACTAAATGTTGTACATTTGTAAATAAGTTTTTTCCTTTAAATAAGGGAACCTCTCCCATTAAAGAGGAGGGTCTTCTATCCCCTAACTGTTGGTTTCATTAAATTCCTTATTTGACAACCAATAGTTTTTTGGCGACTCTACTGGCGATTCTAGTTTTATGAACATTTCTTGATCATTTTCTGATCTGGTGACTCTAAGATTTACTCGTAGTAGGAGGGCTCTTGGAATCGAAGATTCTCAATTTCAAATCTTGGAACAACAAGGTTTTCCCCTTCCTTCAACATGGAGGAATAAAATAGCTCATTCTATAAGAAAAACTCCTATTGACAACAGAACCCTTGTGAGTGGTATCCCTCAAGAGAAACTCATCCCTAATCTCTGTGGTTTGATTCTTGCTGGTGTTTTAGTTCCTTTTCAAGCAGTTTTCCCAAGGATGGTAGCTCCACTACCTTGGGGCCATCATGTTGGGCCTCTTGCCCTTCCTCAACCTTTGCATGAGTTACCCAGGGGTAATAGGAAGAACTTCCCCAAGTTCAGAGGTGATGGCAAGGTGCACCATGATGAGCATATCATAGCTTTCATAGTTGCATGTGGAGTCCTCAGAGTTGAGCATGAAGAGACTTTTCAAGATAATGCGGCAGACTAGTTATATAATCTTCCTATTGAGGCTATTACCAGTTGGACCACGTTGAGAAAAATATTTGATAACCATTTCAAACTTGTAGAAGATACACATGCTTTGCTAGCTCAGATCTCTCAAATAAATAAAGAATCACAGGAGCCCATGAGAGAATTTGTGGCCAGATTAAACAAGTTGATTAACATAATTCCACCAGATACCCATCCTATAGATTAAATTCAAAACAAATTCTCCTTGAATGCTCAACTATTTGAAGTTAGCTACGCTTTGAGGAGAGACAACCTTGTAACATTGGATGAGGATCAAAGATTAGCTGTTAGCATTGAATATGACTTGATCATGTCTGGTAAGTTGAAAAGAGATCCTTCCAAATCTAGATCTTCTCCTTCCTCTTCTTCTACTCCTAGAGCTAATGCAGATCCATTAGTACAAAAGATTGCTAATAAACTCATTTCCATCAAGAAATAATTATCTCAGCATGCTCCTTATACAGATGATCCAAGGAGGAATTTTCATCCTAGAAATCATTTTCCCTCTTCTCAAGCAAGGTTGGCAATTGAGGGACCTCTCATCAAGGTCCCTATTAATGCAACTTGTGAGGTTGAAGAACCTGATGATGAAGAGATTAATGAAGATTTTGAAGAACCTGAAGAAGAGGTTGATTAAGAATTAGAAGAGCTTGAGGGATCTCAAGTTAATTTCTTCACCACAAAGGGTGTTAATGAAGAAGATGATTATGACTAAGTACTAGCAGAAATGAACAGTGAGTCATATGCTGTTATGACTCGGGAATAGACAAAAAAGAAGGAGAAAGTGATGCAGCCTACTAAGAGGTCCAAGGAGCATCCCACAGCTATCCTCATAATTGCAAAAAGAGGATCTCCTATTCCCACTGCATCCACACAAAAGGGGAGTTCTGCTAATCCTTCTTTTCCTAATTCTACTGCTAAAACTTCTTCTTCTCTAGATCCTAAACCTGATAAGCCTAGGATTCTTAGTGATGATAACCCATCCACCTTTAGATATTTTGATATCAGCGATCACCTTAAGAAAACAAAAATCCAAATTTCAGAGGCTGAGTACTATCAAAATCATCCAAAAAACTTTTCCAAAATGGTCCACTTTGTCAATTCCCATTCCAGAACTTCACACAATACTTCTAAAGGTATTTTTCCTACTCCATCTTCTACACCCCAACCAAACCTTGTGGTTGCAGTCACCTCACCTAATGAAAAAATCAAACTTTTTTATGTATCCCTCCTCATAGCTGGCCATAAATTCAGCAACTATGTCACAGAATTTGGAGCATCGTATAATGTCATGCCTACCAAAACAGCTCATGCTTTGGGTCTTACTCTCTCACACACTTATGGGTCCTGATATTCTATGGAGAGTAAGGAGGTGCCTTTGGTTGGAAGGATTAAAGATGCACAAGTAGCTTTTGCTGCTTTATCAGAGAAGAAGGTGTAGACACCAAATTTGTGTCTTACAACCCCCTGTGCCCCGCATCTCATTTCACAACCTAACCTCATCACCTAAACCTTACACAATTATTTATTAATTACCTTATAATTAATAAATCCACATCGCCATACCTGCCACCTCATTTTGCCACCTCATCATGACCTAGTCTTAACCCTAAACTAATCTAATTAAGACCTATAACTTGGTCCACATCCACACCTATGACTAATTACTCCTCACCCACACCCAAAACCAACCTCATAATGACTTGACCAAGTCCGCAACTAATCCCTCGAGAGGAAAGGAGGGAAAGCTGGCTATTTTACCAAAAATAGCCCGCTTTGACTTGACCGATACCGATTTCTACTCGACCACCGTCAGATGCGTAACCGCCATCGGTTCCCTGTAAATGACCACTCCCAACCAAAAACAAGGGGTTGGATTTTCGTGGATCCGAATAAGAAATCATTGGAAGGATCCGGAATTTACTTGGCTAAACAGAGACAAGTGAAAGAAACAAGAAGAGTTTGTAGAGAAGGACATCAAGCCCAAAAACTGCAACTGAGTAACCAGAGCCTTGTGACACTCATCTGTTCGTCGGGAGAGAAGATAGCTCATCCCCTGATTGTCAGGTCATCCTACCTAAGTTTTGCCATCGTCATCACAGTTCTTGGACCTACATCCTCATCAATAATCAGTAAGTAATATCTTGTATGTCCTTTTAATAACATTTCTTGAACTTCTGAATCACAGCCATCATAAGTCTATTCCCAGATCTACTACCCAGCAACACACTACATCTAACTGTCATTCCTCCACCCTTACGTTACCCCAAGAACACCCCCCATATTCTCTGAGTCCTTCTCGTCACCCCATTACCTAACCCCCCCATTTATCAGCCTTATAAAACAACACAACCACCTTACAACCAACCTTCACCAAAAGCCCCTAAAACATTTCCCCTACCGATATCGGTTACCAACAACCAATACCGGTTATAGTGACCGGTATCGGTCACCATGATTCTAAACCAAGACCAGCCCTTTCTCTATTGTTCTAACAAGGTAAAAAAATTGTAATTGGACAATAGCTTATTTGTTAGAATTTGTGTTAATTCATATTAGCAGGGGAACTAACCACCTTCGAAAGGAAGTTTTATATTTCTTGGGCCCAAGGAAGTTCCCTCATTTATTGTCTAATTAAAATCTGGTGGTCTTGTATTCTTACTTGTAGGTAGTCCTTCCCAGACAAAAAGGAGTTCTTTGCATTTGATCTGATCTTTCTCTACGGTACGTGCACACCCTCTTGATATTCAACAGGTATTCCTCCTAGCCCTAACCCTTATCTGTTTCTCAAAGGAATGAAAGGATAGAAGCAACTCTGTCCCAAAAGCTGAAACATTCCGTGCGAAACATTTTAGCATGCCCGGTGGGACCCATTTAGGGTTTCTGTTTCTCTTGCTTGCTTTCATATAGGGAGCATACTTGTTGTTTTCTTCTTCTAAAAATTTCACATGGTATTTTGTTATATTTAGTAAAAGAATTTGTTTTGCTTTTCTAGTTTTTTGCATTAGTGAAAATCATCTTCTTTGCTTCATCGAATAACATTTTCGATTTGGGTTTAAAACACGTGCATTACATTCTTGCTTGCTGTTTTCAATTCTAGTGAATGTAGACTAAGTAACATGTCGTACACATAGGGGTGATTTCCACGGTATTGACAGGAAATTATCTTACTTTCACTGCACAACACATACCGAATCACTTCATAATTAACACAACAACTCAAAACATTCCCCCTTTTCCGTGGTATTCCTCCACCCGATTGAGGTAACCTTATAAGCCAAAACAAACTTGACATTTCCCCTAAGTCTTTTGTTTAGGATTGACATCATTCTGCGTCTAAAGGAATAAGCCCAAATTGATTAAAATCAACCCTAGGGTTAGTCTGTTAATTTGTTTGTGCATTCTTGCTTGTTTTCAGTTCTGTTGCTCTGTCATACATTGTTTTCTGTGATCACTAGAGAACAGTTTGGTAGGAATACTAATCACTGTTAACACCAAATCAACAACTTCCTACTGCTTCTTACACCAGTTCTATTATACCAACATCGGTTAGCTTACCAACACCGGTTACAGCCTGACTGACATCGGTTACCTGACCGATATCGGTTATTTTCTTTCAAAGTTTCCGAAACCAGCAACCTGCCAATTCCAACATTTTGTTGCTGCTTCTGTTCTTGGTAGATTGAAACCCTACTGTGTACTCTTGTCCATGGTTGTTATCACTCGGAAGCAAGCCGCCACCATGGTTTCACATGCCTACTCTATGCCTTTTCCTGAATCACCCCCTTCACATTCTATAGGGAATCCTACAGATACCAGCGAGGTTCCTAAAATTCCTGTAGGAGATAAAGAATTTGTGAAATTTTTGGACGCTAATCCTAGCACTGTACAAAAATATTTGTCTCATGCCCCTAACCATACACCTGATGGACAACTCCTTGTTGGCATGCCTATCAGTATAGCTGCTCATTTAGCTCCTTCTCCACTTGATAACTCCACTTTGCCTTCTTCATCCTTAGCCCCGTCTCCTAATCCAACGGCTTCAGGGGTTCATACGACACAGATTGGCTTTCCTTTGGTTAATCTTGGGCCCCACATATCATTACCGCCGACTGCTCCTACCTCATCTCTCTTGCAGACTGTTCCGTTCATGACTTGCTCTCTACCACCTATCCACACGAGCTTTCCTTCTCAAGCTCTGCCCACATTTTCATTCCCACACATGTATCCGGTGACCTCAACGTCTTATATAGGACATCCCTATTCGGTCGCCTCAACACATTCGTCCTCCATACCTTATCAACATTTAACCCCACCATTGTCTAGTGGTGGCCCTTGGCCCAATCTGCCTCCGTTTACCACAACCACACCATCATCTCATCCAACTACTGATTTAATTAAACAAATGATGGACAAAATGCAAAATATGGAGGCTTCTGTTTCAGGAAGTTGTAGCACCCTGACATATGAGCAAGTTTGTCGGGAGCCTATCCACCCTTCTGCCCCCCTTCATTCATATCCTCCTTAATGGGAATTACCAAAATTTACCCATTTTAATAGTAAGGAGGATCCTCAACAACACTTGCGCTCATTTAGACATGCCTGCTATCTAATTACTCATGACGATGCCTTATTACTCCGCACCTTTCCCATGTCCTTATCAGGACCCGCCTTGGAGTGGTACAGTTCTTTAACCCAGCACTCAATCTTCTCTTTTAACCAACTAGCCCAATCTTTCTTGGATCATTTCTCCATTAACATTGCCAAGAAAGTATCTATCACCGGCCTCTATGCCATCCGACAATTTCTAGACGAATCTATCGCAAATTTCATTGGACGATGGCGGGGCCTTATCAACCAACTTACCTATGCCTTGCCTCAGGCCGAACTTATCAAACTTTTTACGCGGGCCTGTGCTAAGCACATCTCTCCTACCCTCCAAATTTAAACTTTCCACACATTTGATGAGGCCTTTACTATGGCTCGAAAACTAGAGATTCGAGCCTTAGAGGAAGAGAAATTGCGGTTGCGTAACAAAAACCCCAATTTCCGAACCCAAGATTCCACCAACAAACCTAACACCACCAATCCTCACCCATCGATTGCTTCGAAATCAAAAGGAACTGTGCACGCGGTGATGGTCAAATCCCAACCACCGATAAGTATAAAGTTGAGCCCATCAATTACACCCCCTTGGGAGAAACTTATGGTGTGATATTGGAAAAATTGCTTAAAGCAGGAGCCATTACCTTACCTCTTGTTAAACCTCACTCCAAATTTGATTCCACTCATGCCATACCTTCTTGGTACAAATAAAATGACTTCTGTAACTTCCATCGCGTGAAGGGACACAGTCATGAAAACTGCAAGATGTTGAAAAACATAGTGCAGGAAATGGTTGATGCAGGGGATATAGCCCTCGATAATCCTAACTCCTCTGCTAACTGAAATTTGAAAATTTTCAACAAACCATTCCCAAATCACTCTTCTAACAGTAATATAAACCAAGATATCTTAGCCAAGGAGAGTGTTCATGAGATCCATGCAGTCTTTGACTCCCAACCAAAAGCCTCTATCGAAAAAATTATGAATCAAGCTTCTTCACTAACGCAGGAACCCGAACCCCCTTCATCACCATCAAGACAAGATGAAATCCTTTCCATTCCTTTACCCATCAAAGAATTAACCGCACAGAGTTCCCTTCTCACAAATGAGCCTTCTTATACCACATCCTTGCAAGACTGTGAGCGGATGTTATCTAACTTATCTATTTCCCAAACGTCTCCTTCTACCATAATTGTTGTACAAGAGGAAGGCTCGCCACTTCTTTTGTCATCCTTAGATGAGAAACCTCTTGAACCGACATCTCCACATTCTTTAAACATGACAGATCTCTCAAACACGCCCTCCTACCTATTAGTTCTTCATTGCCTAAATCATTTCAGTGACCGGTTGACCTCTTAATGCCCATTGATACAGTGCCTCATCTACCCCCTGTATCACACCCACAGTGGACCAGAATCACAACCCACCTTTCTTCCATACAAAATTTCCTATTCACACGTGAGGACTGTCATTCCCCAGAAGATAGAAAGGTCCTACGGAAACGTTTGAGTACGCCATATTCTACTCAAATGCAGATGACCGACCCAGATGCCTCTACCATATACCTGAAGTGTTTACAGAAGCTTAAAATGCTTATGTCCTCATCTTCACCCCCCTCATCTCTACCAAATACCTCATCCACCTCTATTAACCTAACCTAATCTTCCCCTATGCTTGGGACCTCACCAATACCCAGTCTAACACACCCACCTAAGCGGCTTGATTTATCTAAAAATAAAGTTGTCCATTCACTTAGGAGACAGACTCAATCTCCTCAACCTATGCCTCTATCACAACTAAAACCATCGTCGTCACACCTACCTTCCATATTGGGACCTCATCCCTCCACCTTACATCAATATATCATACCTCCTACGTTTTCTTTAAAACGACCTACGCCTTCTGCACCCATACAGAGATCCAAGGGTACATCAACAATGTCACCCCACGTATCCTGTCCACCTACTAACCCTAAACAAATTCCATCATCAAAATATTTGTTTGTTGTCACTCCTATTTCTCCGTGGTTTTTTTCTGATACCACATCATCTGTGGCCTCATCATCTAACCAGCTAAACATAGCTTCTGCGCCAAAGAAGCCACGTTTAGTTAAAACCTATTATCAAAACTCCTTGGCTAAACCACCACCCATACAAACCAACCATACCACGTCATCACCAGAATCTACCCCATCAATAGCCTCATCTTCCTCTGACTTTGACCCACTCAAAGGGTCTTACGCCAAAATCCTTGCTATGTTGGTGGAGAATGCGACCATTTCCCTACCCTCACTTAGACCTTATGATCCATCTAAACCTCGACCTATAGGTTATGATGAGTCTAAAATCTGCGCTTACCACCGCACACTAGGACATGACGTAGAGGGATGCAAAGCGTTGAAAGCCATACTTCGTCAGTCACCTCTCTCAGATAAAAAAGTTAAGAAAGACAACTTATGAAGAGAGAGAACTTTAGCTTCAATTCCCTCTCCTATACCACCTGTCCCCGCCTCACCAAGATCTATCATTATTACAGCCCCACCTCTCGAAGACCATGACTTATCCCTACCATCTTCCTCCTCTCATATTCACGAGATCAATATGATCAGTGTTGCTACTCGAGGTCAGAAAAACAATGAGAAAGCGAAAGAAAGCACACCTGTGGCCTCCCTTTCTCTGTCCACCATCCCGATCGCACCACCACCTAAAGTGGTTATTCGTGGACCCACCTACCCCATCTCTAATGGAGTTGCCCACCGAACCATGATCAAACAATTTCACTAATCACCTGTAAAAATGACACTGTATGAGCTCATTCAGACTTCTGAATCTCATCGACAAGCTCTCGTTGAAATCCTTCAAGGGATAGAGGTCTTACCTAATGAAACCTTTCCTGTTACCTCCATTCTCACACCCAATCACGTTGCTTCGCTCACCAAACACCCCATCTCCCCAACCACTTCTGTCTCTATACAGCAAGCCACTGCTGTCAGTTTCTCCAAAGATGAAATTATCGACTTTAGTGTTGAAGATCCTGACCCTGCTCTTTTCATCTCAGCTTACATCCAGGACATTTGGGTATGTCGTGTTATGATTGATGGGGGCACTAGCCTAAACATCATCTCTTCAAAAGGCTTCCAACAAATGAATATCCTTTCTAGTTGCATGTGTGCCAACCCCATCATGTTGCGGTCATTCAATGATGCTATTACTTCTACCTTAGGCACCGTGATCCTTAACATTCGTGTAGGGCCACACACTTTACCCGAACTCTTCTATGTCCTTTAGGGAGAGTTCCAATACAATATGTTGTTAGGCCACCCTTGGATTTAGGCTATGGGATGCATTCCCTCCACCTTACATAGATGCATAAAATTTAAGTACGAGGGGAAGTCCTACACTGTAAAAGATGATCCTCCCCCCTTCAAAACCTGCAATATGTTATATCACCCTAATGATGTGCTTTTACCAGTCAAGACACCCATTCATCTAACCCAACCATCCACTCCAACCACACCTCTATCATCCACTTCAACCGCACCTACACCTTCAACCAATGAAACCGTCGTCGCAAATACCACTTCCTATCCCGCAGCTAACATCCCAACCTCAGACCCCTTAGTAGATGTTTTTCAACGCCTTACGCTGGGGGATTATCACCTATATAACGTTAGTTCTTTCCATACCCCACAGGAGTACGGACAGTTACATACACATCCTACCTATGACTGTCATGTGGGGGAATTAATCCCCTACGGACCACCTCATTGCCACACCAACCTAACGTATGGGGGTGTCAACGCATCCTCCGTTACCCCTGAACCTCCTCTTGGTGTGGTTCCTTTCCAATCCGATTTTCAATACCTGACAAATCGTTGTTTCACCCTCACCTTGTTGACTCACTGTGCTTGGAAAGGCTTTGGTTTTGGTCTTTATGAACAAGGCCGACATACAATCATTCCCGTAACTACACGCAAGCACAATGATCGTAGTGGTCTCAAATTTCCTGGAACAGTTACACCAAAGGAACCTCATGTCAGTTATCTCCTGGAAGATGATGATGTCACCCCTACCAAACCATCATCACCCATTTTGCCATCATCACCCACAGAGTCGATAGATCCTGAATCTATCCCTCCTAAATTTCTTTTTCATAAATGCTATCTTCCTAGGTCCTCTCACTTATCAACGTGATAATGAGGACCTGTCTTCTCTTCCCTTTCTATATCCAGACATGATCGAAGAGGATTTTCCTTCAATTAATGTTCTTGAGTGCCAAGATGACGACTCCATCCTCACTTACCTTGGTGCGGACGACTCCTATATTCAACGCGCATTACTGTCTGAAACTCAAACCATGTTGAATGAGTCTACTATAGAAATTAACATCCACATAGAGGAGGATCCTCACATTGTGAAGATTGGACAATCCCTTAACACATCAGAACAAGTTGCCTTTACTACCTTTCTCCATACCCGCAACCAAGCTTTCGCTTGGTCCTACGCTGACATGCTAGGAATTGATCCTGACATTGCTGTCCATAACATCACCCTAAAACCTGATTCCAAACCAGTCAAATAGAAACTGAGAAAAATGCATCCACGCATTGCCCTCTTGGTCAAAGAAGAGCTTCAACGACTCCTTTCTATTTCCTTCATCTTGCCTATTGACTATCCTCAATGGATTTCTAACATCGTACCTGTCACTAAAGCGACGGGGGGACTTCGGATATGCACGGATTTCTGAGACCTTTACCTCGATTGCCCCAAGGATGACTTCCCCCTCCCAAGTATTGATCAACTTGTTGATCTCACTGTGGGCCATGAAATGCTTTCTCTCATGGATGGCTTTTTGGGATACAATCAAATTTTGGTAGCCCCGACCGATCAACATAAAACTCCCTTCATTACTCCTTGGGGAACCTTCTGTTATCGTGTCATGCCATTTGGCCTTAAGAATGCTGGTGCAACCTATCAGCGGGCTATGACTTACATTTTTCATGACATTATGCACACTATCCTTGAGGATTATGTCGATGATCTGCTTGGCAAATCTAAACATCGTAGTGAACATCTCGATGTTTTAACCATTATTTTCAATCGCCTGTTACAATATTCTGTCCAGCTTCAACCAAAGAAATGTGTCTTTGGTGTTCTTTTAGGAAAACTTCTTGGCTTCATCATCTCTTTGCGTGGCATTGAGGTCGATCCATCTAAAGTCAAAGCTATCCTAGAAATGCCCCCACCCAAAAACCTCAAACAATTGCGTAGTTTGCAAGGTAAACTTCAATCTATCTGGTGTTTCATTTCCTAACTCTCGGATCGATGTCAGCATTTTCATCACCTTCTTAAAAAGTACATTTCCTTTCAATGGAGTGAAGAGTATCACCAAGCCTTTGAAGCTCTCAAAGCCTATCTCTTGCAGCCACCCGTGCTTATCCCACCACAAGACGATCACCCTTTCTACCTTTACCTTTCCACCACCGACCACGCCGTAGGAGCCATGCTCACACATCAGGACTCGGTACGTCGAGAACAAGCCGTGTATTATATAAGTCGTACTCTTGTGGATTACGAGACTAGGTATACACATGTAGAAAAATTGTGCCTAGCCCTATCATTCGTAGCCACCAAACTCCGACACTACCTCCTCAATCACAAAACTTTTGTCATCACCAATGCGGACCCCATTCATTATATATATGCCAAACCACATCTAAACCAACGCATCGCCCAATGGCTTATGCTCCTTGCTGACCTCAACCTTGAATTTATACACCAGAAGTCAATCAAAGGACAAACTATTGCAGACCAACTCGCGGAGGCCCCTTTACTAGGGGAACAATTTACCAATTTTAATTTCCCTGACGAACTCATCGCCACTCTTTCACTCAAGGAAGAGTCATATCCAATGAACCTCTTCTTCGATGGATCCAAATGCCAGCACGGCGGAGGGGCCGGCGTTATTCTCATTCCTCTTGATGCTGAGCCTATTCCTCTTTCATTCTGGCTCAATTTCCCCTGCACTAATAATATAGTGGAATACGAGGCCCTTGTTTTGGGTCTCCAGGTTGCGTTACACTTAGGTATCAAATCTTTCAACATTTTCGGCGACTCTCAATTGGTAGTCAACCAAGTTATGGGCATCTACCAATGTAAAAATGAGGAACTTCAAAAGTACAAACATTACGTGGATTCACTTTTGACCTCATTTACTCGTTATTCTATCCAGACCATTCCCCGCTCCACTAACAAATTTACGGATACTATGGCTTGCTTAGCCTCACAAATTCCTGCCTCACCAACTGACTCTGACATATTCGTCTTGGTCCAATAACTCTTTGCCCCATCTTACTTAGCCCCGGTTGTTTGTATGATAAATAATGTGTCTGCTAATTCACAGGATACGTGGTACCACCAGTTTCACGACTACCTTACAACCTCTGTTCTCCCACCTGACCTAACTAGTACCGGCAAACGTGATTTTCTTAAAAGTGTTTCTCATTATGTCATCATGGGGGGAATCCTCTATAAACGTGACTTTGATGGAATCCTCCTTCGATGTCTAACCAGTCCGGAGGTCACCTATACCATCCAACACATCCACGACGGTATTTGTGGCAGAAATTTTAGCAGCCTTGTCATGGCCAAACGGATCCTTTGCCTAGGCTATTATTGGCCTACTCTTAATAACGACTACTACAAATATGTTAAGCGTTGTGTTATGTGTCAACAACATGCCAACCTTCAACATACTCCTAGCCATCCGCTACAGGTCGCACGAGATCTTTGGCCTTTCTCACAATGGGGTTTAGACCTTATTGGTGAGATTCATCCACCCTCTTCGCAACGTCACCGATGGATAATCACAGCAACTGAATATTACACAAAATGGGTGGAGGCTATTCCACTCATTTCAACCAAAAAAGAAAAAATCAGTGAATTTGTTAACCATCACATTATCTGTCGTTTTGGTATTCCTCATCGCCTAATAATAGATAATGGTAAATCTTTCAAAAATAAGTTGTTACAAGACCTTTGTGACAACTTTGGTATTAAACTTAGTTTCTCATCACCTTACTATCCACAGGCCAATGGTCAGGCTGAATCTTCTAATAAAACCCTAACCAAAATCTTCATGAAAGTTGTTAATAATTCTGGAAGAAATTGCCATGATCACATTCCCTTTGCCCTTTGGGCTTATCGTACTAGCATTCGTACCTACACTAATGCCACACCATTTACTTTGGTATATGGTACCGAGGCTGTCTTGCCTCTCGAAATACAAATACCCTCCCTCAGAATATATCTTCAGGATATTCTCACCAACGATGATTTCCGCCAAGAGCGGTTAACCCAATTAGAGCTTCTTGACGAGTGACGTCTTACGGCTCTTGACCACCTTCAAATCTACCAAAAACGCATCAAGCGTGCTTATGATAAGCGACTTCATGAGCATACCTTTAAGGTTGGTGATCTTGTCCTCAAAGAGAATCAACATGTAACCAAACTAGAAAAGAGAAAACGTGGAAAATTTGCTCCTAATTGGATTGGGCCTTACATTATCACTCACACTTATCGATCAGGCACTTATCATTTAGCTTCGCTTAATGGTAAACCTGAGCCTGAGCCCCTTAATGCCTTGCATCTTCGACCATTCTACTGTTGAATTCAATGTTATATCACTTCTTATCTACCTTGCGCTCGTCCCTTGAGCTCATTTACCACCGCATACACTTTGTTTCTTACATCTTAAAATCAAATCAAGCTCACATGGTTTGATTATCACCTCCCCTTAAAGATGCCTTCCCCTTTTTAGTCTAGTCCATGAATTCAAAGTATCAAAATGACACATTCTTAATCAAACACTTATGGGATTTTCTTGAGTCAAACGTCCTACAAAACTAGATGCTTTATGCCCAACGGACATCTAGACCTCTAAAATTATACATAGACTGCTCCCTTGAAGGACAACTATATGCCAAACTATTGCGACTCTTATATATAGACTGCTCCCCCGAAGGACAGCTATACATAAACACCGCATCTGCTACTATAAATAGACTGCTCCCTTGAAGGACAACTATACACAGTCAGCCTTTTATCAGAAGCTTCTCACATTGATCATCTTCGTGAAGACCTCAAGAACAAAAAAATACATATCCCATGTAGACTTCCCACATCGATCAGTCTATATCCAGAAAAATAAAATAAAAATAAAAGTAGTATTTCAAAGCACTTTTGATTCATGGACTTGTCTATTTAGGTTTGGTTCTCTTCGTCAGAATAATAATCTTATAATAAGTTCTCTGCACCCCAGCTATACTGGCCACCTCACCTCACCATTCGTCAAAACAACAAAACTCAAGGGACGTGACTTATATTTGATATATTGTGATTATATAACTCTTTTCACCTATCGACTTCTTACCTATGCAAGGTACCTAGGGATTCAAGCTCATCCTACATTAATATGTGGTTTGTTTAGCTCTTCTCAACTACGGGACACTCTTGCCTCTTTTGCTTGACTCTAGGATTGTGTGTTGACCTTAATCAGGACACGATTCCCTACTACTTGGGTATGCTAACTTTCGCTTCACCTATACCTACACCAACAACATTACCCTACCAATACCAACAACATTACCCTACAAACATCAAGTTTTTACCAACCGACAAATTTCCTAACCACAACCAAATTGTCTGAATTCACCTCTCCCTGGTCCTAAGGGAGAACTACATCAATCTAAGGCCCCTCCTTGCTTTGTGTAATGGGCTATGTAGGCAGCACTTAGGAGACGTGGGGTCTCCCAAGGTTAGCTTGACCATCCCCTACTGCACCCTATCATGTGTTGTAAATATAAATAGTTTTTTTGCATTTCTATTTGCCAACATTCATCTTTATCCTTTTCAAAACAAACAAAAACAACATCTAAAACACAACCATTCTTATTATTATCATCACTCAAAACAACATACATATTTAGTTTTATTTTAGATGTTAAACAAATACACCTTCTCTATCATTGACGCGCAGGTTGACATCCTTATTTATTCTTATATTCCTATGAAATTCACTTAGACCCTTGCGCCTCCTCCCGAATCAGGTGGTGATCATGATCGTCGATGCCCCTCAGTTGGCCTCTTCATCCTCAAAGGTGCCACTGCCATTGGTTCCTCCCACTGATCAGCCAACATCTCCTGTAACATATGAATACGTCCTCTCGCATGGAGGAATCTTGCCTCCAGTCTCTCCACTCATAACTGTGAAACCTCTAATGATCCCGTTGTCTCATTCACTTGTGTTTGAAGCTGGTGAACTAAATCCTGCAGATGATCTCTCTCCGCTGTAATCACAGCTATGTCAGGGCGCTCACGTGCACCTCGTAGCTCTTCCACCCACCATACTCTATAGGCCTCTGTCGTTCCCACATCCATTACCCTACGATCGACTGTTACCTCTTCTGGCCCTTCTGGAGGTGTAGGCCGGGGAGATGAGAATACTGCCTCGGCGTCGATCCTCATGTATGGTCTATATGTCATAGGTATATCTTGAACAAACCCAAATTGTCGCTGCACACAATCTAGAGGAATCCTCTCATACTCACCCGGCCTGTGCCCTGCGATCCACCTCAATCGCTCCACACCCCTTAACTCCTCAACTATGTTCTCTGTCACCATATAGCTCCCGTAAGGCCTCCAAAAAATATCCACAATCGTCACCATCTCCCATACCTGTCTATAATACTCGATGTCATCTATCACGGCCTGGGATCCTGGGATCTCACTTCTTGTTCTGTCTGGACCCATCGTCTGAATCCTAACCTCTACACTCCTGCCTCTCCCGACTCAATGGGTCAACCTATTGGATGCACACAAACAATGTGCTCATAGGCCTAACAATGTAATAAGTACGAACAATCTAGTGTCGTCCTGTGTTTTTACTTGCAGGCCCATAAACCCCTATATAACTCTGCCAGATATGCGGGTGCCCATGCAAAAGTCACGCTCATTTCTATCATTTCCCAAATAACACTCATCAATGCTTTTGTAAATCTTCCACCCTCCGCCCTCGGTAATGCATAATACCCCACCGCTATCATTAGTAGCACGACTAACCTTGTTTCCTCAGGGTGTGTTGCATACATTGTACCATACGTAAATGTTAAACCTCGCTATGTCAAATCTCATGCAGCTGAACCAAATACTGCTGTTATCGCTGCCTGCCCCACGCTAGGCAACTCCTGATACACTATTTTTCCTATCATTGGGAGTCTCAAAATATGGAACACATCTTCCAATGTCACTGTCATCTCCCCTGTTGGCAGATAGAAGGTATTATTTACTGGATTCCATCTCTCAATCAATGCCTGCAACATAGCATGGTTACACGCGATTCGTGAATAATAGCGAATTCCACTTAACCCCAAATGATTTATCAATGCCCATTCAGCTGGTGTTACATTCAATCGGATTCGTGACAACAACGCTAGCACATTATCATTCATCCTTAACCCTGCTTCCGCCTGCATACATCAAAACGACACATAATTATTCAATAAAACAAATCTCCACGAGTTTTTTCTCAAATTCTGGAAACTCCTACAGTAACCGATATCGGTTATGTATAACCGATACCGGTTTGCTAACCGATACCGGTTATCTCTAAACGATACCGGTCACTGTAAAAAATATACACCCTGCTTAAAAACATACACCTACGATAATTTTTCCTGTTTACTCCTATCTATACCTAAAAACATACGTGACCACCCTGCTTACCTACCCCATAGCACTCACCCCATCCCAAACCCTTGCATATCACCTTTTCTTTCTCATCTTTACCCACTTACTCTCTCTCATCCTATTCACACAAAACATGCAAGAATCAAATTACACCTAAACAGTTTACCTCTCGGGATGCAGCAGCTTGGGGTGGAGCTGGTCTTCCCCCTCGTCCCTGCCTGCTGGATGCTTCTCCTCATTCGGCCATGTTCAGCACCCTCTTCAAATATAACTTGTCTTTTTGCCTTCTGAATCTCAGCCCACACTCACTTCACCTGTTTCTTTCCTCCTTATCACTCAAATTCTTTCATGTAATTACCTGTATCAGTCATCAAACAGTGTCGCATTCACGTATTTAACTTGTTGCATGACTCTAAAAATAAGAATGCTAAAAATAAGAACTTAATTTGCCAACCAAGCAGTTCTATTTTTAGGAAATATAATTTTGAAATAACCGATATCGATTACGTAACCGTTATCAGTCATATAGCTACCGACATCGATTACATAACCGATATCGGTCATGTGTCCCCTTTTTGCTTAAACCTAAGTTGTTTCTTCGTTTTTGCAAATTTTTGTGGCGCCCACCTCTTTTTCCTGCATAACAACACCATTATCAATATTTGTCATCTAAATCACATATATATATCCTCATAATTTCAGCAACATCATCCATCTACATTATAAAAACCATCGACAACATACATACGACATCATATATACATCAAACCTATCAGCATACACAACATGTGAATTAAACTCATCATCTATATATACATACATTCCATTTCAAAAAGCCATCAACAAAAGACATCAACACCATCAATATATAAACCATGTGGATCAAACTCGTCATACATTAAATTTCACAGCCCATCAACAAAACACATAAAACATTTCATATGCATCATGTGGGTCAAAATCCTCATATATATATATATATATATATATATATATATCAAAGGTTTCAAATATACAACTTGCCCTGCATAGGGACCTCTGTGATCTCAAAATAATACAAAGCCAGCATGCAGGCCGCAATAACTATCAAAAAAATCAAATCGGCTCGCACGCCAGTCTCTCATATCAAAAATATACTCGGCTCGCAGATCGGTATCAACTATACAACCTGTACTCGGCTCGCAGGCCGGTATATACAACAGGATGAATAAATGAATGAAAGAATCATATGTGGGCACGCAGGCCTCTCTATACATAACCAGTTCGCAAACTGGTACCTCTATCTAATATCCAATATACAAACAAAACATCTCTCTCCGACCCAGGGATGTCTCAACTCTCCCCACCACCCTCGGCACCTCTCCCTGCGGGTCTTGGCCCTGGCTCCCACCTCCTCCCTGTCACTGACCCACCGGCTGTACCTGCACCACCCTGGGATCTCTGACTCTATGAGGTCTCTGCTCTATGCACCGCATACGGCTGATAGTCATCCCTGGTACCATCAAGGACATCCTGATAGTATCGGGCCTCCGCTCTCACCTCCATATAACGGGCCCATGCCACCATAGCTGCTAGGGCTAGTCACCCGACTCCTAATAATAATGGCCCCTGTGTCGGTGGTGGTACCTGTACCTGTGGCTGTGCCGGTACCACTGGTGGTGCCTATGGTGGTGCCTGTGGTGGTGCCACTGGTGGTGCATGTGCCTGTGCCTGTACCTGCGCCTGGGCTAACTGCCCCTGTAGGACACCTATCTGTGCCTATGCAGCAGCAAGCTGCCCCTGTAACAACTGTACCTGTCCCCTGAGCTAGTCCCTCTCTGCTCTAATAGCCGCTAAGTCTGGCTATGCGGGCTGTGCTCTCCTTACGGCTCTCTCCCCTGCCCACCATACCAAAAATGCTCCTGTGCAGCCAGTGTCATCTATAGTATCATCTGCTGGCCTCTCGGCTACCCAATCTGGGTCCATGGGCTATGGTGCAGGTAGTGGGGCCTCTACATCATCCCTCTGGTACTGAGGGAAGGGAGGTGGCTCATCCTGTCGTAGCCCCATCTGCTGTCGTACCCTCTCCAGGGGTATCCTCTCATGCTCTCCTGGCTTCTGTCCCGCTATCCAAAATGTATACTGGATCTACCGCAACTGTGATCAGGCTCCTCCACGGGGCTGATGACCTCTGTAAGGCCTCCATATAATATTCAAGGTAGTCACGCCCTCTAATACATGCCAGTAATACGCTACATCCCGTCCAGTGAGAACTACTCGTGGCTGGCCCACGACCCCCAACCACCTCTGAAAGCCATATCTATAGATCACCTATGGCCCTGGCTGTTAGGGCAGACCTACTGGTCAAATGCATATGATATGCTCATATGCCCAGCAATGTAACAAGAATGTAGAACAAATCCCGAATCGCCTCATCCGGTGGTAGCCCCATAGCTCTCTATATAACTGCACCATGTATACTGGTGCCCAAGCATAACACGTATGCTCCTCCACCATCTCGTGTAGTACCCCCATCAGCGCCCGTGGAAAGTGGCCTCCCTCTGAGTCCGGGAGGGCAAAGCATGTGATGCCGATCATCATCAACATGGCAAGTCGTGTCTCATGTCTATGGGCACGATACATGTCCCCATAGGCAATGCTCGCACCATGATAAGTCAATAGCGTGGCTGCATCCCTGAATACCTGTAAAATGTTGTCCATGGCTGTCTCTACATCCACCTGGAAGACTGCCTCTCCATCGATCGGTAGTCTAAGGATGCGATACACATCCTCCAGTGTAATCGTCATCTCTCTTGTCGGGAGATAGAACACATTGGTTGTCGGATCCCATCTCTCGATGAGGGCAACCATCAGACTGTGATCCCTATCTATCACCCTATAACGCTAGACTCCGCCGAGTCCCACCTTGCGCATGATGGCCCACTGCACTACGGACACGTGTGGCCACATCCGTCTCAACAACGGGGGCATCCTATCCTGCATCATCAGTTGCTAACGTGCCTGCAAAACCAACTCACTGCATTAGCCCTACTCTTTAACACAACAACTCCTTTAACCTTCTATACCCCCTTTTACCCCCACCCGACCACACAACCGCCCCATTTCCCCCCCCCCCTCCACCCACCAACCAACCTTCCTATCAACCTCTACCCCTTCCCTCTTCACCCCCATAACCACAACTCCCAAACAATAACCAAAACACCCAAATAACAACCAAACACCCAAAACCACAACAAAACCAAGCAACAAAATAGAAAATCCTAACTAGGGACCCATGACCGCCACTGGTCCCCTCTCCACTGACGCCGGTCGACGTATGACCGACACCGGTCCACCACAAACCCACTCTGCCCAAAAACTTTGTGACCGACACCGGTCGCTTAGTGACCGGCATCAGTCACTGTAAAATCACGGACGTGAACCCGACGTGGCCCCCCAAACCCTTCTTTGACCTATTACTCCCATTTTACCTATTAAAAAATCCTAAAAACCTACCCACCCTACCGTTTTAGCCTAACTAACCTACCTACCCTCTCCCTTTTCCAAACCACTTCCATTTATTAATTCTTTTATTAAAAACATGGATTCTTACCCCAAACCCCAATATAGTTTAACAACATCAAATTCACACAATGAGGGGTTTCAAACCTACCGGTATGACGACACGTCGTCGTGGTGGGATAGGTGGTGGTGGTCCAGCTGGTCCAGCACCTCCATCTCCTCTTGGCTGTGCCATGGCTCTCAAACTCCTCTGCTAGGTCCTCCACCAATCAAATGCTGCCTCCTCCTCGCTAGGGCCTACCAATCACTCACTTCTCCACTCAAACAGTGCCACCTCAGCCGACAAATTCAACAATCTTGCCAAAAGACCTCAGACAATTCAAATTGGTTTTCAAATTGACAATATGAAAATGATAGGCCATATTTTTCTTTAGGTTTTCGACCTATAACCGATACTGGTTATATTATGCCCTAAAGAACTTGTATCGGTCATCTAATCGATACCGGTCATAGACAATCGATATCAGTTTAATCACCCTTTCTCACAACATTGCCTATATCCTCCTTCGTTGAAAACCCTTTGTTAACTTCATTGGCCCACTTCACGGCCGCAACCAACCAATTTGGCCCGACCCCAGGCTGTAACCAACCATTTGGCCCGACCCGAGGCCGCACCCAACCATTTGGCCCAACCCAAGGCCGCAACTAACCATTTGGCCTGACCCAAGGCCGCAACCAACCATTTGGCCCAACCCAAGGCCGTCACCAACTAATTTGACCCGACCCAAGGCCGCAACCAATCCATTTGGCCCGACCCAAGGCCGCACCCAACCATTTGGCCTGACCCAAGGCCGCACCAATTAAATACATTGCCCAGAATTAACAAATTACAATTTTATCCACCCATCATGTAGCTTTTTGTTCAATCGAGATCACCTGTTTGTGTTTTAGCATGATTAGGGTCCTTGACTTGATCAGTCGACCAACTTTGCCTAGACCAAGACCGTGACATTTATCTCAACCAAACCAACCATTTGGTACTGTTGAACATGCCTAACCATTCCTGTACCTTACCCGTTATATCCCCTAGAGCTACTTCCTATGTCTTGGATATTAGGATTATATCACCCTTGTTTGGATAAACTATCAACCTTTGCCTATGAATTTCTTGTTTGCTCTTCAAATCATGCACCCTGGTGGCACTACTGCATTTCAACGTGCGTCTGCTTCCTTGGACCTATCCCACCATCTTACCATCATCTCAACACCATTTCCCTTTATCAACCCTATCCCTGATTTCACACTACCTCAATCTGTGATAGATTTGAGGGGGATTACCTATACCCTTAACAGGGGTAACCACTTCTTATTATTGTCCCTGCAGCTTTAACAAAGACAAGCTACACAACAACAAGGGGCTAATGTAGACACCAAATTTGTGTCTTACGACCCCCTGTGCCTCGCATCTCATTTTGTAACCTAACCTCATCACCTAAACCTTACACAATTATTTATTAATTACCTTATAATTAATAAATCCACATCACCATACCTGCCACCTCATCATGACCTAGTCTTAACCCTAAACTAACCTAATTAAGACCTATAACTTGGTCCACATCCACACCTATGAATAGTTACTCCTCACCCGCACCCAAAACCAACCTCATAATGACTTGACCAAGCCCGCAACTAATCCCTCGGGAGAAAAGGACAGAAAGCTGGCTATTTTACCAAAAATAGCCCACTTTGACCTAACCAATACCAGTTCCTACTCGACTGCCATCGGTTGCGTAACTACCATCGGTTCGCTATAAATGACCACTCCCAACCAAAAACAAGGGGTTGGATTTTCGTGGATCCGAATCAGAAATCATTGGAAGGATCCAGAATTTACTTGGCTAAATAGAGACAAGTGAAAGAAACAAGAAGAGTTTACAGAGAAGGACATCAAGCCCAAAAACTGTAACTGAGTAACCAGATCCTTGTGACACTCATCTATTCGTCGGGAGAGAAGATAGCTCATCCCCTGATTGTCAGGTCGTCCTACCTAAGTTCTGCCGTCGTCATCACAGTTCTTGGACCTGCATCCTCATCAATAATCAGTAAGTAATATCTTGTATGTCCTTTTAATAACATTTCTTGAACTTCTGAATCACAGCCATCATAAGTCTATTCCTAGATCTACTACCCAGCAACACACTACATCTAACTGTCATTCCTCCACCCTTACATTACCCCAAGAACACCACCTGTATTCTCTGAGTCCTTCTCATCACCCCATTACCTAACCCCCCCATTTATCAGCCTTATAAAATAACACAACCACCTTACAACAAACCTTCACCAAAAGCCCCTAAAACATTGCCCCTACGGATATCGGTTACCAACAACTGGTACCGGTTATAGTGATCGGCATCGGTCACCGTGATTCTAAACCAAGACCAGCCCTTTCTCTATTGTTCTAACAAGGTAAACAAATTATAATTGGACAATAGCTTATTTGTTAGAATTTGTGTTAATTCATATTAGCAGGGGAACTGAACACCTTCGAAAGGAAGTTTTATATTTCCTGGGCCCAAGGCAGTTCCCTCATTTATTGTCTAATTAAAATCTGGTGGTCTTGTATTCTTACTTGCAGGTAGTTCTTCCCAGACAAAAAGGAGTTCTTCGCAGTCGATCTGATCTTTCTCTACGGTACGCGCACACCCTCTCGACATTCAACAGGTATTCCTCCTAGCCCTAACCCTTATCTGTTTCTCAAAGGAATAAAAAGATAAAAGCAACTCTGTCCCAAAAGCTGAAACATTCTGTACGAAACAGAAGGTTTTAGCTACTATCTTGGTAGACGATATCCCTCCTTCATATGGTATGTTGCTGAGTAGGAACTTTTGTAAAGATGTGGGAGGAGACATTCAAATGGATTGGTCACATGCCCTTATACCAGTCAATGACAAGATGAAGAAGTTGTTTCCTAAGAAGTAATCTGAGTATATTGTGCAAAAGACATATGATCCTAAAGCACAAATAATTTATGAAGACATTGGGCATGGAAACTATATGATCATGTCTGGGGATGAAAAAAAACATCCAAAAAAAAGTACTTCATGATCCTAATGGTGTTTGGAATTTTAATTTTGATGGAAGTTGTTGCTCGGCTGGGTCTAGAGATGGTGTAGTGTTGATATCTCCTGAAGGAAAGATTCATCTGTTCTCAAGTAAGCTACAGTTTGAAAATACAAATAACACAACAGAATATGAAGCTCTCATCCTTGGGCTTAACGTGGAAAAGGAGGAAGGTGTGAAGAATCTTCTGGCTCGGGGAGATGTGGAATTAGTTTTTAAACATGTCAGAGACTTTTTCAAAGTAAATAATAGAAGATAGAAGAATTATAGGAATCTGGTTTGGGATTCTATTGAATTTCTTGATGCCTTATCCATCGAGGCAGTCCCAAGGGATAAGAACACTAGGGCTTATTCCCTAGCCGTGTCTGGGTCTTTACTCGTACCTCATCCCAATTTCTCTTAGGATAAATTCATCATTAAAATTATCCATAGACCAAGTGTGCCAGATAATGCAAGCAACTAGTAGGCTTTCAATGATGATCAACATTTTCTCTCTTTCTTGGAACTCAGGGATAACTTTGAATAATTATATTTTGAAGGAAGTGATAATTTTCCTTGAGAAGGTGTTTCTTCCAATGAGGAGGATGTCAAAGAGGAGATAGATTAAGATGGGTGCATCAGACTAAAAGGTAACAAGATCCCTAAAGGGCTGGTAAGTCTGGAGGAATTGTTTGATAAACATGATAGGTATGTTAAGGGTAAAGCTTCTAGAGGAGCCCAAAAATCTGCTGAATATGAAAAGGTTAACATTGGGAAATTTTACACACAAGAGGAAAAGAAGAAGGTAGTAAATATTTTGAAGAGATATGTTGATGTAATTGCTTATTCTTATGATGATCTGAAAGCTTTTCAACCTAAAGAAATGTATTATTTCATTCCTCTGAAACCTAGGATTAATCCTTTAAAATAGAAGCAAAGGTGGTACAATCCAAAGATTGCTGACACCATTTTTTAGGAGGTACAAAATTTGTTGACGGCCAAGATTATCTTTCCCATTCACCATTCAACTTGGATTACTAACATTGTGCCGGTTAGGAAGAAAATTTGTGATATTCAGATCTATGTTGATTTTAGGAATCTGAATCAGGCTTCCCTGAAGGATAACTACCCCCTACCCATGATGGACCAAGTGTTGCAAGATATTACAGGAGTTGAGATGTTGTCCATGCTTGATGGTTTCTTAGGATACAATCAGGTAGAATTCAACACTGCAGATCGGCACAAGACTACCTTTACCACTCCTTGGGGTGCTTTTTCTTACAAGAGGATGCCCTTTGGACTCATTAATGCCAGTACCACCTTTCAAAGGGCTACAGACTTAGCCTTTAGAATATCAAAAGGAAAATGTATCATGGTGTATCTAGATGACCTAACTATATTCTCTAAAACTAGAGTGGATCATTTTCTGCATCTGGAAAAGGTTATTTTGAAATGTAGAGAACATGGGGTCTCTTCAAATCCCAAGAAGTCTATATTTTTTGTCATCAAGGGCAAGTTGTTGGGACATATTCTATCCAAGGAAGGAATCAAGATTGATCCTAATCGATTTCAGGATATTCAACAGATTCCTCTTCCTACAAGTAAAAAGGGAGTGCATTCTTTCTTTGGTAAGATTAACTTCCTGAGAAGATTAATTCCTGATTTTACAGAGCTAAATTTGAATATCTCCCAAATGATGAAAGGAAAAAAAATGTTTGGTTGGTCTCTTAAAGGGAAAGAAGCATTTGAAGGCATTAAAAAGGCTATTGCTAGGACTCCTATCTTAGCATGTCCATATTTTAGCAAGGACTTTATTATCTATTGCTATGCCACTGAAAGTACCCTGGATGTTGTGTTAACTTAGAAAGACTCTGAAGACCACGAGCTCCCAATTGCATTCATGAGCTATATTCTTAAAAATCATGAGCTAAAGTATACTATGATGGAGAAACATGCTTTTGCAGTGGTTAAAGCTATTAAGCAGTTTTGATTTTATATCCTTAACTTTCACTCAGTAATACTTGTGCCCGATACAACCATCAAGTCCATTCTTACACAACAAGAATTTGGAACTAAGAGAGGAAACTCGGTCGCAAAAGTTCAAGAATATGATATTGATATCAAACCAACTAAACTAGTCTACGGTGAAGGCCTATGTGAACTCATCGCTGAAGGATTTGGTCATGGGTTGCCTAAAAATGAGGATGATGTTCCTATTTTTTTGTTTCTCAGATCAACGGAAGAATGGTATGCTGACATTGCCCACTTCCTCACCTATGGTGAGTGTCCATCTCACTTAACTACTAAGGAGAAAAGAGCTATCAAGCTAAGGTCAACACAATATGTGTTGTGGGAAAATGTGTTGTTTAAATGTGGGGTAGATGGAAGATTTTTGGAATGTGTTGATAAAGAGAAACAAAAGAAGCTTTTCTCAGCCTTCCATGGCCAAGCCTGTGGGGGTCATTTCTCATCTGTTGTTACTTCCCAAAAAATTCTACGTGCATGATACTATTGGCCTACTTTGTTTAAGGATGCATCAAAATGGGTTGATAAATGTGAAGCTTGCCAAACTTTTGTGGGAAGATCAAAGTTAGCCACTTTACCACTTAAACCAGTTGTGATTGAAGAACCCTTTCAATAGTGGGGTTTGGATTTTATAGGAAAACTCAACCCATCCTCCAGTGCAAGGCATACTCATGTGTTAACTACCACATATTATTTCACTAAGTGGGTGGAAGCTATCCCAGTTAAAAGTACCACTTTAGAGGTAGTATGTAATTTCATCAAAGAGAACATCCTGATAAGGTTTAGAGTACCTAACAAGATTTTGACTGATAATGCTTCAAATTTTTCTTTTGCTGAAATAATGGATTTATGTTATGGATATGGCATTTCACTTGCTCATTCCTCAGATTACTATCCTTAAGGGAATGGTCAAGTAGAATCAACAAACAAAAAATTGGTGACCATAGTGAGAAAGCTTGTTAATGAGTCTCAAAGGAACTGACACAAGAAGCTCTATGATGCTCTTTGGGCGGAAAAGATTACACCTAAAAGAGCAATTAGGATGTCCCCTTTTCAAGTAGTGTATGGTGTGGAAGCCCAACTACTAGTGATAGTGGAGCTACTAAATTTTTATTTGATGAAGGTCATTGAAGACACCAGTTTCAGTGATTCCTTGGATAAAAGGATCATGTATCTTTAGAAATTGAATGAAGACAGTCTGTAGGTTTTTGATAGAATATTTTCCCATCAGGAGAAGGTGAAATATTTGTTTGACATGAAACCTAGATCTATAGATTTCAAGGTTGGAGACATTGTTTTGTTGTGGGATAAAAGACATGAACCTCGAGGAAGCCATGGTAAGTTTGATTCTCTTTGGCTTGGTCCTTTTAGAATCAGGCACTTTGCTAGTGAAAATTCTTTCTATCTTGATTACATGGATGGATCCTCTAACCCACTTCTTTATAGTGGGTAGTACCTTAAATTGTTCAAGTCCTAGGGGATAGGGTGTCCTATGTATATTGTGTATAGGGTTTGTTTGTTTTGCCTTTCCTTTGTTGTTTTCCTTTCCTAGGTTTTGGGTGTGTTGTCTTCTGTACTGGTTTTCCCTTGACACTTTTGTCTAATGGATAAGCATTGGTCTTATTCCCCTAAGTTTTTCTTGGATTCTTGTCTTGCCTTGTTCTTTTGATCTAGTCAAGTCATCCCCAAAAAGAGCTAACTATTTTCCTCTAAAAATTTCCCCTCTTTTGAAAGTCTGAATTTTGAAAATTTTGAGTTGACACCTTTAGTAATATTCTAATGAAGAAAAAACTTGAAGAGAGTGAAAATTGCATTTTTTGGAGTCTTTTTGGTGACTTGTGGTTCTGTCAGACATTTTTGTCCCTCATGTCCCAAGTACCTCTAGGCCTTCTATTCGCCGATTGGCTGCTTTCCCCGTAAATCCTTAATTGTCATATTTTTCAGATCTTTTTGGCCCATTTGTCCTAAGTTCACCCAGACTTCTTTTTACCCAATCATCCATATCAGCTGCATTGGGTACTTCTCATACTTTTGTCCCATCTATCCCAAATGCATCTGGGCTTTCTATTCCCACTTTCCTTACATTGGTTGGATCACATCCTCGTGTCCCTCGCGTCCTCACATCCCTCGCGTCTTCCGCGCATCTAAGTTCTTGGACCGCCGGTGCTCATTTGGCCCACTTTTTCCACATTTTCCGCAACGGCCGGATCACGTCCTCGCGTCCTTCATGTCCCAAATGTACCAAAGACCGTCTGGGCCAATTTTCCCTGCTTTTCCTACTTTTTGTATTTTTGAGTCGGTGCGAGGTAAATTTAATGCACATTTAATGACTCTCCGTCTCCTAAATGACTATTTAATTAGACTATCTCCTACGCATTTTTCACATTGCTCGCTTGCCATCCCTTGCTCGAATCCTTGCCATTTGAGTCATTTTCTTGTGTCCCTATCCCCCATGAATTCACATCACGATTTTGATCTTGAAAGGATTTCCCCTACACATTGCAAGAATGAAGAACAAGTTTTAGGGTCAGGGACCTATGTCACCTCTCGAGACCTTTGTACTTGATATCGGAGATAGTGAGGTTTGGCACTTAGACTTCAGGGATTTTTGGGGTAGATTAACATGCTCTAATCTTTCTCCCATGGCACAAATGATTAGTGATAGTGGACTTGCATATGTGGCTAGTTTCCCTATGTCCGTACAGTGTGTAGACACGGTGCTTGCCTACGGAGCCCATTTCAATTCGGATACTAAGGAACTCAACAATGTGAATGGGGAATGTTGTCGCCAAATCACTGCACCCTCCGAATGGCCAGGATGTGAATAGCACGTTCGGTGTGATTGGGACACATGGGATCACCTCTCAAGCTGTGGGACTTGGGCTCGAGGTGAACCTCCAGAGAAGGTTGGCTTCCTCTTCCTAAACTAAGTGTTGTACTACTCCTAGTGTAACAAAAATGATTATCTAATCCTACGCTAACATTTTCACGGGGTTTTAGGGAAAGAGATTTACAGAAAAAAAAAACTATACTAGGGATGGTGATGCACCAAATAAAGGGTGTCTTCAAATTCAGGAAGGGTTAATTTGAAGGGGGTGTGTGCACCACAGGTCAACTTCACCTACTGCAACTTAGAGAGGGTATAGGATACCACAAACTAAGAGACACGCATTCCCTTTGTTAAACTTTATCAGACCGAGAAATATACCAGTTTCCCAGTGAAGAAGGATGAACTCAAGAAGGGTGAATGGACACCACAACTCAACTGCATGCAATACTCCACCACTCGATAAGCACAGAACTCCAAGAACCTACAATAGAAACTTAAACTTGCACAGTGTACTTGCAAGTATGAGAAAGGCACAAAGAAGCATAAAAGGATGAAAGGACCGAGATTAGTCACAAAACACACACTTTTATTGCTTCAATAACATGCACAATGCATCATACATTCAGAAGAGGCAATAGTTGCCATTACAGTCTTGAAGAGGAGGCTTGAAAGTTCTCTCAACACACAAGAATAACTTGCAGAAGAGAGAGGATTCTTGAAAAGTATACACTCACCTGAGATATCTAACTTTCCAACTTGTCTGAACTATTGGAACCCTTTGAAATGAGCTTCTAACTTACATTTATAGAAGAATATGTGAGAAAGAAGAGGAAATGGTCATAATTACATTCCTAAACTGAAGGCCCATGATGTATTTATTACAGTTAGTTGAACCACTTGAGAAGGTTCCATCATGGGTCATTAATTGCCTGATGACCTAGTCTTCTCAATTAATTAAAAGAATATTTAAATAATAATAATAAATATTATTATTAAAATATTTAAATAAAAATATTAATTTAATTAACATAATGTCAGGACCCCCCCGTTGACCCGTTTGACTTGAAGAGGAAGGGGGTCCATGTGGATAGAGTCTGCACAAATCTCAACTCGGTGAGCTTCGAATCCTCTAACTCGGTGTTGCAATTGATTTTGAACCCCACACCAACTCTTTCCTCGTCTTGGCAATCGGGCTCTTTTGCATTAAGTCCTTCGAATGGTGAGCTATCAAACTCATTTCTTATCATTTTCCTCTGTTAACTCGAAGCCATTTATGCATTCCACGTTCAAACTTCATGAAACATCACCACGAGCTCCCTGCGAAGTCACCGAGCTCTTCATCCAGCAAACGATCTTACCTTTCCTGGGCTCAAACTCACTTGAATGTCGTGCTTAACCCAACATTTCTAAAAAGAATGGTTTTACCACAATGCTCACGGTTCTTCCTTATCATATAACACTTGCAGTAAGAATGTTTTAGCTTGGCCATAATAAGCACAATTATACCTTCCAAACGATGAGAAAATTCCATTACCAATAAAGACCTAATGCTGCCATGATGATGACCCAGGCTCATGCCCGTAACATGTCGATAGACACCCTTAAGACTGATTTTTGGTCAAAGAACCCTTCAGTATTTTGGTAGTGCACTCAAAAATCTCGGCTCCAATCAACAATTATGCCACTATTGGGATCTTAGTATGGCATGGGTAGCTGTGAGCTACACCATATACTCATTTTTCCAGAAACTAAAAAGATCCTTTATGTTACAATCTGCAACACATAAAAGAAGCCATTCAAAAAAAATACATTGAACAACTGGGGAACCAAGAGGACCTTGGAAAAATGTATAGGTAACAACCATATGAATTCTTCCTTAGTCGTGGATCAAAGCTAATAGAAATAAAGCTAGTTAAAATTAGCTTGAAACTACAATATAATCGTCCATTTGTTAAAACAAGTTTCTCTGAACCTGGTAAAAGAATATTTTTATTGTCTGATTGGATGTAGATAATGGAAGGGTATAAATATTGATTCTACCCTCAGAGTTTCTCAAAGAGACCATTTATGAGTAACAAGTATGTAGTATGCAGAACGGCCGACCAGGTATTTCAGAGTTGACCTTCACATTCAATTCATTTCTAGGAGAAAACATGTTGAGAAATATGAATCATTTCATTCTGCACCGTTTTAAACTTCCATCTCCTGACTCAGGCAAATTTTATGAAGCATTGAATAGTGTGACTCCAATCCATCGTATACGGAAGTGAATATTTGTTTCCTAGCTGTCTGCTTGAAGCGCTAAAACAGCTTCTACTATAATGCAACATGCCTACTGCCTGTGCGTGGGAGTTTCTTGCGACCACCGAATGCTCAGAGTTGTACAGAGGATGGGGAGAAGGTTGTGGCAACTGGGAGAAGTATGCTGGCATAGGTGAACTGATCAGGTTGGACATCTATTTGTTACATTCGGTGAAACAGTATCAATGCTTCGTGAGGAAACGCGTGTGTTCTGTAAGCTGCAATTATGGTATTCCATGAGAAGGCGTCTCCTTCATGTGAAATCATATTCCTGGAAATGCAGGTCCGCAATAGTTGAAGATATGTAGATGATTTTACAGGGATATGCTATGCGTGGTAAGTAGAATGTGTGGAGCCTGAAACTTCAACTGTCTCATTCCCACGTTCCCTGACTTACCTTCCTAGTGACTCGCACAAAGACTCAGACCACTCCAAGCTGTGCAGAATTCCATTTTCATTTCCCATGCAAAAGTATGATGTTGGATTTCCATCGTCAAATCTCCACGCTTGGCATTTTGATCAGATTTCTTCCTTACGCGGAGTGAACAACATGGTTTTCCATCCCAAAATTTCCACTTGGCGGTGCTGCTCCGAATCTCCCCTACGTGGAATTTCTTCCTTGGCTTGCCATCCATGAAAACCCACTTGGCATTGCTCGCCTTATTTCCCACGTCCGGGATTAGAGTGCAGGGTTTCGTTATCATTTGGCCATATCTCATTTTGGACAGATGGCCACCGAATTCCACCTTTCCACTCAGCGTGAGGAGACATCATTTTCTGGTGCAAACATTTCAGTTGTAGCTTGTAAGGTGTGATAATTCTGACAGAATCCTTTATGCTCGCCAATCTAGTGACTTGTTGAAGATGCTCATATAATTGCAAAGCAAATTATGCGTCATGAATATTCTGATATGAAACAGTCCCACCTCTATGAGATTCGCTTCCATGAGTTACATCGTAAAACAAGTAAGATCTCGATAGAGAGTCTTTGTAATAAATTTCCTCAGGTCTGCTGGTAACACTCTCACTGTTACTTAATTGATTTTCATAAAAATATCTTGAAGGAAAATCTTGAATTTGAGGATGCATTTGATGCTGATCAGATAACAACATAGTTGGATAACCTACTTTCTCAAAAAAGCTTCGACTATACTGCAACATCCTTGTGCATTGAATGCTCGGCTGCTTTGAGCGTAGAACTGAAATTCTCCTAGGAAAGTGCCGTGAGGAAGTAATTGGCTATACGTAACAGCTACAGGGTAGAGAAGTAAACTTATCTCAGAAAATGAGTGGCCTCCAGAGAGGGTCGATTGCGACAGTTGCCGCAGGGTGATCCCAAGGAACCGTTGGTGTTGATCCTGATGTTCTGGTTGCATGCGACCATAGTCGTGATCAGTTGTTGTAAAATATTTCTGATGTAGTAGAAGAACGAGATAAATTTTTAATTGAGTTGTCTCACCTTTTCATTTTGGAAATTCTCTTCCATTGAAGAAGCTCGACCAAATCTTGAGGTAGCTATTGTCTCCGTCGAGTCATTAAAACTGAATTCATATTCCAACAAGGAAGCATCAATCTCTCCATGTTAAATTAAAATGGGTCGAACTCATCATTTCTCTACCTCAATGAGCCAACCATCAAAACATCCTCTGCTTCTATTGAGACTCTTTTATGACAAGCCAAAGTTGGACAATCGAACTTACATTTCCTACTCATGAACTTGTTTAAGGCTTGTGATCTGAGTTATGACCGAGTTAGGACAAGGCATGAACTCCTCTGATGACTCATCTCTTTAGTCCCGATTTGACACTGTTTTAGCTCGACCGAGTGAGATAAGCTTATCGAACTCCTCGATGGCTCGCATTCTTGGAAAAAATGAGCGATCTCACCTGATGACCAGAAGTGGGTCCCTGGGACCAATGTCATGATTTGATAGTAATAAGGCCTTGTTTTCCAATTTTTCCATGTGCGTAAAATTGGATAACATTTTTGGTGACCTCTCGGGGATGATTTCCTGCTAAGCATGATTCCAGTAGCCTTAAGTCATCCATTGGGCATGGAGTCTATGTGGAATCCTTAAAGTAGTATGATTTTCTTTGACACATCCTGAAATCCCCTTGAGTATTGTTGATATCCTGGACCTCCCTAGAATGCTAAGAATGAAGTATACTGAATCTGTTGAATGTTTGACATCCATGGAGCACTGCAAAATTTTGAATGAAGCAAATTTTAAAACTCTTATGGAAACCTTGAACCTTCTTCTCCTTGACACCTTCCAATGATGAAACAATGTGCAAAACAACACAAAACACAACAACAAGGAAATCAAAACAACAACACACAACAATGTGCATAAGCACTTGGAGGAAAACACCTAATTTAACTGTAAAGGGGGTGGAATGCTTCTCAAAAACAAGCTTTGAGATGTATCCCATTCACATGAATGGGCCGTTCTTCTCCATTGAGCCTAGATAGATGAAATGAATTTGCCTCTTTGCAACTTGTGATGATGTATGGCCCACTCCAGAGAGCGTCAAACTTGGCATGCTTTCCTGGTTTGGCCCTGTCTTCATCCCATTTGAGAACTAAATCTCCCTCTTGAAAATGCCTGTTGGAAGCCTTCTTGTCAAAAGATTTCTTAACTTGAGCTTGATGCTGCTCCAAATTTTTCATAGCCTTGTCTCGTACTTCCTCTAACTCCATGAGTTCAGCAAACCTTACTGTCAGAGGATCACTCTCTATAACTTCAAGTTGATGAGCTAACTCCAAAGAAGGTAACTCTAATGAGAGTGAGAGTTTTGCCTCTCTTCCATATACAAGAATGAAAGGAGAATTTCTGATGGCCCTTTTAGGTGTGATCCGATCTGCCCATAAGGCAGTCTTAAGCTGTGTATGCCAAGTCCTCTTGTTAGTCTCCAGTGTGCGCTTAATAATCCTTATGAGGTTTTTATTGCTAGAATCAGCCAATCCGTTTCCTTGAGGATAGTAATTGGACGAAGTTTTGAGGTATACCCCATTGTTAACAACCCATTCACTCAATTTCATACCAAGAAAAGCCAGCACATTGTCTGAAATGACTGTAAACGGAACACCGAACCTCATCATTATACCCTCTAAAAAATATAGAACTGCCTTTTCATTGCTCTCTTTTAATGCTACTGCCTTTGTCCATTGAGTAAAATAGTCTGTTGTGGTAAGCACCCACTTATGTCCATCACTGGATGGAGGATTAATCATTCCGATGAAGTCCAACCCCCATTGAACAAAGGGTTGATCCACTTGAATTGGATGCAATGGAAGAGCTTCCAGCTTCTGCTTACCTGTGAAAAAGGCACATTCCTTACATTTCCTTACCCAGAAATGGGCATCCTTGAATAAATCTGGCCAATAGTAGCCAGCTCGCATGATCTTGGTAGTTGTTGTTCGTGCGGAATAATGTCCTCCAGATAGGCCATTATGAAATTCTTCTAGTATCTTACTAACCTGTTCTTGTCCTATGCACCAAAGGAGGACGCCGTTCAAATCTTTTCGAAAGAGAATGCTATCTACCAAAACATATGGGATAGATTGAAGATGGAAAGTTCATATTTGGTTTTTATTCATGTCTACTGGATATGCTCATAAGAAGATGAAATTCTTCATTTTTGATAACCAGTCAGCTTGATCAACATCCTCATCAGTATTTAGGAGTGTCACGTCCTCATTACTTTTTGATTCCATGTCTGTTGCAAGTTGCTGACATAAACCCTTACCTCTGACAAGTTTAGTGACTTTGATGTGCACGTCATACTCCATTACCTTTGTGATCCATCTAGCATGCTTTTCGTTCATTTCTTTGTTCAGCAAAAACTCCTTGACACCTGGATGAGACACCATCAGATGAATCTTGTTGTTGGACAACATGTGCTTGAATTTCTTCAAAGCTCGAATAACCGCAAAGACTTGCTTTTCAATGAATGAGTATTTGAACTCATAGTCTTTGAGGGATTGACTGAAGAAAGCAATTGGTTGCTCCATCAGGTTGTTGTTTTGTTGGGTGAGGACCCCTGAAATGCTCTCTTGACTTGCAAAAGCATAAAGGATAAAATCTTTGTCAAACCTGGGGTTCACAAGCATGGGAGCTTGAGAAATGGCTGTTTTGATGGCTTCAAATCTTTCTCATCCTTCCTTTGTCCATTAGAATGACATGTTTTTCTTTAGCATGGCTGTCAGTGGTTTAGCCAATGTTGCGAATTGAGGGATGAATCTCTGCACAAAATTTATGGTTCTCAGAAAACTCTGGAGGCCCTTCTTGTGACTTGGGAGCGATAAGGACATAATTGAATGAATCCTAGCTAGATCGATTGATAATCCTTCTGCTGAAACCACATGCCCCAACAATTTTCCCTCGTGTACTGTGAAAATACATTTCTTGGGGTTAAGTGAAACCCCAAATTCCCTACACCTTTGGAAAACTTTCCTTAGATGTGTGATGTGATCTTCTGCATGCTTAGAGTATACAGTTATATCATCAAGGTAAAATAAAATAATATCATTGATTAGTCCCTTAAATGCCATGTCCATGGCTCTTTGGAAAGTAGCCCCGACATTGGACAATCCGAATGGCATTTTATTGTAGGCATACGTGCCCCACTTGGAATTGAAAGCCGTTTTGAATTGGTTGGATTCTTGGACTAGGATTTTATTGTAACCTAAATATCCATCGAGCAAAGAAAATCTTTGAGCTCTTTCCACCGTTTGAAGGATCTGCTCCATCGATGGAAGAGGATAATGGTCTTTTTTAATGATGAACGATTCAAATCCCTGAAATCTACGCATAACTGGATCTCTCCGTTCTTCTTCCTCACGGGCACCAAATTGGCTACCCATGAGGAATGCTTGATGGGAAAAATTATACAGGCCTCGATGATCTTGGTTAGCTCCTTTCTCATTAGTGGCTCAATTTTGGGATTAATTGGTCTCTGTTTCTGACGAACTGGCTTAGCATTAGGATCCAGTTTGATGGTATGTTGTGCTAGACCTGGATCAAAACCACGTAGATCTTTATAGCTCCATGCAAAGATGTCATGATACTCTTGACAAAGTTTGATGAAAGCTTCTTTCTCTTCAGAAGTACACACTTTTCCAATCTTAAGAAATTTTTCATTTGATACTTCAACTTCCTCAAAATATTCTTCTCTGACCACCATGTTAGGGCTTTGTCTTGTGGCTTGGTCATCTGAATTGAAAATGGATTCCAAAGTGACTAAACCTTTTGGTAACCTGTTGCTTTTCAATTGAATAATTTGCTCACCATATGACTCCTACAACTTATCTTGATTCTTTGTAGCAAACTCTGCCTCTTCTTGTAGGAAGAGGACAATTTGTTTGTCACTATCAAACACTTGCCAACTACTCACATTATCAGGGACTGCTGGTCAAACCACCATTTTAAAAAATTACTGCCCTCCTTTCATGATATCAATTGGTATGTTGTATTGTGAACCAATTGTAGCAAGCCTATCTGCATCTTGATTTTGATTTCTAGGGATTGCATGGATTCCAAAAGCTTCAAAATCTTCAATCAGGTCCCAGACTCGGTTCTTGTATGATCTTAAAAGATCATTTTTGGATGCACTACATGCCAAAACTTGATGAACAACTAACTCACTATCTCTAAAAATAGTCAGGGCCTTGATTCCCTTTCTTTGGGCTAGCTGAATTCCTTGCACAAGAGCCTCATATTCAGCAACATTGTTAGCGCAACTGAACTGCAATCAGAAAGATGAGAAGTACTTATCTCCCTCTAGAGAAATTAACATAACACCAGCACCAGATCCATTCTTACTTCTTGAGCCATCGAAGAACAATTGCCACAATCCTTTAGAATCACTTGGTGTTTTGAAAAGTTGTGGTATGATCGTATCTTCTTCATGGATATAGTAAGTACCTAATCCTGTTTCTTCCAATACCAGCAAACCAACTTCTTCTTCTGAAAATACATCAGTGTAGGGATCGTACTGATGATCTCTACTTACTTCATCTAGCAAAGTATCAGGGACTTCTTCAACAAGGGTGGTTGGTTCATGATCGGCATCTTCCTCTTCGTGATCGCCGATGGTGTAATTTCCATTTATGGGACTAGCAGTGTAGGGTTCTACATGATTATGGCAGATTGGTTCTGCCCTTATAGTTACTTTGGTTCCGTATCGAGTCCTGAGAATCATATGCAACCAATCGGCTGATAGGTAACCGCCCATCTTGGCAGTGAAATCCCGTGATAGGCAGATGGCAAAGAGGGGAGGGAGATCGATGACTGATATGTCTTGGGTGAATGACAAACTTGGGCATGCATGAATGGTAAGTTGAAGTCCTTTGATAACCCCAACATTCTTAACAGCTGTTCCATCCAGTTGAACAACCCCTCTTGCAATTGGTGCATATTGTATGCCTAGTACATCTACAATTTGTTTCGGCATGACATAGCTACTGGCACTAGAATCGATCATGCAATTATGTACCAGGTGGTCACCAATGATCAGGGAAATGTAGAATGGCAGTGGTTTGTTTTCCGTAGGAATGATTTTCCCTTCCGGTTGACACAAATTTGTAGCATTTGTCACTCCATGGCTTGGTGATCCACTGGTTATACTAAAACTGTTCAGAGCTTCTCGTAATAGGTTTCTTTGGGAAGGGATCGAGAGTGCGTCCCACATGGTAACGCTCATATTGGTTTTCTTCATTTGTTCTACTATGCTGAAGGGAATTGCTCCAACTTTGATGACACTTTTTTGGGCATTGGGGTCCTCCTTTGGAAAATTTTTGTTGGGTACCGTGATGCCTGGAGAACCATCCTTCCCTGCGGTGTGGCTAGCCGGTGTTTCTAGTGATTTCTTTCTGTATTTTTATCAACTGCCATTTGTAACCCAAGTTGAGAAGTGGATGCCAGATCAGCTTCGAGAGGTTGAGGCTCCATTGCTCTCTTTTTGGAATGAGTGTTTGCTGCCACTGATGAAGAATCTATATTTAATCCATAAAAATCTTCTTCTTGCCAGTTTAGCAAAACGGATTCTTCAGGTGCCTGCGGTTGATCTGCTGCTTCTTGCGTAGATAAATTATTTGTTAACTCTGAAGGGGCAGATACACTTTGAACCATAAGGGCCTGGCTAAGAACTCCATTGGGACAAAGATTTTGATTGTGAGGTTGAGAGCAAGGATAACACCATTCATAGTCTTGAACTAGATTATTTTGAATAGGTACTATAGCTCTAGATGAGCTAGCTGCAAGAGGGTTCTGAAAGTTCAAGGGCCTGACATTTGCAACTTGACTTGTAGTTTCATTTTGAGGCTGATTGTTCCCTTAAAAGGAGAACGATTAGCTTGATACTGCTGATTTTGTGGCTGATACGGACGATTGTATTGAAATTGTTTCCTTTTGAGTGCAACGAGCTCATTTCCAAAATTTTGCAGTAGTGACTTGACTTCAAATAGGTCATTTGAAGAGGCAAGGGAAGATTGAGATGGTTGCTTGGAGTCTACTGGAATAGGAGCAATGATAGGCTGATGATTCGTAAGATCTAGAGAAAAGGGCATTGGTGGTCGTGGAGCTATCTTTCCAGCCTGAATCAAAGAATTCTCTGCACTTATGTTAACTTCGTAAGCATCAAGAAGTGTAGTTCCTCCCATGGACTAAATCATAACTGCTACATCGCTATTCAAGGCTCACAAATAGTACAAGAATGCATTATGTGCGGAAGGCTTTACGGGCACTGGAATCCTATTCCAAGTCCTATGGAATCGGAAGTTGAAATCACTCATGTATTCTTGGGAAGCTCTCTTTATGGTAGTAAGTTGTTCCAAAAGTGATAGGTGATCACTTTTGTCTTCAAATTGTTTACATAGCTTTTCTCCCAACTCGTCCCAAGTGGTTATAGTGCCAACACCTAACCCGTGAAACCATTGAAGTGCTTTTCCCTTGAAAGAGGTAGCAAGAAGTCTAACTACAACGTTGTCTTCGGTGATATTATGTACTGCACAGATGCTAGCTACATCAAAGATATGCTCCATTGGAGTAACGTGAGTTTCCCCCGTGTAGAAGGGTAAACTTTTGAGTGCCACAATAGGTATCGGGTCACGTTGATCCAACATGAGAGGACTGCTTGCATTGAAAGGGGGAAAAACTTGGTTCCTTTCCATAGCAATGAAAGGTTGATTATTCCAGGGTGGAGGAAATCTTCCGTAAGGAGGAGTTGAATGACCCCTACTAGGTAAATCTGCAACTGGGGATGTCAAAATGCCTCTTCTGCTTCTCTTTGGAGGAGACAAGGAAAGTTCGATATGTTGATACTTTCCTTTCTTTGAAGAAGCTCTTGTCTGAATTCTTCGCATAAGTTACTACACTGAGATTTGGAATCCATAGATATAGAGTCACCAGGTACTTTGAATTGTGTAAGTGAGAAGAGAAGTACCAACTTTGTCCCACCGAGCGTGCCAAAAATTGTTTTTGCCAAATCACTGCACCCTCTGAATGGCCAGGATGTGAATAGGACGTTCGGTGTGATTGGGACACATGGGATCACCTCTCAAGCTGTGGGACTTGGGCTCGAGGTGAACCTCCGGACAAGGCCGGCTTCCTCTTCCTAAACTAAGTGATGTACTACTCCTAGTGTAACAAAAATGATTATCTAATCCTACGCTAACATTTTCATGGGGTTTTAGGGAAAGATATTTACATAAATGAAACTATACTAGGGATGGTGATGCATCAAATAAAGGGTGTCTTCAGATTCAGGAAGGGTTAATTTGAAGAGGGTGTGTGCACCAAAGGTCAACTTCACCTACTGCAACTTAGAGAGGGTACAAGATACCACAAACTAATAGACACGCATTCCCTTTGTTAAACTTTATCAGATCGAGAAATATACCAGTTTCCCAGTGAAGAAGGATGAACTCAAGAAGGGTGAATGGACACCACAACTCAACTACATGCAATACTCCACCACTTGATAAGCACAAAACTCCAAGAACTTGCAATAGAAACTTAAACTTGCACAGTGTACTTGCAAGTACGAGAAAGGCACAATGAAGCATAAAAGGATGAAAGGACCGAGATTAGTCATAAAACACACACTTTTATTGCTTTAATAACATGCACAATGCATCATACATTCAGAAGAGGAAATAGTTGCCATTACAATCTTGAAGAGGAGGCTTGAAAGTTCTCTCAACACACAAGAACAACTTGCAGAAGAGAGAGGATTCTTGAAAAGTATACACTCGCCTGAGATATCTAACTGTCCAACTTGTCTGAACTATTGGAACCCTTTGAAATGAGCTTCCAACTTACATTTATAGAAGAATATGTGAGAAAGAAGAGGAAATGGTCATAATTACATTCCTAAAATGAAGGCCCATGATGTATTTATTACAGTTACTTGAACCACTTGAGAAGGTTCCATCATGGGTCATTAATTTCCTGATGACCTAGTCTTCTCAATTAATTAAAAGAATATTTAAATAAAATATTTAAATAATAATAATAAATATTATTAGTAAAATATTTAAATAAAAATATTAATTTAATTAACATAATGTCGGGACCCCCCCGTTGACCCGTTTGACTTGAAGAGGAAGGGGGTCCATGTGGATAGAGTCTGCACAAATCTCAACTCGGTGAGCTTCGAATCCTCTAACTCGGTGTTGCAATTGATTTTGAACCCCACACCAACTCTTTCCTCATCTTGGCAATCGGGCTCTTTTGCATTAAGTCCTTCGAATGGTGAGCTATCAAACTCATTTCTTATCATTTTCCTCTATTAACTCGAAGCCATTTATGCATTCCACGTTCAAACTTCATGAAACATCACCACGAGCTCCCTGCAAAGTCACCAAGCTCTTCATCGAGCAAACGATCTTACCTTTCCTGGGCTCAAACTCACTTGAATGTCATGCTTAACCCAACATTTCTAAAAAGAATGGTTTTACCACAATGCTCACGGTTCTTCCTTATCATATAACACTTGCAGTAAGAATGTTTTAGCTTGGCCATAATAAGCACAATTGTACCTTCCAAATGATGAGAAAATGCCATTACCAATAAAGACCTAATGCTGCCATGATGATGACCCAGGCTCATGCCCATAACATGTCGATAGACACCCTTAAGACTGATTTTTGATCAAAGAACCCTTCGGTATTTTGGTAGTGCACTCGGAAATCTCAGCTCCAATCAACAATTATGCCACTATTGGGATCTTAGTATGGCATAGGTAGCTGTGAGCTACACCATATACTCATTTTTCTAGAAACTAAAAAGATCCTTTATGTTACAATCTGCAACACATAAAAGAAGCCCTTCAAAAAAAATACATTAAAAAACTGGGGCAACCAAGAGGACCTTGGAAAAATGTATCGGTAACAACCATATGAATTCTTCCTTAGTCATGGATCAAAGCTAATAAAAATCAAGCTAGATAAAATTATCTTGAAACTACAGTATAATCGTCCATTTGTTAAAACAAGTTTCTCTAAACCTGGTAAAAGAATATTTTTATTGTCTGATTAGACGTACATAATGGAAGGGTATAAATATTGCTTCTACCCTCAGAGTTTCTCAAAGAGACCATTTACGAGTAATAAGGATGTAGTATGTAAAACGGCCGACTAGGTATTTTAGAGTTAACCTTCACATTCAATTCGTTTCTAGGAGAAAACATGCTGAGCAATATGAATCGTTTCATTCTACACCATTTTAAACTTCCATCTCCTGAATCGGGCAAAATTTATTAAGCCTTGAATAGTGTGACTCCAATCCATCGTATACGGTAGTGAATATTTGTTTCCTAGCTGTTTGCTTGAAGTGCTAAAATGGCTTCTACTATAATGCAACATGTCTGCTACCTGTGCGTGGGAGTTTCTCGCAACCACCGAATGCTCAGAGCTATACAGAGGATGAGGGGAAGGTCGTGGCAGCTAGGAGAAGTATGCTGGCATAGGTGAACTGATCAGGTCAGACATCTGTTTGTTACATTTGGTGAAACAGTATCAATGCTTCATGAGGAAATGCGTGTCTTCTGTAAGTTGCAATTATGGTATTCCATGAGAAGGCATCTCCTTCATGTGAAAGCATATTCTTGGAAATGCAGGTCTGCAATAGTTGAAGATATGTAGACGGTTTTATAGGGATATGCTATGCGTGGTAAGTAGAATGTGTGGAGCCTGAAACTTCAATTGTCTCATTCCCACGTTCCCCGACTTACCTTCTGAGTGACTCGCACAAAGACTCAGACCACTCCAAGCTGCGCAGAATTCCATTTTCATGGCCCGTGTGGAAGTATGATGTTGGATTGCCATCATCAAATCTCCATGCTTGGAAGTTTGATCAGATTTCTCCCCTACGCGGAGTGAACAACATGGTTTTCCAACCCAAAATTTCCACTTGGCGGTGCTACTCCGAATCTCCCCCGCGTGGAATTTCTTCCTTGGCTTGCCATCCACGAAAACCCACTTGGCATTGCTCACCTTATTTCCCACGTCTGGGATTGGAGTGCGGAGTTTTGTTATCATTTGGTCATATCTCATTTTGGACAGATGGCCACCGACTTCCACCTTTCTGCTCAGCGTGAGGAGACATCATTTTCTGGTGCAAACATTTCAGCTGTAGCTTGTAAGGTGTGATAATTCTGATAGAATCCTTTATGCTCGCCAATTTAGTGACTCATTGAAAATGCTCATATAATTGCAAAGAAAATTGTGCCTCATGAATATTCTGATATGAAATAGTCCCACCTCTATGAGATTTGCTTCCATGAGTTACATCGTAAAACAAGTAAGATCTCGATAGAGAGTCTTTATAATAAATTTCCTCAGGTCTGCTGGTAACACTCTCACTGTTACTTAATTGATTTTCATAAAAATATCTTGAAGGAAAATCCTGAATTTGAAAATGCATTCGATGTTGATCAGATAACAACATAGTTGGATAACCTACTTGCTCAAAAATGCTTCTACTATACTGCAACATCCCTGTGCATCGAATGCTCGGCCGCTTTGAGCGTAGAACTGAAATTCTCCTAGGAAAGTGCCGTGAGGAAGTAATTGGATATACGCAGTAGCTACAGGGTAGAGAAGTAAACTTATCTCAGAAAATGAGTGGCCTCAAGAGAGGGTCGATTGCGACAGCTGCTGCAGGGTGATCCCAAGGAACCGTTGGTGTTGATCCTGATGTTCTTGTTGCATGCGACCACAGTCGTGATCAGTTGTAAAATCTTGCCGCTGTAGTAGAAGAACGAGATAAATTTTTAATTGAGTTGTCTCACATTTTCATTTTGGAAATTCTCTTCCATGGAAGAAGCTCGACCAAATCTTGAGGCAGCTATTGTCTCCGTTGAGTCATTAAAACTAAATTCATATTCCAAAAAGGAAGCATCAATCTCTCCATGTTGAATTAAACTGGGTCAAACTCATCATTTCTCTACCTCAATGAGCCAACCATCGAAACATCCTCCGCTCCTATCGAGACTCTTTTATGACAAGCCAAAGTTGGACAACCGAACTTACATTTCCTACTCATGAACTCGTCTAAGGCTTGTGATCTGAGTTATGACCGAGTTAGGACAAGGCATGAACTCCTCTGATGACTCATCTCTTTATTCCTGATTTGACACTGTTTTAGCTCGACCGAGCGAGATAAGCTTATCGAACTCCTCGATGGCTCGCATTCTTGGAAAAAATGAGTGATCTCACCTGATGACTAGAAGTGGGTCCCTGGGACCAATGTCGTGATTTGATAGTAATAAGGCCTTGTTTTCCAATTTTTTCATGTGCGTAAAATTGGATAACAGGGAATTAATTGTAAAACTAGATGTTGTCACCATTGTTTCTACCATATGCATTCCAGAGACTAAGGATTCCATACTTCTCACTTGTGCCCAAGCTCAAACCCTATTCGACTAAGACAGTGACACATATAAGGCACGTGTAACAAAATCATGGTTAAGGAACCCTAAGAAGGGAGCATCCCAACTCTCCAAGGCATTATACATGGTTGATTTTAATGAGGAGCTGTCTAAATTTATTATTTTTCTCACCCATGTCATGGGGTTTCCTTCCACAAACGAGTTTCACTTTTGGATGTGCCCTTCATAAACATCATCTATAAGGGCAAGCATAACATTAATTGGGCCGAAATTACTTACATGAATTTGACTGAGAAGTTGTCTAGTGTTCAACAAACTAAGAAGTTCTATATGACTTCTTATCTCATGTATACCCTGGCTACATCCTAATAGTGGTTTGGTTTCACCTACATAGAGGGCCAGAAGGATGAACCTATTTATGTATACTGCCCTCAGTTTACCATTGAAACTAGTAATCAAAATTTTAGAAGAGTCCATGATGCTTTCACTATGTACATTGTAAGGCTCTTAGAGGGAAACACTGCTAGGAGATATTCTGATGAAGCTATGAACCTCATAGCCAAGTATGGGTCTTTCTTTATCCAATTTGGGAGGCTTTCATACATCAGGTTGGCTGGCTATGAAACCACACCTCTCAGACTCCCTATGTTCTGCAGTGATAAAATGGCCCTGGTTGAAGTATGCAGGCATCTTGATAAGATACATAGGACATGTAGAGACAAGAAGATCACTAGCCTGAATTTCCCTATCTATTTGGGAAACTATACATGTAAAACAAATTTAGATGCCCAAAATGTAGAAAGGGCTATTACTTCTATCACTATTCATTTCTTCAGACCCTTAACTTTCTTTGATCTGATGAAGTTTATTGATCATAACCTTAGGATAAATTATCTTCACAGGCCATATACTAAAGACTATTGGGCTGATTGTGTAAATGATTTTGAGGCTAGATGAAGGCACTATGGCAGACTCTCTCTACAACACATTAGAGATCTCAATCTATACCCAAGTCCTGAGGGACTTAAGGAGGATGATGAGGACTTATATTCCTTTGAATATGAGACAACAATAAAAAACACTCCTTTGGAGGATCGAGATTGGTACAAAAAAGAGAGAGCTGACTTGGTTGTGATTATGGCCCATGTTCTTGTAAGAACTAAAGTTTGGCTGGATAGGAAGGTTCACGAGTTCAAGAAGAATCAAGGTGGATCTTCTTCCAAAGACACCTCTACACCAGGGAAGGAAGCACATACAACTAGTACTGAGGTTCTTGAGAAAACCCCTCATCATTCCTTAATGAAAGATCTTGAGTCATCTACTCCTTCTACTCAAGTATACCAAAAGAAGATCAAAGAGGTTAAACATGAACCAATTGATGAAGAACCTCTTCTTGAGCATCCAGAGCTACCTTCAGGACCATATAACATTATTTTTCTTAGTGAAAGTGATGATGGTGAAGTTCCAAATCCTACGGGAACTCTTGAAGTTACTATTGAAAAGGAAAAGGAAATTTCTAGTGTAGAGCCTCCTAGTACCACAAACTCCTCTACAAAGGAAGCTCCTGATACTCCCTCCACTTCTCTACTAGAGGAAATAGTGGTCAATACTTTAAGTTTCATGAGTTAAATTTCTCTTGGGACTCTTGTTCCTTCCTCTTCTTCTTCTAATTTTGATTGGGTGCAATGCATGGTTGACAACAGGAAGAGGAAAACTTCCTCTTGGATAACAAGGCCTAATTTTGATGTTGTAACAGCTTTGCTAGGAACTAGTCTTCCTCCTCTAGCTAAGAGAGCCAAAACCACTTCAAGAATAGTAACTGATGCACAAGGCCAATAGTTGCTGGAGGTTGCAAAGCCCAAGGTTGATAAGGCAAAGAAATATCTCTTGGTCTTTGATTTTGTACTTTCTAGAATCCCAATGGGGGAATCCACTCCTAAGAGTGAGGTTTATAACCTTCAAGAAACAATGACAAAGGTTATTGAATTAGTAGAGAAGGGAAAGAAAACTATATAGCAGTTAGAGGAACAGAATCAATTTCTCTTCAAATTTATCAAGTCATTATTGGCCAAAGATAAGGTTTTGGATCTTGCCCCACTGGCTGCTCTTCTGCCCCCCTTGATTCTCATACAGGATGAAGTTCAAAGAATCAAAGATATACATAATTATTCTTCTTATGGAAAGGCTTTGGAAGCCATGGTTGATGATATGATTATAGCTGGCTTGAATTTCATTGAGGAAGCCTTCAAGGCCAACGAGAAGGTGATTAATCTACACTAGAAGCTCACTTCCTCGATAAGGGTTATGGATAAAGAGCTAAAGCTCTAGACTAGTTGTATTACAGATCTTCACCTTATGGGCCAAGATGATGAGAAGATCCTATTGGAAAACAGTGTATTTGATGATGCCAATAATAACTTGTCTAAGGCATGGGTTTTCGGTGTTGAATGGAAAATGAAGGTTCTGGAAGAAGCACTGGGTGAATTAAATAATGTGTGGCAGAAAGGAGAATCTTTCAAAACTTGTGTTTCTTCTCCCTTAAAAGATATTCATTGCCATCTTCATGATGAAACTTCAGGTGTTCCTTGCTCTCTTCAAGAGATCAAATCTTAGTTCAGAACATTTGTCAAAGAAGACTTGCTCAAATAAGAATTAATTACCAAAGAGAAGATAAAGGACATTTTCTTCCTTCAATCTACAATTGCTGAGGCAAATAAAGAATACCTGAAGCATACCGAGTTTGATAAAGATATGGAAAAATATCTAGGCACTTGGTCACATGCCAGTGCCAAAAAAACAATCCCACAAGGTATGGAGATAGCTGAAGCATTGAAAAAATTAAGATATCAGATCCTCAAATCAGTGGGCCCACCTTAGACATAATCAGGTGTCTCTTCTTATGGGTTCTCTTTTCCTCCTATTTTTAAGTGTTGAGATACTTGTAAGTTAATTAAAGATATTGTATTGAACATTTCCTTAATTAATATTTTAGTTAAAAGAAATGGTTACCAAGTGTAACTAATTTTTAAGCTATATAATGAGCTCTCCATGCCATTCTAAAGGGCTAGAACTTTGACTATTTTGGAAAAGTGTAAAGAGTTAAAAAGCTATGAATACAAGAAGACTTATCTTTCTATTTCTATTTGTGGTTCTTCATTCTTTCCCATCTGTTATAATTATTGAATCATTATTCTCTTTTGCATCAATAAGCTTTGTATTCTTGTGGATGTCATCTCTAGAACTTTGTGTCTATGAAATAACATCTTATGGCTTTAACTAAATGATTTTGTTCTATATGATCCTAGTTCAACATTTATGAGGAATTATTTTGCTATCTATATTTCCTAAGAATGCTACTCTTCCTTTTCCAAATTCCTAGTTCTTCTGTCCCTTTGTATTGATAATCTGTCATTTAAAACACTTCCATGATATTAGAGTTCCTCTTTAAAACTAAACGTTGTACATTTGTAAATAGGTTTTTACCATTAAATAAGGGAACCTCTCCCATTAAAGAGGAGGGAATTCTGTCCCCTGGCTGTTGCTTTCATTAAAGTCCTTATTTGACAACCAACACTATGAAAATTACAACAAGCTACAAACATGCAGAGAAATGAGGATCAATGCATTCCATTAAAGCACCTTGATCACTTTCAAAACAATATTCCTCAAGGCCTTGGGTGCTAATAGTGTTATGTTAGCATAATTTAGCATAGGCATATTTATTGCATTTTATTGCATTGTCTTTTATTTAATAATGTGCAACATGTGCACTCTAGTCTAGTGACTTGCATTCAATATTGTTATGTTGGATAACATTCAATATTGGTATTAGTAGTAATTACATGTGCATGTGAGATGTGTCTTATCATCTTGTAGTTGGTGTCTGCTAGGGTGTCATGTCTATCCATATGAGGCTGTCTAATATCTATAAATATTACAGCTCTTGCATTGTAATGTAATATGATTTCATGATCAATAATATTTGTGAGGCTTCCGTCCCTCTTTGGTCATTGCAATCTTATTCTATTCTATCATTTGGTATCTAAGCTATACCATTATTATCATTTGGTATCAGAGTTATACCATTATTATCATTTGGTATCAGAGCAGGTTCTATCCAAGCAAGGTTGAAGAGGGGCACTATTGGAGAGGATCCATTGGAGAAGAAGATCTGCATCAAAGGAGAGCCATTGAAGCATCCCGTAGCCTCCATTCCTTCCAAGCATCCCTCAACTAAAATTTGACCTATCCACTTATTTGGAAGGTAATTTTTTTTATTAGTCATTGGCATAGCCAATTGATCTAATATATTGGTGGAATATTTCAGATTTGGAGAAAGATCTTGAAAAAATTACAGATCTAAAAAAAAAAAAAGATTTGTGAAAAAAAGGAGATCTTAAAAAAAAAAAAGGAGAGAAATCTTGAAAAAAAATTGTAGATCTAAAGAAAATAAAAAATATCAGATCTAAAAAAATAAATCAGATCTGAAAGTGGAGGTGTGAAGAATTTGGGAGCAAAGGTTGAAGTAGTCCCGTCAACAGAATTCCAAAAGATAGCTATTAGAAAAAAGGACATAAATTTTTCATACAGTGTCAGATTGATGTGATGTTTTTTTTCTGGAAAGATAAGAAGGAGGCGCAAAACTTTTCAATTTACATCATCTTCAGATTCGGCCTCTACATATGACGAAAAGTCTGTACAAGTCGAATCATTTTTTTCTGAAAAAAAAATCAGATCTAGCTGGTAATTTGGTAAGATCTCAAAAACTAAGATTTTCATTCTTCTAAAATTTTGTGGGTTTCAAGAAAAATATTGTATGATGCTGCTGTCAAAATTTTAGAAAAACCCAAATCACGGTTTATGAGAAAAGTAGAAAACAATATTCAGATTGTGTGTTGGATCTGGGAACAAACAGGTCAACGGTTCAATTCCCACTCTCTCCATATTTTTTCTAAATTATTTTTTTGGAAAATTTGGAGAAATTAATAAATTTTGGGAGATTTCCAAATTTAGAAGCTCACCAAACACATTTAGAGCCATCGCTAAATTTAGTGGAAAAACACCTATTGGGGGTAAAAAAATATTTTTGGCCTAAATTGTGTATTTTGTGATTCTAAACCCTTTTTTGTAAAGAGGGGGGACACAAAAACATCATTTCGATGTACTTTTGGAGCATTTTGTACTAATCTTGGTGCATAATGTGAAAAAAAAGGGTACAAATTTTTTATTTTATGTTTAGTTCTATCACACGAGATCTTTGATCTCATAGCAGCGTTCAATATATACGGTGCCTCTGGGAAATGCTTACGGGTGATGCCGTTGCGACTACTACTACACTTAACACCTAACACAGTGTTGTCCACTCAAAATTCCCCTGCTCTTAAGAAAGTGAAAATTTAAAATTTTGAGTTTAAGTGTCTTCTCTGTTGTACTGAATGTTAAAAGTCAAGAAATTGAGAAAATCTACGTTTTTGGGTCATTTTGTGTGTTTTTCGGTCCTGTCGGACATTTTTGTCCCGCATGTCCCAAGTTCAATTGGGCCCTCTATTCCCTGATCAGCTGGTTTCCCCGAAGTTTTCCTTTTTTGAGCCCGTCAGAACTTCTTGTCCCAAATGTCCCAAGTTCAATTGCGCAAGTTGTTCCATTTTCGGTCAAATCACCCGAACCGCGTACTTTGTGCTTTCACATCCCGCATGTCCCAAAAGGAATTTGTGCATCTTTTCCCCACTTCACGTGAATCAGCTGAGCTGCGTGTTTCACGCATTTGCATCCCACATGTCCCAAATGAACCAAGTGCCATTTGTGCTAATTTTTCCTGCTCTACCCGAATGTCTTGCTTATTCAAATTGGTACGTATGTATTAAATGCGCATTCATTTCCTTTCTCTCTCCTAAATGGCTATATAATGAGCAAACCCCCTATGTATTTTTCACACCGCTTCCATGTTATCCTTTTCTCAAACCCTTGCAATCTAAATTCCTGCGCACGTATCCTTTCCCGCTGTAATTCCTTCCCGAGTCTAGCTTGCAACTCTGCCCTCCGAATTACTGCCAACATGAAGATCAAGTTTTAGGGACAAGAACAAATCTCACCACTAGAGTCTGTCGTTCCCAATATTGGGGACAGTGAAGCTCTTCATCTTGACTTTGGTGATTTTTGGGCAAGGATGGCAGATGCAAACCCTACACCAATGGCGCAGATGATTCACGACAACGGTTTGGCTTTCGCTGGAGGTTTCCCAATCTCGGTGTAATGTGCTGATATAGTGCTTTCATGCCACCATTAGCACTGCATTGAGGATTCCAGAAATGGATAATGCCATAGTTGTTTCCCAGAATCAAGCACAAGCCCTGTTTAATCAAGAAAGCGACAACTACAAGGCGCGGGTGGCGAAGTCCTGGCTAAAGAACCCTAAGAAGGGAGCATCTCATCTATCCAAGACTCTTTTCGGGGCTGATTTCAATGAAGAATTGTCAGATTTTATAATCCTACTGGCTTGGGTTATGGGCTTACCCTTTACTAACGAATTTCATTTCTGGATGTGCCTGCTCATCAACATGGTGTGTGAGGGAACTCAAAATATCAACTGGGTAGAAATCATCAGCATGAACTTGGCAGAGCAGCTATCCAATGTATAACAAATGAAGAAATTCTACATGACTTCATACCTGATGTATACTTTGGTGGCATCAAGGCAATGGTTTGGTTTTTCTTACATTGATGCCCACAAGGATGATCTTGTATATGCCTACTGCCTGCAGTTCACCCTAGAGACCAGAAATAACAATTTCCGAAGGGTAAATGATGCTTTCACCATGTACGTGGTCAAGCTTCTTGAAGGTGACACTACTAGAAGGTTTTCTGATGAAGCCATGAACTTGATATTGCACTACGGTGCCTATTTTATCCAATTCAAAAAATTCTCCTATATCAGGCTTGCTGGCTATGAGAGCACCCCTCTGAGGCTTCCCATGTTCTGCAGTGATAAGATGGCTTTGATAGAAGTATGCAGGTAGTTAGAAAAATTACACATAACCTGCAGAGACAAGAAGATTACTGGTTTGCACTTTCCCATCTCTTTGGGAAATTACACTTGTAAAACAGCCCTGGTTCCCATCACTGTTCATTTCTTCAAGGCAAGAACTTGCTTCGAATTGAAGAAGTTCATTGAGCAAAACATCAAGATAATCTATCATCATAGGGCAGATACAGAAGACTATTGGGCTGACTATGCCGATGATTTTGAGGCTAGAAGGAGGCACTATGGTAGGTTCTCTCTGCAATTGATCCAAGAACTCAGCTTGTACCAAGTTCCTGAAGGACTCTAGGATGAAAACTCTAATCTATACTCATATGAGTATGAAAATGTGGTTAAGCACACTCCCTTGGAGGACTTGGATTGGAACAAGAAAGAGAAAGATGATCTGGCCGAGATCCTAGCTTCAGTCTTAGTCAGGACTAAGGTCTGGTTTGATAAGAAAGTTCGAGAGCTTAGAAGGCACTTAGGAGAATCCTCCTCTAAGGATGTTTCAACACCAAGGAGGGAAGTATCAACTCCCATATTAGACACACCTGTGCAAACCCCTCCTGCCTCATCAACGCAAGGACCTGCAGCTTCTACTCCTTCTTCATCCACCCAAGTATACCAGAAGAAATTCAAAGAGGTTAAGAAGGAGCTTATGGAAAAAGATCCTCAGAGAAAGCAGGCAGAAGTGCCTCTGGGACCAGAGAACATTATTCTTCTCAGTGAAAGTGAAGAGAGTGAAGTGCCAGCCCCTACAAATGCTCCTGAAGCTCCAACGGATAAAGATAAGGAAGTCTAGAGCACTAAACTTCCAAGTGCTATTGATTCCTCTGCAGCAATTGTCTCAGGCACCCCACTCACATCTCAACTTGAGACAACAGCTGTGCAAACCTTGAGCGTCATGAGCTCTCTGTCTCTTGGTCCTCTTGCCCCTCCTGTTGTTTCCTCGTCCTCTTTTACATGGGTGCAACCTTTTGTTGATAGTAGGAAGAGGAAATCTTCCTCTTAGAGCTCAGGGCCAAATTTTGATGTTGTGGCAACATTGTTAGGCACTACTCCTCGTGCCAAAAAATCCAGAATCACCTCCAGGATAGTGTCTGATGCTCAGGGTCAGCAATTCCTGGAGATTGTTAAGCCTACAGTAGACAAATTAGAGCAGGACTTACAGGCATCTGACCTAGAATTCTCAATGATTCCTATGGGAGAGTCTACCCCTGAAGGTGAGATCCATAATCTCCAGGAAACGGTCACAAGAGTCATTGGGAGGGTAGAGAAAGGGCAGCAAACTATTGAACAGTTGGAGGAACAAGCCCAGATTCTCATTGGTTTTATCAAATCTCTTTTGTCTAAGGAAAAAGTTTTGGACCCTACCCCATTGACTACCCTTCCGCCACCTGTAATTTTGAGCCAAGATGAAGTACAGAGTATCAAAGACATGCAAAAGTATTCCATCTATGGCAGAGATATGGAGGCCATGGTGGAAGATATGCTTGTTGCAGGATTGAAATTCATCGATGAAGCTTTCAAACTCCACGGAAAGGTGAACAATTTGCAACAGAAGCTCTCCTCCACTATCAGGATCATAGATAAAGAGCTCAAACTCTGGATCAGTTGCATAGTAGACCTCTGTCTCATGGGACAGACAGATGATAACATTTTATTGGTGAATAAGGTTTTTGATGATGCAAAGGATAATCTGTCAAAGTCATGGGTTTACAGCGTGGAGTGGAAGATCAAAGTCTTGGAGGAGGCTTTGGGAGAGCTGAAGAATAGCTGGCAGAAGGGTGAGGCTTTCAAGACACTGGTTGTATCTTCTTTCAAAGATATACATTGTCATCTTTAGGATGAAACTTCTGGTGTGCCTCTTTCCTTGCAAGAAATCAAAGCTCAATTCAGAGCTTTTGTCAAAGATAATCTATTCAAGGAAAGCTCCATCTCCAAAGAGAAAATGAAGGAGATCTGCTCTCTTCAATCTACCATTGAAGAAGCAAATAAAGACTATCATACTCATGTCGAGTTTGATAAGGAAATGGAGAAGTGCCTCAGATTTTGGGCTTAGTCTACAGCCAACACGTCAGTCCCTCGTGGCAGAGACATAGCCGAGGCATTGAAGAGATTCAGGCAGCAAATTTTGAAGTCAGTGGGTCCCTCCCAGTCATAACCACCTATCTTCTTCTCCTTTTTTCTTCTCTTCTCTTCTAATTCTTTTCCTCGGATTCATTCTAATAAGTTGAGGTATTGCTATTGGCAATCCTTAACTAATATTTAGTTAAAAGAAGTGGTTACAAAGAGTAACTGATTTGTAAGCTATATAATGGCCTCTCCATGCCATTTTTAAAAAAGGAAGAACTTGGCTTATTTTCTGAAAGTGTAAATAGATCATAAAGAAATCAATACAGAAGGGCTTTTCATTCTTTGTCTATCTGATCTCTTTTATACCCAGCTTTTCATTTAATTTTGTGAAGATCATTTGTTTGTGTTATGTTAAGAAAATTTTTGCTCCGGCAGATGTTATTTATAGAACTTTGTGTCTTTAAATTCCATCTTATTTATATGATACAAATGATCTTGTTTCAATTCACTGTAACTTCGCATACATAAAGAATTACTCTGTTATCTATAATTCTGAGTGTTTCCTTTCTGCTCATTCTCGTACTCTCATTCCTCAGTCCTTTTGTAATTGATGATCTTTATAGAAAACACTTTCGTAATACCCAAGTTCAACCAGAAAATCATGTTTTGTATATTGTAAATAGGTTCGTTTCTGAATAAGGGAACCTCTCCCATTAAAGAGGAGGGACTTCTTGTCCCCTGACTGTTGCTCTTCGTAAAGTCCTATTTAACGACCAACACACAGTTGCCTAAATGTCATCTAGGCATCGACCCTATAAAATTGACAGGGAGTAATAAGGACATAATACACACACATTTGAGACCTCCCATCCATTTGTGCTTGCACAAACCCCTCTCCGTACTGTCTACGTACCATGTACTAAATTCTTTCACATGTGTTAACACCTCTTTCCATACTGACGGGTATATTGAAAGGGTGATCTTCTTCCACGTACCAATGGGTATATCGGAAGGGAGCGTATATAGAAAGGTTTGGTATATCGGCCTGATGGTATATTGAGAGGGAGACCATAAACCTGGAGTGATAAGAGCCTTACCCTTTGTCAGAAATTCAGAGTTTCAGAAATTCAGATTGTAGAAATGGGTGCACAAGCACCAAAGTTCTTCTTACCAGATTCACAACTGCTTAGAGGAGACAACTATGTTGCATGGAAACCGAAGATCAAGGTGTTACTTGAGTTTGAAGACCTATGGACAGTTGTAGATGGACAAACAACAAGATCACTTGATGATGGAAGACAACAAGTTCAATTTGACAAGGGCCAATCAAAAGGCCAAGTTGATCATCTTGTTTAACGTAACAGACGATGTGCAAACCCCACATTAGAGATGCCACATCGGCCAAGGATGCAGGGGATAAGTTGAGCACAGTCTATTAGGAAAAAGAATAAGAATGTCATCCTCAACCTACTATCACAACTGCATACTCTGAAGTTCAAGCACAATGAGAAGGTTGAAGTTTTTTTGAGACGATTTGCTACTTTGAGGGCATCTCTATTGGCATTGGGAAAAGATATAAGTGATGAAGACCTCGTACCAATTGTGTTGTGAGCTCTTCCTCCTTCCTACAGAATCTTTGTGACAACTATCAATATGAGTGAACACATAGTCACCTTTGAGAAGTTGGTCAATCTACTCCAACAAGAAGAGGTAATGAACAACAAAGATCATGAATATGAGCAAGCACTATCTTCCAATCATAAAGGAAAGGGGAAATTTCAGTCCAATCATAAGAAGTCCCAACAAAAACCAAAGTCAACGAGACAACACCTAGAAGTGTCGCCATTTGCAATAGAGGGGGACATGACAATCAAGATTGTTGGTACAATTCCTCACAAAAAGGGTTCATCAGCAATTCAAAACCCAATAACCATCAGGGTACAATAATTCAGATAAAGGGAGTCCAACAACAACAACAATCAAGGGAAGAAAAATGGTAATATTGGCAAGAAAACCCAAACAACAAGGGTACATTGCTGAACATGAGATGAGTGCAGATGAAGGACACCACATGTATTCTGCTTAATTTGATGAAGAAACCAAGTCCACACAGAGATATTTGGTATGGTGACTCAGGTGCAACTTGACACATGACTGGATGTAAGGATTGGTTCTACACACTACGTGACTCACCTTACAAGAACCATGTGTCATTAGGTGATGACTCATCGTACAGTGTCAAGGGGATTGAAAACATTTCACTACCTCTTGGAAAGCATGATTACAAAATCACAAATGTATTGTATGTACCTCCGTGGGTTGACAAGAATTTGCTATCAGTTAGTCAACTCCTTGATCACAACTTGAAGTTGGATTTTGACAGTAATAATGGAGAAAAAGTGTTCTTGATAAGAGATAAGTCAAGAGGTTCCAAGATTGTAGCAAGAGCCTCCAATGTCAGACGCATGTTCCAACTTGATTTTTTCCACAAGGAAGATCAAGCTCTAGTGGCCAAAGACACACAATCTACAGAACTATGGCATTGCAGATATGGTCACATCAATTTTGGTTATCTCTAAACACTTCAAAAGGGAAACATGGTGAAAGGATTACCTACACTCAAGTACAACACTGACAAGTGTCATAATTGCCTAGCTGGAAAGCAACACAGAGTACCCTTCCAGAAGAACACATATAGAGCTAAGGGAAAGCTTGATTTGGTGCACACCGATATTTGTGGGCCCATGCAACCAAGTCATTCTGGATGTCAATACTTCATGCTTTGTGTTGATGACTACTTAAGAAAGATGTGGATATATTTTCTAAGAAACAAGAGTCAAGCCTTTGAGACATTTCAGAAGTTCAAAGCACTTGTTGAGAATGAAGTTGGTCGTAAGATCAAAACTCTCCGCTTAGATTGAGGGGGGGAATTCACAAGTAATGAGTTCAAGACTTACCTAGAAGCTCATGGGATTCGTAGACAAATACCTCCTACTCACACACCACAACAGAATGGTATAGTTGAGAGAAGGAATCGTACTATCATGGAAATGGTGTGATGTATGATTGACGACTCAGGTTTAACAAAGACATTTTGGGTAGAAGCTACAAGAAATGCAGTCTATTTGTTGAACAGAGTGCCCACAGTAGCTCTTGAAGGAGTGACACCTCAAGAAGCATGGTCAAATCAGACACCATCAATTGCACACCTAAGAGTATTTGGGTGTAAAGCTAGCATGCACATACCCAAGAAGAATAGGAACAAGTTAGATATGAAAGCTGAGAAATTGATATTCATTGGATACAGTGAAGAAGCACTTGGGTATAGATTATGGGATCCGAAAGCAAAGAAAGTATACACAAGTAGGGATGTTGAGTTCTTTGAGAAGAAACAAGCAGATGCTCCACTCAATGACTCAACAAACATGCAGAATACACCTCTTGTGAAGATAGAATTTGATGTTCCCACTGAAGATGACAGTGATGAATTGGATGATGGTGAAAACTTGGATCCACCACAAGCCAATGGAATAGCTAAGAATTTACGTAAATGGTATACTCAATTAATAAGAGATGAAAATTTGGATGAAGCACCTAACACATCATCTAATCCTAGACCTCGAACTCGCATTCAATCTCGTGAAGAGGTCAATTATGCCCTAATGAGGAGAGTTGTTGAAACAGTTGAGCCATCTATAGTTCAAGAAGCCCTACAATCAAAATCTTGGAAAGATGCCATGGATTCAGAGTATCAGTCAGTGATGAAGAACAACACATGGCAACTTGTCAACCTTCCACCAGGGAAGAAACCCATTGGATGTAGATGCATATTCAAGACTAAGTAAAAATCAGATGGGACTATTGAAAAGTATAAAGAAAGGCTTGTAGCAAAGGGGTATGCACAACAAGAAGGCATTGATTATGAGGAGACATTTGCTCCCATAGCTAAGATCAAGACAATCAGGATAATCTTTGCTCTAGCTGCACAATTTGGTTGGAAAGTCCACCAAATGGATGTGAAAAGTGCCTTTCTTAAAGGATATTTGCAAGAAGAAGCCTATATGACTCAGCCAAAGGGTTATGTAATACCAGGAAAAGAGATGATGGTATGCAGACTCATAAAATCTCTATATGGCCTAAAACAGGCACCCCAGGCATGGTACATCAAAATTGATGAGCATCTCATAAGTCATGGATTCGAAAGGAATCCTTATGACCCCAATCTCTAACTCAAAAAAAAGCAAGGGGGGGAGATTGTCATTGTGGTTGTTTATGTCGATGATCTAGTCATTACAGGTAGTTCTGTGAAGATGATCGATGAAACAAAGAAGGATTTTAATCGATTGTTCGACATGACAGATCTCGGGCTCATGCACTATTGTCTTGGGTTGGAAGTATGGCAAAAAGAGAATCATATCTTTGTGTCACAGTTGAAATACACCAAGACAATGCTCGAGAAATTCAGGATGATGGACTGCACTCCTATTACTACACCTATGGAAGTGAGACTTCAGTTATCTCGTTCCGATCCATTACCACCGATGAATGCAACTCTCTATCGGCAGTTGATCGGGAGTCTCATTTACTTGACATATACTAGACCAGATATCAGCTTTACAGTCAGCTATTTATTACGCTTCATGCAAGAACTGAAAATATGTCATTAGAAAGCAGCAAAGAGAATACTAAGATATCTAAACGGTACAGTTGACCTTGGTCTAGAGTACAAGAAGAATGACAATTTCTTCTTGACAGGATATTCAGATTTCGATCATGCAGGAAACATGGATGATAGGAAGTCAGCATCAGGCTTCGTCTTCTTTATGGGATCTGGACCGATATCATGGGGAAGCAAGAAACAGAACTTTGTTTCTCGCTTTTCTACAGAAGCAGAGTATCGAGCTGTAGGTGAAGCTATTTGTGAAGCAATATGGCTACACCAAATACTGGAAGGAATTGGTCTACCACAATAGAAATCTACTCCAGTATATGTTGATAATGAAGGAGTTCTAAAGCTTGTTCACAATCCAATATTTCATGAGAGAACCAAGCATATTGAAGTACAGGTTCATTTCATACGCGAGCATGTCTTGAAGCACAACATACAGCTCCATTTCTGTCCTATAGCTGAACAGAAGGCAGATGTTTTCACTAAGTCACTTGCACGTGACAAATTCACACTATTCAGAGAGTTCCTCTCCACTTCATTGGAAACTATGCAAAATTAAGGGGGGGAATGTTAGCATAATTTAGCATAGGCATATTTATTGCATTTTATTGCATTGTCTTTTATTTAATAATGTGTAACATGTGCACTCTAGTCTAGTGACTTGCATTCAATATTGTTATGTTGGATAACATTCAATATTGGTATTAGTAGTAATTACAGGTGCATGTGAGATGGGTCTTATCATCTCGTAGTTGGTGTCTGCTAGGGTGTCATGTCTATCCATATGAGGCTATCTAATATCTATAAATATTACAGCTCTTGCATTGTAATGTAATATGATTTCATGATCAATAATATTTGTGAGGCTTCTGTCCCTCTTTGGTCATTACAATCTTATTCTATTCTATCATTTGGTATCTAAGATATAACATTATTATCATTTGGTATCAGAGATATACCATTATTATCATGTTCAAAATCACTTTCTCCTCCTTTCCACTTCCAAAATTTTATTGTCCTTGACATCTTCTTGATTCTTCTTGAAATTCAACTTCTCATTTTGCACATTTTGGATCCTCTCATTTTCCCAATCTTAATTAGACCAATCTTCAATAGATATGAACTTATCTTCTTTGGAAGTATTGGTTGGAGAAGAGGTATAAGAAAGGAGATGTTGATTTGTTTCATGTTTAGGTAGAGATGTTTGATGCTCAAGAGACATTATTTGATCAATTAGAGAATCCAAATTATTATCCAAAACATATTCCCTATTATGTTGATTTGCATTCTCCAAAAAAGATGCATGATTTTGCATAAAGCATTTTTGTTTGGAGTGTTGCGTGAACTGTTCCTTTTCTCCAAAATCATAGCAGGCCTACCTTTCTACCAACCTTGTAGGATAACTGGGTTTAGTGAGTGTTGGATAGAAGGTAGGGATGACATATGAAATACCACAACTCCTGGGGACATTAATGCATGGTCTAAGGAAGTTGGGTAGTGCTCTATGTGGAGATGGGAGGACATTTTACAAAGTTTTGGAAATTCCTTGGGCATGATAAACTTGTAGAGCATCAAATGAAGGAAAAGGAAGAAAATAATATCCATACTTTTGGAATGGGACAATGGATCTTCTATTATTTGTGCAAGGGGGGGAAAATTTGAGGTGGTGAGGGAAGAATCGCAACAATGGGGATGGGATTTATTTTTCTATCTTAAATAAGCATCTTCTCGGCTTATGATACAATGTCAAAATCTTGAGGAAGAATGATTTCTCCCAAGTATTGAATTAATATAGCTAGATCAACATCAAAGGACCTCAAATAATACAAGAATTGCATACCTTGTGGGGTCCTAAATTCTTGAGGAATTCTATGCAAAGTCTTTATAAATCTAATGTTGAAATCAGAGATGAACTCCATTGGAGCCCATTTTATTTTTCTGAGATGTTCCATAAGCCCAATAACATCTACATCCTCCTTGAATTGGTTGTGTAGTTTTTCTCCCAGCTGATTCTGTGTGGAAATGGGATTTGGAGCCAAATTATTGTACCAATCTCTTGCTTTTCCTTTGAAATATGAAACCAAATGTTTGAGGAAAATATTCTACTTTGTAATATTGTGAATGGAATAATGGTTTGCTATATCTTGACTGTGATCAATAGGATATTGATCCACATTCCCATGGAAAAGAGGAAAGGTTTTCAAGGCTATTTTGGGGATAACATCGCACTGCTACAAATGGAGAGGACTAGAACTAAAATGTGGAAATGAAAGAGCTCTTTGGAGAGCCATGAGAAAATGGGGGCATGGAAATGAATGAGGGGATGGAAGAAAAAGGTATAAAATTTGAAAAAAATGTGTTAGTTAAATTAGAGGAGTCACCTGATGTGCTTAGAGCTTCCTCCAAAGGCTGAATCTCACCAAGAACACATCAACTTGATGAATTGAAGATATGAATCTCTTCAAACTCCATCCCACTGGGTATTCCAAAAATGATATGTCAAAAAGTAGTACCCTATTATTATCTGATGAAAAATCCCTACTTTTTGCTAACATAGGATTATCCCCAAGTGTGGGACTTGCATCTTGAGATAGAACTCTAGAGAAGGCCAACTTCCTCTACCTCATTTTAATTCTTAACTATTCCTAGAAAGGAAAATACAACTTACTAATCATAAACTAACCATGCCAAGGGACTAAGGAGAGAGAGAGGGGGGGTTAGAAAGATGTATAAAAGGGAAATCCTACGCTAAAAGGTAGTGATAGCACAAAAAAATGGGGATGGACACTCTAGTGAGGGAGAAAGAGAGGGAAATGGGGGAGATGCTAGACATAAGTGACACAGAACCAAATCTTCATTTACCATCTGTTCTCACATGAAACACAAAAAAAATGAGCTTCAAAAGATAAATACATGCACAACACAATGGAACAAGTAAAAGAGAGGTAAGGTTATACTTGAAATGAGGTAGGTTAAACAAATGTGTCATAAAACAAGCTTTATTGCAATAGAAGTATACACAATCCATTAAAGTTACAAAAGAAGGCACAAGAACACATGCTAAGTCAAAAAATGGAGGTTTGATGACTCACAGCTACTTTGGAACAAATTTGACAGATTTCCATTACATTTTTTGAATTTCCATCCCTTTAATAATGAAAGGTTTTATAATATATAGCAGAGAGAAAGAAACAAAAGAAAGAAGAGAGAAGAGGCACGAATTTTTGGACTTCAACTACAAACATTCTACATTAATTTTTTTTTCAAAGAACATGGGCACCTTACAAATCCATCATTCAGTCTATTTTGTCCTGCAGAAGCAAATGAAGCCATTATTCATCAAGTCTAGTGGTTGAGCTACTTGATTTTATCGTTTGCGTGCTCAAATTGTCCTCTTCTTCCTCCAAAAGTTATGTTTTCCATTTTGACCTACCAAAGCCACCAAAACTATATTTTTATGATGTCAAACTGAAGAGATTTATGAGAGATTTCCAATTATATAAATTTTGTCCAATTTAGAGCTTGGGATCAAAAGATATGGGCATTTAATTTTTTTGCGGTCGAGACACACATAATTTTGACACATGACAGCCTTTAATTGGTTCCAAAATTGAGCTCTGCCAATGTGTAATTTCTTTTTTATTTTTCCAATTATCATCCTCCCATTGGTTCAAAATATAAAACTCTACTTCCTTTCTTGTCATCTGTCCCTGTTTGTTACCTTTTTTGGGTTTCCTTTATGGAAATACAGATTGATAAAACTTTGTTATGTTCCTTCGAGATGTCTAAATATCCTTATACTTTGGCACTCCCTATGACACATGGACCAATGAGATGGTCCCATGCCTCCTAAATTTTAGACCTTGTCAGACCCCTCATAAATGTGAGTCAATAAGAAACAACCACACTTCCTTCATAATTTTCCCTTTTGTTGGTTGGATATTTTGTCAAACCAAAATATGAGGTTCAACCAAAGTATATGAGATTAAATCCCTCCTCAAAGATAGGTGAGGCTGCCTGCTTATTGCTAATCTAAAACACAGTAAAAACGATATATACAGTATTCACACTAATATAACCATTGGGAGGTGGGATGGAATCCCGAAATCCACATTCACACGATTCAAGGATATTTCTTTCGTAAATGAACTGGGTTAGAAATTTTTACAATGAAAGAATCACAGTAGAAAGGAAATGGGAGAAATGTATTTTCTTTCGAGTAAACACAGAGCACGAAATAATCATATGAGTTTTAGATCACAAATATAATGTCCGAAATAATCAGAAACACTAAGATGCCATGCAAAGAATAGCTTAAGATCATGAACATAAGAACACTGTCTTAAGTAAGATATATTCCACAACACAAAGTCTGTAAAATAATATCGACTCCTATTCTTTGAAAATGATTGAACGAAAACACAAAGTTTTTCTTCTTTCCAATAGCCCCCAAATATTCCAAAAAATCTCGACCCTTTGGAATGCATAAGCATTCCTTATTTATAACAAAAGAAGTAGAGATGAAAAAGGTAAGATCCTAAAAAATAGCATTTTAACAAGAGTTCTGTTTTGCTTGATTCTCACGTAGGAGATCAAGTCCAAATATGATTCAAAAATGTGATGAAACAGAAATGAAAAAGACATGTCGATTTCAAGATTGAAATGAAATGAAACGTTGAGACTTAATCTGAATCATCATCCTTTGCTCCTTCCTCTTTTTATTCCTCCAGCTGAGACTATTTACTTTGAAATTCCTGGAACTTCCGAATTATGCCTTGCATTTCATTTTCATCAGGCGCAGTGGAATGATCATTCCAAATTTCGCCAGTTTCATGAGTATCGCTGGTATTCTCGGGAAGCTTTTTCAATCCTTTGCTGAGCTTTCTTAAGGCCTCCAAAGAATTCTCAACCCTTACCAACCGATCCATGATCTCAAGGTCAAATCTGCTTATTGGTTCATGCTGAACAGACTCTTGGATTTGCTTGAAGAGATCATCTGCTGATAGGATACCTGAGTTCCCAACTGACACCTTTGGACAAATCTTCAACAATTCTTCTTCCAGATCACTTTTCCCATCAATCAATTTATCCTTTGATTCTCTCAACTTACTGTAGGCTTCATTGAGAATATTTATTCTGAACCTGATGGCCTTGGTCAGTTGGAAATGCTTATCTGTATGTGGGAGAATACCTTCTTCCACCAAGAGATGTGCTGGTATTTTCTTTAACACCTGGAGAGCTTCAAAATTCAAATCAAGATGTCCAATTTCCTGAGAGAATTCTTCATCCATCTTCTCTCCATCCTTCTGAATGTCTCCCAAGGACTGATGAACTTGCACCACGTCTTGAATTACTTCCTTCCCCTGTTGGAGCAACCTTTGGATCCATTCATCAACCACCCTTCCTTTTTTAGCAATCTTCTCAATCGTAGGTACTGATGAGAAGTCAAATCCGACAGAAACAGAAGAAGGTGGTATGGATTCAAGGGGTTTTGAGAGTTTAATCAAAACCTTTGTCAACTTCTCCACTTTTTCCTTAAGCTCATCTCTACTGTCCTTTATTTCTTTCAACTTTTGGCACAACACGTTTATGGAATCCCACGCATCTTGTTGCACCCCTTCTGCTGTCACTTTCCCTAGAGCCACCCTGGTTACCTGATAATTAGAGGCTGTTATATCCTCTCTAGTTTTGTCAGCCGAGGGAGTGGCAATCTCTGCGAACTTATCTCCTAAAGCATCCACCAAAACCCTTGAAACCGTTTTGTGTTTCTTGGTTGATTTTGCAGTAGGAGCCTTGAGTGAGCTGAAATCAAAGGCTGGTAGGGGCACAATCACCTTCCTCTTCCTCGGAGTTTTCTTGAGTAGCCATTGTGGCGTATCAGAGGGAGTTTCCATGGTTTCAGAAGCTGGTATCATACCCTCAAGGGGAGAAGATTCTACTAGTGGAGGAGGAATAGTTACCAACGCGGTAGTAGATCCAATAAAAAGAGGCATAGGAGGGGGCGTGTTAGTGATCACTTGGGTACCAACAGAGAGGGGTGAAAGTCCAGAGAAAATACTGGCCATTACTGAAGAAGTTGTTGGAGAATAAGGAGGTAGGAGTGGTTGTGTGGAAAGAGGCAAAGATCCAGACTCCAAAGCCTTGGATGCAAGAGATAAGGTCTCTTCAGTTGAGCAATCAGCAAATGGTGAAGACAGAAGCTGGCTTCCTCCTTCTTCCAAATTAATTTCTCCTATTTCTGGTGGTGTTGGTGATTCTGGTACATTCACCGTTTCTACTGGAGAAACAATTGAAGAGATTTCTCTTTCTTTCCTCTTTTTGACAATCTTGACCTTTATAGGCTCCCTAGAAGATTTTCTATCCTTTTCCTTTTTAGAGGGCCCCACCTCTGAAGCAGCCAACTTTGAAAACTTATCATCTTTAAAATTCATTCCCCAAGAGGAGAGCCATGCTTTGGTGCGAGCAAAGATTAGAGCTGACCTATCTGTAATAGAGGCTTTTTCGTTGGCTGACCAATCAATAGGTGGGAAAACATATTGATCCTCCTTTAGTCCATCATAGGAAAGATCCAAAACACTTTCATTATCACCCGTACCTTCTGGTAAATCAGCAAGCTCCAGTGTTTGAATCTCAGCAATAGTCAATCTGCTATTATCCTTTCTGCGAACAACAACCTCATTACGCAGATCCACCCAAATATCTTCTATGTTTGGCCTATGCAGATGCTGGGTTCTATAAGCTCTGAGCACTCCTCGGATATCAAAACCATCTTGAGGCTTCATATGATTTTTCAATTTTTCCTGAAGTTCGTGGACAACATTTTTGGCTTTCACTACTATTGAGCAAGTATATCTCCCAATAGAAATTGGAAAGGATACAACAGCCTTATGTTTGCTTTGTTGAAATTTATGGAAATCCAACAGCTGCCTAACCAACTCCATCAATATCAGTCTATCCCCTGGATATCGAGGCAGGTGAAAAGGATCTCCCGAGTACATGACCACCCGAAGATATGTAAACTTCTTGAATTGTAAGAAGATACATCCCCATTTAGAAACTTCAGCCCAAGCCTCATCTGAGACTCTTGTCTTCCTCAGCTCAGGGTTTATCCTACAGATATTTTCATAGAGGAAGGCATCATTTACCCTCTTGAAATAGTCTTTAGACCCCTTATTTGTCAATTGAGGGAAGTATTGATACACCTGGTTCGCCGTTCTGCTTCCCTTGGTATCCAGCCCGGGATAGTTCCTCATCCCGATGGCTGCGTATGTGACATATGAAGACATATAAAATTTCCCAGTTGATAAGACCATTGTCATTTGGGAATCAATCTCATTGCTGATGAGAGTACCCTAGTCGATCCCTTGCTGATTCTTCTTGATGGTGATCATAAATTGATACATCCATCCTTGAAATACATTCGATTCGGGCAAACCAAAAACCTGACTCAGCAAGGTAATGATGTCATTGATTTCTTGGATGAAATCAATCCTGGGGATAATCCTTGGAAATCTGGAGATAGCTAGTTTGGGTTTGATCAGGAACTTCTTGTTCACATGTTTGATGCAGTCTTCCTGATCGTTGTCCCAGGCTTTCTGAGCTGACTTGATGTCCAACTCTCCATACTCGTCAAAATTAGGCAATTTGAGGAGATCATCAAAATAACCTCCATCTAATTTGACCACTACTTCACCTGATTGACTTCTCATAGAACGAGACGCCGAGTCATAACTGGATGCACAAGCCAAAATGAATTCGGACACTGACAGACATGAAGACCCGCTACAAGCCAGCCACTATCGCTTAGTTTTCATCCATGAGTTTTGGGAGGAACCCTCACCCTACCTCCAAAAATCTTCAATGTCTATATTCCCGAGTTCGGTGTCTCGGATGTCATAGTTGCAATCAATATACGATGGAGATTCCAGCTTTTTAAACTTGTATTTCATTCTGCCTGACTTCTCGGTCTTTTCCTGAGATGGACCAGGGTCCGACATGAAGGACGTCGAAGGAAGAAAGTTTCGAAGCTCAGAAGATGTGCTCACTGTGAGAATTCTGACCTGCTGGATATGCCGGAAGAACGGAAGAGTCCGACACTGGCAAAGATGATGTAGGAAAATCCTAAAAACCCGATGCGCTGAGAAAATGTCGGAACTTCTGGAAACCCGATACGTTTGATAATGTCGGAACTTTGGGAAAGCCCGACACTGCCGATGATGTCGATGTGATGTTGGAAACGGAAGAAAGCCCGACACTTGTGTTGATGCGGGAACTCTGGAAAGTCCGACACGCCAAGCCTTCAATATACTTCGGGTCTTCGACACTGCACAACAGCCTTCAAAACCCGAGAAGAGAAAAAAACAGGGTTTTTTGTTGAATTTCAAACATGCAATCTCCTTTTAACCATTCATGTACCAGGCACATAATAAAATTTTGAGGAAATAGCACCAAATGTAATTTAGAAGAGATAAACCCTAAAACCTAAACCCCTTTTTTCAAAACAACTCCAGAAAGAAGAAGAATAAAAATATTTCAAAACCCAGCAAGAAAATGGGAAGAATTCACGCGCAATCAATCCATAAAAAATAGGAACAAATAATGGAGAGAGAAATACCTTTAACCAGAGGAAGGAAAGATCAAAAATAGGCGATTCAATTGGGCACAAGCGAGCTTTCGGGTTTCGCGGTTGGAAGAGCATGTATGAAAAATCCACGAGTTTAAAATACGTCCGGTAAAAATGACGTGGAAATCTACGTATTTATAAGAAAAATTGTAATTAATACACTTCAGCTCGGCACGTGCCAACTCACCGACAACTCGGCATGAATGCCATGTCAACATGTTAGAGAGGTCCGAAAACCCGACACAAGGAGGCTTAGTGCAATTCGAGCTTCGGGTTTCAGAAAACACAAGACATAAAGCATGAGATGTTTAGATGCTTCACAGCTCTGAAAACCTGATACAAAGGACCTAATCAGACTTCAGGTATCAGAGAATAGATGACAAAAAACATGTTTTGAATAAGACATGTTCCGATGCGCCGGAGGTCTGAAAACCCGATTTACTCAATATGAAGCGGGTTTCGGGTTTCGGAAAATAGGCAACATAAAGCATGTTAAAACTCACGTCGAACTGTTGGACAAACCTGAAAACCTGAATTTCTCAATATGAGGCCAAAAAGCAAAATCAACTTCAAAAATTTCGTAGGGGTTATCTAATCGTTTTGTCGTGAACTCAAAACGGAGATAACAGCTGGCTCTAGCTGGGGACTTTCTTTGTAATACCAAAGGAAGAGAACTCAGAATCTCTGGTCTCGCAGACCAGAGCCTTATCCATTGGGCTATGGAGTCAAGAAGAAAACCAAAACAAAACAAAACGAAGAAAGAAAGAAAGAAAACCAAAAGCAAACACACAACAAAACAAAGTAAAATATGTACAATGCAAGAGAGCATCTTGCATTAATGGTGGAATAGCTTTAGATGTTGTCCACTGAAAGGCAATGGGAGTAGTCCTCCATCCAGATATGATAGCAGGAAACTATTTTTGCCATTCAGCTCATGGATTTTGAAAGGTCCTTTCCACAAAGAATCAAACTTCCCCGTGCATTCCTTTTTGTTCTCTTCTCTTATCCCAAAGCAACACCAAATCTCCAATCTGGAAGTTACGCTGCTTTGATTTTTTGTCAAAAAAATTTCTTCACTCTGCTCTGATGATCTGCTATAACGATAAACCACCTTTATTCATTTCCTCTTCTAGCCTGGCTAGGTACATAACCCCTCTTCTCGATAGAATTCTGAAAAGCCTCATCTTCAACCGCTTTTGCCAACTGCAAGGCCGGAAATTCTACTGAGATAGGAATTTCAGCATCAATCTTGTATAGCAATTGGAAAGGAGACATCCCTATGGCTCACTTTGGAGTGATTCGATCAGCCCACAATGCATCATACAATGCTTTGTGCCATGTCCTCTGGTTTTCATCCACTAGTTTTCTAATTATGGTAACCAGGTTCTTATTGCTGGACTCAACTTGCCCGTTACCCTGGGGATAATAATCAGATGAGTGAGCCAGAGTGATGCCAAATCCATAGAAAAATTCTATCAACTCATGTGACGAGAAATTAGAGGCATTATCAGCTACAATCTTATAAGGCACACCGAATTTGACAATTATATTTTCTTTAAGGAACTTGCAAACAGCTTCAGAAGTTGCTTGCTTGATTGGTGCGGCTTCTACCCACTTGGTAAAATAGTCTGTAGCAGTTAGCACGTAGTTATGTCTGGCACTGGAAGTAGGATTCAATGTTCCGATGAAATCAATCCCCCATTGGCGAAAAGGTTCTTCAATCACTACAGGCTTCAGAGGAAGAGCTGCTAACTTGGGGCGACCAATGAAATGTTGACAAGCTTCACATTTGGACACCCATTCTGCTGAATCCCAGAAGAGAGTAGGCCAATAGTACCTAGCCCGTATGATCTTATACGTTGTTACAGAGGATGAAAAATTTCCTTCGCAAGCTAGTCTATGGAAGGATTCTAATAACTTTTCCTGTTGTGATTTATCAACACAACGCAGGAAAACACCATCAATACCTTTCTTGTATATTGTATTATTCCACAAAAGGTATTTTGCAGATCTCAACTTGATGGTGCTCTTCTCCTTTTGATTTAAATGTGGGGGGAATTCACCATAAGTTAGGAAGAAAGCAATGTCCGTGTACCATTCATCAGTCGTACTCACGAAAAGCACCATGGGCAGCTCTGAAGAAGTGTCTTGAGTCTTTTCATACTCTGCTTCGACATGATTTTCTGCAATTAATTGGCACAAACCCCTTCCTCGTACCAACTTGGTAGGCCTGATGTCTAAATCGTACTCCTGAACCTTAGCTATCCAAGTGCCTCGTTGACTTCCCAGCTCTTGTTGAGTCAGAATGGATTTAACAGCAATATCAGGAACGAGAACAAGAGTATGGGAATTCAGCACATAGTACCTGAAATGTTTTACTGCTTGTACCACTGCGTAAGCATGCTTTTCAATCTGTAACATCTTCAATTCATGTTCTTTCAACGGAAAAATCATGAATGCGATGGGAGCTTCAATGCTTTCCCTGTTTTCCTGCATCAGGATGGCGGACACTGTATGAGCAAAGGCATAACTATACATGATTAAATCTTTCTTGAAATCTGGACATACTAAGATAGGAGTGCAAGCAACTGCCCTTTTGATTTCTTCGAATGCAAGCTTCCCTTCTGTACTCCATCTAAATGGAACTTTGCCTTTCATCATTCCAAGGATATCCTTGGTTTTGTCAGCGAAATCAGGTACAAATCTTCTCAAGAAATTAACCTTTCCGAAGAAAGAATGAACTCCGGTTTTACTTGTGGGTAAGGTGAGGCTCTGAATAGCCTTTACCCTTTCTGGGTCAATTTTGGTTCCTTCTTTAGTCACAATATGACCCAGCAGCTTTCCTCTTCGGTCACCCCGAACATGGACTTCTTGGGCTTCAATGAAATCCCGTGACGCCTGCATCTCAAAAGTACTTGTTCTAAATGATCATAATGATCACTCCATTTTTTAGAGAAAATGGTCAAGTCATCCAAATACACAACTATGACCTTGCCCATCAAATCTCTGAATGCGAAGTCCATAGCTCTCTGAAAAGTGGCTCCGGCGTTGATCAAGCCAAAAGGCATCCTCCTGTAAGAAAAGGTACCCCATGGGGTCGTGAAGGCAGTCTTGTGTTGATCCTCTAGTATTACCTCGACTTGGTTATATCCCGAAAATCCATCGAGCATGGAAAGCATTTCTGATCCAGTAACAGTTTGTAATACCTGATCCATGATAGGCAAAGGATAGTTATCCTTCAGTGAGGACTGATTCAAGTTCCGGAAGTCAACACAGATCCGGATTTCGCCATTCTTCTTCCTGACAGGAACAATATTAGCAATCCAAGTGGAGTGATGGATTGGGAAAATAATTCTAGCATCTAACATCTTCTGAATTTCTGCCAGGATAGTTCCTGAGATCTTGGGATTGTAATGTCTTTGCTTTTGTCTGTACGGCTTCACATCAGGCTTCAAAGGGATATTGTGCTGTACATCTTTGGGCTTGAAGGATTTTAAATCTGCATAAGACTAGGCCAACACATCGATGTATTTCTTTAAAAGTGAAGTAAATCTTTCCTTCTCTTCAGGAGAACAACATTTCCCAATATTCACCATCCGAGGTTGATCAGACGAACCTAGATTGATTTGATCTACTTCAAAGGAAGAAACTCCTTTGACTTGCCTTTTGTTTTGGATAAAACGATCATGCTTATCAAACAAGCCCTCCAAAGAAACCAAACCTTTAGGTATCTTGTTGCCTTTCAGCTGGATAAATTCACCATCAACCTCCTGATATGGATCTGAAATAGTTTCACGGAAGGATGATTCTGAACCTTAAAAATATAACTCACTGAAATTGTCAGCCTTTTCTAGAAAAGCCAACACTTGTTGATCATCATTGAACACCTGCCAATGAGTTGCATTATCTAGAATACTGGGACGGTAGACAATCTCGATAGAGTATGTATCTTGCTTGAACTGAGGATGAGGGAGAAGAAGGGATGCAGATATGGCCAAAGAATCAGCCTTGTCATTATAATCTCTCAAAACTGCCCTAATAGAAAATGCATCAAAGCATTCTATACTATCCCAAACTTTATTTCGGTAATGTTTCAACTGATCATTTTTCACCTGATATATAACCCTGACCTGATTTACAATCAGCTCCGCATCTCCCTGAACCTTGAGATTTCATATTCCCTTTTGTCTGGCCATTTCTAATCCTAATAATAGGGCTTCATATTCGGCCGTGTTGTTAGTATTATCAAATTGCAACTTGTAAGATGATGGGAAAATCTTGGAGCTAGGAGATATAAGGACAACACCAGCGCCTGATCCATAGGTTGAGCAGCTACCATCAAATTCGAGCATCCAAATAGCATTGGGATCTTCTTCTTCAACATCTACAATGGGTATCTCTGAAGTCATGAAATAACTCCCAAAGCTAGCATCTTCGAAAAGAATCTGAGCTTTTGGATCATTTGATTTGGTCACCAAATACTTCACCTGTGGTTCAGGATGAAGAACCTGATGAACCCCTTTGACTGGGATCTTAGCTTTGGTCCAATCCATATTAATCTCTCCTCCGACATCTTTACAAAATCCTCTACCCAAGAGGATACCATAAGCTGCAGGAATGTCGGCAACCAGAATAGTCATTTTCACTCTCTTCTCAGGGAAGGCAACAAATGCAAACTGTGCGTCCTTGATTTGACCAATCAAAGGGACTTGTTTAGTTTCCATGGAGTAGCACCGTCCATATGACTTAGTCAAAGTAAGTCCAAGGGCATGGGCCACTTTTGCGGGCATAACATTATCAGAGGCCCCTGAGTCGATGATGCAATTACTGAGTTTAAACCCATTTATAAGTAGAGACAAATAAAATGGTTCAATCTTTCCTGAAGAAGAAGCAGAGGTCAGATTGTTCTGTGGTGGGAGTTGAGTAGGATTTGGAAGGAGACCTTTTGAAGGTGATGGAACAGCCACTTTACTTCTGATGAACTTGGCCAGCTTTTCAAACTGTTCAGGATTCGACTGAAGGTATTCTGCTTCTGAAATTTGAATTTTGGTTCTCTTTGCATGATCAATAATGTCAAAAGCAGTATAAGAAGGAATGATGGTAGGCTCAGATCTAATTACATGAGCTTGTGCTAAGGCACTGATCTTAGGAGAAGGAGAATAAGGAGCAGCTACCTTTTTGGTAACCTCTCTTTCAGTTTGTGCCGAAATAGGGGTACCCCTATTAACTATGGATATGGGAGGTTCCTTATTCTTCTCCTTAGTGTTTTCAAGAGGTTTTCTGGGATTCTGAGATTGGGACCGAGTGAAGACAGCAAATGACTGACCATCTGGCACACATTCATCTTCATCGTATTCTAAATACCCAATGTTGGAGTCACCAGCTGACTCGTCATAAGACTCATCAGCATATCCTGAAGCTTCGAAAGCCTCACAAGAAACTTATTCTTTTGGTTCATCTTATTCTTCAATTATTTCTACTGCTGCATTGACGGGAGGAGCTTCAATTGCTAGTCTCGGTTGAGCAGAAGTTAACTGTGGCCTATCTCTTGCAGGTGCACCATTGTTGTTATTGAAATTCCGTCTAGGGATATCCCGATACAGAACATTTCTCACCTGTTGGGACATTTGCTTTTTTAAAGCAATCAAATCGTTAGCCATTTTTTGAAACATAGGATCAGTGTTACCTTGAGAAGAACCTTGATTTTTGAGTTTGGGTATGTCTTTCTTGATCCTTCCGGCCAAGATGAGATCATCCTCTATTTCAGTAGCTGTTGACTGAGCAGTAGCCAAATCTGGGATAACCGACCTTCTTAATAAAAAGCTTATATCAGGAGGTTGAGCATTGATGAAGAAGTAATTTTTGTTTTCCAGAGTAGGTACCACTATTTCTGGAATCTTCCGGATCAGCTTGTTGAACTTTGCCATGAATTCCCGCATAGGTTCATGCGATTCCTTCTTCATATGCGTGAGCTGAGCTAACAAAGAATGGGAATCTTCAGCTGGTTTGAAACGTGCTTCGAACTTAGTCCGCATGGTAGCCCAGTTTGCGATGCATGCATTCGGGAGGTGATAAAACCATTCATCTGCTGCACCCTGCAACGTTTCAACGAAGAGTCAGACGGAGACATCTTCGTGGGCTACTTCGAGAACACCGCATGCAACAAAGAAAGATGCTATGTGCTCGTTAGGATGTTGCTTCCCATCCCCATTGAACTTGGGAATGTTTTTACGTGATCCACGTGGTAACTCATTCAATGGAGGATTCAAAGAAAGAGGACCAATAACTGCGTCCCAAGGCACAGGTTGAACCGCCATCTTCCTGAAAAGAGTGCGTACAGGGATCCGAGTATTTGATAAGAGTAGTGCACGAAAATTTGTAGATGCTTCCCGTTCCACGGGGATCCAATTTCTCCGAACAGGTGAAGAACTTCTGGTTCGGTTAGAGACAATGCTGTCGGGAGAAAGACTGAAATTGTGTTGTTGCAGTAACTCAAAGAGCGGAATCAATTTCACCTTGAGCTCGGCGGGACCGAGTAAGATCTTCCTGGCCAACTTGAACTGAAAGGAGATCTTGCTGAAAATAAGGCAAATACGGAGTCGCCAGACACCAAGAGGATAAGCTTTATACTATAGATCCATACTCCCCAGTGGAGTCGCCAAAAATTGTTGGTTGGATATTTTTTCAAACCAAAATATGAGGTTCAACCACAGTATATGAGATTAAATCCCTCCTCAAAGACAGGTGAGGCTGCCTACTTATTGCTAATCTAAAACACAGTAAAAACGATATATACAGTATTCACACTAATCTAACCATTGGGGGGTGGGATGGAATCCTAAAATCCACATTCACACGATTCAAGGATATTTATTTCGTAAATGAACTGGGTTATAAATTGTTACAATGAAAGAAGCACAGTAGAAAGGAAATGGGAGAAACGTATTTTCTTTCGAATAAACACAGAGCACGAAATAATCATACGAGTTTTAGATCACAAATATAATGTCTGAAATAATCAAAAACACTAAGATGCCATGCAAAGAATAACTTAAGATCATGAACATAAGAACACTGTCTTACGTAAGATATATTCGACAACACAAAGTATGTAAAATAATATTGACTCCTATTCTTTGAAAATGATTGAACGAAAAACACAAAGTTTTTCTTATTTCCAATAGCCCCCAAATATTCCAAAAAATCTCAACCCTTTGGAATGCATAAGCATTCCTTATTTATAACAAAAGAAGTAGAGATAAAATAGGGCAGATCCAAAAAAATAGCGTTTTAACAAGAGTTCTATTTTGCTTGATTCTCACGCAGAAGATCAAGTCAAAATATGATTCAAAAATGTGACGAAACAGAAATGAAAAAGACATGTCGATTTTAAGATTGAAATGACATGAAACATTGAGACTTAATCTGAATCATCATCCTTTTCTCCTTCCTCTTTTTCTTCCTCCAGCTGAGATTGTTTGCTCTGAAATTCCTGGAACTTCCGAATTATGCCTTGCATTTCGTTTTCATCAGGCGCAGTGGAATGATCATTCCAAATTTCACAAGTTTCATGAGTATCGCTGGTATTGCCGGGAAGCTTTTTCAATCCTTTGCTGAGCTTTCTTAAGGCCTCCAAAGAATGCTCAACCCTTACCAACCGATCCATGATCTCAAGGTCAAATCCGCTTATTGGTTCATGCTGAACAGACTCTTGGATTTGCTTGAAGAGATCATCTGCTGATAGGATACCTGAGTTCCCAACTGACACCTTTGGACAAATCTTCAGCAATTCTTCTTCTAGATCACTTTTCCCATCAATCAATTTATCCCTTGATTCTCTCAACTTACTGCAGGCTTCATTGAGAATCTTTATTCTGAACCTGATGGCCTTGGTCAGTTGGAAATGCTTATCTGTATGTGGGAGAATACCTTCTTCCACCAAGAGATGTGCTGGTATTTGCTTTAACACCTGGAAAGCTTCAAAAGTCAAATCAATATGTCCAATTTCCTGAGAGAATTCTTCATCCATCTTCTCTCCATCCTTCTGAATGTCTCCCAAGGACTGATGAACTTGCACCACATCTTGAATTACTTCCTTCCCCTGTTGGAGCAACCTTTGGATCCATTCATCAACCACCCTTCCTTTTTCAGCAATCTTCTCAATCGTAGGTACTGATGAGAAGTCAAATCCGATAGAAACAGAAGAAGGTGGTATGGATTCAAGGGGTTTTGAGAGTTTAATCAAAACCTCTGTCAACTGCTCCACTTTTTCCTTAAGCTCATCTCTGCTGTCCTTTGTTTCTTTCAACTTTTGGCACAACACATTTATGGAATCCCATGCATCTTGTTGTGCCCCTTCTGCTGTCACTTTCCCTAGAGCCACCCTGGTTACCTGATAATTAGAGGCTGTTATATCCTCTCTAGTTTTGTCAGCCGAGGGAGTGGCAATCTCTGTGAACTTATCTCCTGAAGCATCCACCAAAACCCTTGAAACCGTTTTGGGTTTCTTAGCTGATTTCGCAGTAGGAGGCTTGAGTGAGCTGAAATCAAAGGCTGGTAGGGGCACAATCACCTTCCTCATCCTCGAAGTTTTCTTGAGTAGCCATTGCGGCGTATTAGAGGGAGTTGCCATGGTTGCAGAAGCTGGTATCATACCCTCAAGGGGAGAAGATTCTACTAGTGGAGGAGGAATAGTTACCAATGTGGTAGTAGATCCAATAAAAAGAGGCACAGGAGGGGACGTGTTGGTGATCACTTGGGTACTAGCAGAGAGGGGTGAAAGTCCAGAGAAAATAATGGCCATTGATGAAGAAGTTGTTGGAGAATAAGGAGGTAGGAGTGGTTGTGTGGACAGAGGCACAGATCCAGACTCCAAAGCCTTGGATGCAAGAGATAAGGTCTCTTCAGTTGAGCAATCAGCAAATGGTGAAGACAGAAGCTGGCTTCCTCCTTCTTCCAAATTAATTTCTCCTATTTCTCGTGGTGTTGGTGATTCTGGCACATTCACCGTTTCTACTGGAGAAACAATTGAAGAGATTTCTCTTTCTTTCCTCTTTTTGACAATCTTGACCTTTATAGGCTCCCTAGAAGATTTTCTTTCCTTTTCCTTTTTGGAGGGCCCCACCTCTGAAGCAGCCAATTTTGAAAACTTTTCATCTTTAAAATTCATTCCCCAAGAGGAGAGCCATGCTTTGGTGCGAGCAAGGATTAGAGCCGACCTATCTGTAATAGAGGCTTTTTCGTTGGCTGACCAATCAATAGGTGGGAAAACATATTGATCCTCCTTTAGTCCATCATAGGAAAGATCCAAAACACTTTCATTGTCACCCATACCTTCTGGTAAATCAGCAAGCTCCAGTGTTTGAATCTCAGCAATAGTCAATCTGCTATTATCCTTTCTATGAACAACAACCTCATTACGTAGATCCAACCAAATATCTTCTATGTTTGGCCTATGCAGATGCTGGGTTCCATATGCTCTGAGCACTCCTCGGATATCAAAACCATCTCGAGGCTTCATATGCTTTTTCAATTTGTCCTGAAGTTCGTGGACAACATTTTGGGCTTTCACTACTATTGAGCAAGTATATCTCCCAATAGAAATTGGGAAGGATACAACAACCTTATGTTTGCTTTGTTGAAATTTATGGAAATCCAACAGCTACCTAACCAACTCCATCAATATCAATCTATCCCCTGGATATCGGGGCAGGTGAAAAGGATGTCCCGAGTACATGACCACCCGAAGATATGTAAACTTCTTGAATTGTAAGAAGATACATCCCCATTTAGAAACTTCAGCCCAAGCCTCATCTAAGACTCTTGTCTTCCTCAACTCAGGGTTTATCCTGCAGATATTTTCATAGAAGAAGGCATCATTCACCCTCCTGAAATGGTCTTTGGACCCCTTCTTTGTCAATTGAGGGAAGTATTGATACACCTGGTTCGCCATTCTGCTTCCCTTGGTATCCAGCCCGGGAATAGTTCCTCATCCCGGCGGCTGCGTATGTGACATATGAAGACATATAAAATTTCCCAGTTGACAAGACCGTTGTCATTTGGGAATCAATCTCATTGCTGATGAGAGTACCCCAATCGATCCCTTGCTGATTCTTCTTGATGGTGATCATAAATTGATACATCCATCCTTGAAATACATTCGATTCAGGAAAACCAAAAACCCGACTCAGCAGGGTGATGATGTCATTGATTTCTTGGATGAAATCACTCCTGGGGATAATCCTTGGAAATTTGGAGATAGCTGATTTGGGTTTGATCAGGAACTTCTTGTTCACATGTTTGATGTAGTCTTCCTGATCGTTGTCCTAGGCTTTCTGAGCTGACTTGATGTCCAACTCTCCATACTCATCAAAATTAGGCAATTTGAGGAGATCATCAAAATAACCTCCATCTAATTTGACCACTACTTCACCTGATTGATTTCTCACAGAACAAGATGCCGAGTCATAACTGGATGCACAAGCCAAAATGAATTCTGGACACTGAGCAGACATGGGAAGACCCGCTGCGAGAGGCAAGCCACTATCGGCTATAGTTTTCATCCATGGAGTTTGGGAGGAACTCGTCACCCTACTCCAGAAATCTTCAATGTCTATATTTCCGAGTTCAGTGTCTCAGATGTCGTAGTTGCAATCAACATATGATGGAGATTCCAGCTTTTTAAACTTGTATTTCATTCTGCCTGACTTCTCGGTCTTTTCCTGAGATGGACCAGGGTCCGACATGAAGGACGTCGAAGGAAGAAAGTTTCGAAGCTCAGAAGATGCTGCTCACTGTGAGAATTCTAACCTGCTGGATATGCCAAAAGAATGGAAGAGTCTGACACTAGCGAAGATGATGTAGGAAAATCCTAAAAACCCGATGCATTGAAAATGTCAGAACTTTGGGAAAACCCGATACGTTTGATAATGTCGGAACTTTGGGAAAGCCCGACACTGCCGATGATGTCAGAAACGGAAGAAATCTCGACACTTGTGTTGATGCCGGGAACTCTAGAAAGTCCGACACGCCAAGCCTTCAATATACTTCGGGTCTTTGACACTGCATAACAGCCTTCAAAACCTGAGAAGAGAAAAACGGGTTTTTTTGTTGAATTTCAAACATGCAATCTCCTTTTAACCATTCATGTACCAGGCACATAATAAAATTTTAAGGAAATAGCACCAAATAGTAATTTAGAAGATATAAACCCTAAAACCTAAACCCCTTTTTCAAAATAACTCCAGAAAGAAGAATAATAAAAATGTTTCAAAACCCAACAAGAAAATGGGAAGAATTCATGCGCAATCAATCCATAAAAACTAGGAACAAAGAATGGAGAGAGAAATACCTTTAACCAGAGGAAGGAAAGATCGAAAACAGGTGATTCAATCGGGCACAAGTGAGCTTTCAGGTTTCACGGTTGGAAGAGCATGTACGAAAAATCCACGAGTTTAAAATACATCTGGTAAAAATGACGTGGAAATCCGTGTATTTATAATAAAAATTGTAATTAATACACTTCAGCTCAGCACGTGCCAACTCACCGACAACTCGGCATGAATGCCATGTCAGCATGTTAGAGAGGTCCGAAAACCAGACACAAGGAGGCTTAGTGCAATTCAGGCTTCGGGTTTCGGAAAACACAAGACATAAAGCATGAGATGTTTAGATGCTTCACAGCTCCGAAAACCCGATACAAAGGACCTAATCGGACTTCGGGTATCGGAGAACAGGTGACACAAAACATGTTTTGAATAAGACATGTTCCGATGCGCCGGAGGTCCGAAAACCCGATTTACTCAATATGAAGCGGGTTTCGGGTTTCAGAAAACAGGCGACACAAAGCATGTTAAAACTCATGTCAAACTGTTGGACAAACCCGAAAACCCGAATTTCTCAATATGAGGCCAAAAAGAAAAATCAACTTCAAAAATTTCATAGGGGTTATCTAATCGTTTTGTCATGAACTCAAAACGGAGATAACACCTTTGACTGACCATTGTGAAGTGCAAGCCAATAGAAAGGCTCCACACACTTCGCATGCCACTCCTTTTTATTTCTTTCCTCTGACATCCTTGAACCATCAACCAATGAGGAAGCTTCATGCCTTTATGTGTTTTCATACTTTTGATAGTCTCCTTTGACAATTGAGATGTGCGAGCCAATGAGAAATCTCCATACACTTTGCATTGTCAGTCTTTTCTTTATGCTCCTATAACACCTACAAAATGTGAGCCAATGAAATGGATCCATGTGGATCTATTGGAAGAATTGTCAGAATGTGAAATGCGAGCTAGTGAAATAGATCCACGTAGGTCTTCACATCACAACTTGTTACCTTGAAGGACTTAGAAACTTTTTTATTTTTAACAATGTTTCCACCTGTCCCCTTTGACCTCTTTTGAGTTTTCAAACCCAACAAAATATGAATTGTGATTAACTCTAGGGACTTGGAGTCTAAATGATCTAATCGCATAAGGAATTTTTAGAATGGTGATGTGTGTCCTTATTTTACTGTTGATCTTTTGCCACGTGTTCTCTTACTTTCCTTTATACCGCAGCTTTAATATTTTCCACACAACACTAACCCTTTTATCCTTTGTTTTGCAGGTTTCCAATTTCTTTGTACTGGTACTTTTTAATAAGAACCTGCCAATTCTTTAAGAATTAGTCTCACACGGGTTTTCAAATACCAACGGCCAACGGTGTTGGGCAATGGAATTTGATGGTCGTTTTGAACATCACAGACCTGTAAAAATGGCTAAGTCCTTTTTGATGTTGTTAAAGCCAAAATTAACCTTAGGGATAGTTTTGGATAACAATAATATCACAACTAATAATATAGGTTGAGGTTTCATTTGGTGTTTTATAATAATATAGGTTGATATATCATACTGTATTAATTTTTTTAGTAATTCACTCTCGCATGTCACATTATAATTATTAATATAAATAAGGAATTAGTTAATATGGAAATTGAATAAAATTTTTTATGTTTATGTCCCTATAAAATACATGTCATACAATATATGTCACCTTAGTGTAAAAGTAAAAAAAAAAAAACTTTAAAAATGGATATATTGTGTGGCAATCAATTCCATTTATTATGTAGTATAATTGGTAAAGGGCTATAGTAATAAATGGTAGATTGTAAGTTTAAATTGGGATGCAAATTCAGAAAGTATATTTTGTGGTAAACAAAATTTTTACCATGATAAAAAAAATTCTAAGGAGAAAAATTAGTCGAAACAAGATGTGTTTACTAAAAACAATCTAAGTTATTAATTTAACAAACAAGGATGATATATGGAAGAGATGTAATGGATGGGGGCATACACATAAATAGATTAATTATGTTAGGTAATGGCATTAAATAAATTTGTAAATAAATGTTATACATGACATCTTAATTATTTTATATAGGTTTACATATGATTTAGTTGTTTATTTATTTGTAAAATATATGTTGATATGTCATGTTGTACTAAATTGTTTAATAGTTTAATAGTGTGTATCATATCATAATTATATATAAAAAATGTTCAGATTTAATTTGGTCCTATTTATTTATTTTAATATGGGTTTATATGTCATGTTGTAATAAATTTAATGTTATATTTCATATCAAGGGTATTGTATAGATCAACTTTTCTTAACTAGTTATTATTAAATCATACTTTCAACTAGTCAAAAGCTAGTACATTTTTTATGTGTTTAGTTTCATATGTTTAAAGTTTGTATATGCATATTTTTAATCCAAACAAACTTTTAAATGTATTTTTCTTCATCTCTATTAGTTAAAAAGTGAAATATTCATTTAGAACTAAGTGTAGAATATTCATTTTAATTTAATATAATAATCATTCATTAATTTAAATATTATTTTAATTTTTTTTTATTAACCTATTAATACTACCAAAAGACATTACATATACAAATAATTATGATGTTACATAACACAAAATTTCAAATAACTACAACATGATATAACAACTTATATTTTTTAGTTAATTTTGTATGAAGCTAAGATGTTTTTTTTGGTTATTACCCTTGTGTTAACACTAATATTGTAAAAAATAGAATTATGATTAATAAATATTATTATTTTTTACATAGAAAATAGTAACAAACAACAACTCAACTTATATTATATAATTATGATGTGACATACAACATTAAACTACTAAAACAAATTAGTAGAACTTAACTTATCAACCTATTTTTTAAAAAACAATAAAACAACCAAATGACTCAACCTATATTGATTTCATGTAGAACATATAATTTATTAAAATTATTTAATACCAACACACTACAAAATACCAAAATCTATATTAATAACTATGGTGCAACATGCAACATTGGATTAGTAAAAACTTTAGTAAAATATGTCATGCTAACTTATATTTTAAAAAATAATTCCAAATGAAACCTAGGTGTATATTACTAGTTGGGATGTTACTAAACAATCTAATACTAATACTTAAGTCATGTTCTCAACACTTTTTCTATTTTTTCAAAATCAATTAAAATATTTTGTATGAGACCACTTCTAGTAACATAGATTATTAGACATCTGAATAAGGAAATTCAATGTCCTGTCATTATGTATGTTTTCATCGTAGAAATATCAAAATTATATTTTCTTACACAATTAAATTTTCTTGTGTTCAAATATATAATTTTTATTGTTATTAAATTAATATTTCATGCTATGACAAGGACTAATTACATTATGAATCTTGTTAGTATATGTTGATGTGTCTTTTGGTAGTATTAGTAGGTGAATCAAAATATTTTGAAACTAAGATTGAAACTAGTAAATAATTATTATAGTTAATCAAAGGGAATATTTCAAAATGAAGGGAGCAACACTAGATCTTTGCAAGAAATCCAAGTACACAACATCAAAATGAATGCAAGTTGTAGAAGAAAATCCAAAAGAGATATTATTCAAATTTTCTGTGTGTTTCACACCCGAGAACACACAATATATAATGTTTTACAAGATTAATCCTTACCCAAACAATAGGAAGGAAACACTAAATGAAGGAGATTAAAACATCTCCATAAATCAAGGAGTGGAGTCAATATCTTAACAGATACAATAAGTTACGGGAGATAAATAATATCCCACAAATATAATAGAAAAATAAAAATTAACCTATGCTCCACAAATGATCTTATTTATGTGTAAAATAACTAGTTCACAAATACAAGTGTGAACATGTTTACACCAATACCCTCCCATAAGTGAATGCAAGGGAGGAGAAAGGGTCATGGCTACTATGCCAAATAAGTTACCCAATACAAACAAGAGAAAAGAATAAGGAAATAAGGAACTTCATGTTGAATTCCCCTTGAGTAAAAATTCCTTGACTCTAATATTTTCTAGTAGAAGAAGATATCGAGGAGAAGCAAGTGGTTTAGTGAAGATATTTGCTATCTAATCAGCTGTAGATACAAAATTCGAGTCAACAAAATAATCCTGAATCAATTTTTGAATGAAGTGCATATGAATTTCAATGTGTTTTGTACGCTGATATTCAATAGGATTACATATAATTTGAATAGCAGTTTGATTATCACACCATATGATAGAATGAGATTCTTGTGGAAATCCAAACTTATCAAGTATTTAATGAAGCCAGAGAACTTCTTGACCTACTTTTACTGCACCTTTGTACTCATCTTCAGTGGATGAAAGAGACACTACATTTTGTTTTTTACATGTCCATTATAATGGACCAAATCCAAGGTGAAAAAATAAACCAGAAGTAGATTGTCATGTGTCTAGATAACTTCCCCAATATGATTCTGTATTGCCTTCAATTTCACAAGTTCCCTATGGTGAATAATGTATGAAAAAATTATCTTTGCATATTTCTAGTGACTCTCATGAGGCTCATGTGAAAAATGAGACACAATGTTAACAACAAAGGTGATATTGGGATGGGTATGCGTTAGATACAGAATACTCCAAACTAATTTTCTATATAAAGAGGCATCAAAAAGTTTAAACTTACAATTAACAGTCAATTCAATACCTGAATGAAATGGAGTGGGAGATGGCTTGCATTCAACCATTTGTAATTTCTGTAATAAATTAGAAGCATACTTTCTTTTTCCAATAGATATGCCTTCAGGAGACTAAACAACCTAAAGACTAAGGAAATAGTGCAACAATCCCAAATTTGTCATGTCAAATTTCGCAATCAAATTATTTTAAATATCTTGAATCATAGAAGTTGAGCTACTAGTGAGGATGAGATCATCAACATACAAAACCAATATTAACAATTCATCATCACCTTTTAGAACATATACAGTATGATCAATTTCACATCGATGAAAACTAGTAGACAACAAAAACTCATCCATTTTTTCATACCAAGATCAAGGATCATGTTTGATACCATATAGAGAATGACAAAGTTTACAAACTAGTGAAGAAACTTGCACAAAACTAAGGTGTTTCTCTATATAAAATTCCTCATGGAGATCACCATGTAAAAAGTCATTCTTCACGTCCATCTAATACACTAACCACCTATGAGAACCAGCAAGGGAAAGAATAAGGTGAACATAATCCATCTTTTCTACAGGAGAAAAAGTCTCAGATTAATCCACCCCTTTGACTTGATAAAATCCCTTAGCAATAAGATGGGCCTTATAATTTTCTATAAATCCATCAACTGTATACTTAGTCTTAAATACCCATTTGCATTTTACCACTTTCATTCCCTTAGGAAGAGGAACCAATTCCCATGAATTATTTTTCATAAAAGATGATTATTCTTCTTTCATAGATTCATCTCATTCAAAGTTTCCACAAGCTTTAGAAAAAGTAATAGGATCAGAGGAGATATCATCACTTACAAGAGCCATTCCTAAAGGCATATATTGAGTGTGATGATAAGTAATATTGCCTAAAGTCTCAGATATTTTCCATCAAGGATCACTCAGATCTCCTACCAAGTTACCAGCTTCCTGTAGAGTAGATTGAAGTCATTTTGGATGTCATTGTGCTAGAGAAGGAGGGGAAGGAGTAACTGGAGGAGAATACTCTTCTTCAAAAGTATCATCATAAGAATCACTAATAAGCATGTCATCCATGCTAAGTGAAAGAGGTATTGGAGATAGATGTTGATCTTCATCAGGAGTCTCAACAGAATCTGTCTCATCAACATGAACATCCCATCGAAAATAAAATTCCAGAGTAGAAGGATCCATAAGGCAGTATGCCTTGACATGTTCACAATGGCCATCAAAGACGATTTCCTTACTCTTTGGTTGCATGGAATTCATTTTTTCATCAAGAACATCAGCTCAAGCTAGATTTCCAAAGACTTGAAAATCATAAACATCAGACTTCTCTCCAAACCATGCTTCCTCAAGTATAATCCCTTGAACAATTTTATGGAGAATCTGATTCTAAATATAGTTGGTGCAATTCATAGTGTCAAAAAAAAACTCAGGTGAAAGGTTCTTTGAGTGAATCATGCAATTTATCATCTCCTTGAGTGTCCTATTTTTTCATTCCACAACACCATCTTGTTGACGAGTGTAAGGAACTGTATACTGATGTAGAATTCCATGGCTAGTACAAATATCTATGACTGCATTACTAATATACTCCTCATCATTATCACTGTGAATAATTTTTATGGAATGAGTTGATTTTTTTTAAACAAAATCCTTAAATTCTTTAAAACCATTGAAAACATCACTCTTATACTGAAGAAAATACACCCATGTTCTCCTTGTGAAATCATCAATAAAATTTAATACATATTTGCAACCAGAAAAAGAACAAGAAGGAAGAGTCATAAAATCATTGTGTATTAACTCGAGAGGAGTCTTAGATCTCTTAGCCAATCATTTGGGAAATGGATCTTGATCCTATTTACCTAACATATAACCTGGAAAAACATCATCAATAGAATAAATTTTCGGAAGTCCAGTTATCATGTTTCTAGAAGATAGCTATTGTAGATATATATAGTTTAGATGGCTGAATCTCTCATGCCACAACTTGATAACAAAATCTAAGTGAGAAATAATAGAAGATCCTGTAGAAGTCTCAAACTTGTCAAAGAGATACAATCTAGAATCTATATCCATAACACCTATAGCTATAATATCATTAGGATCATTCAATTCTCTTATTACAACTTTATCAGGTGAGAATTTAATAGTCTCTCCTTTCCTTGAATTACGAATTTGATAAATGCATAACAAATTTCTAAAAATGCAGGGAACATGTAGAACATCATGCACTGCACAATTTGGCATGTTAACAATCCCTGTCTGCATTAATTTTAACGAAGTAGAGTTTCCCACCATAATATGAGAAATGTTGCAAGGAGAAATTGAACTTAGTAAATTCTCAGAATGTGTGATGTAATGTGTGGCACCTAATTCAAAAACCCATCTATCATCCAATGGAGTGAAGTCCCGAGATAAAAGGGATTTCTCTTTACCAGAATTGGAAGAGGTTGAAGGTGCAAGAACATAAAGCTTATGTTGTTGTAGCATCTTCTCAATTTCTTCAATTCTCACAAAACACCGTGATTCTGGATGGTTTTTTTCCTACAGAAAGGACAAGGATCATACACCTTTCTTTTGATAGTATTTTTCCCTTTTCCAGGACTATAAGGTTTAGGAAACTCAAAAAATTTATCAGTGGTAGTAGAAGAGGGTATAGGAGATTATAAAATCTTAGGTCCTAGCTTCGACTTAGGTTTCCCTTTACCCTTAGGAGAATTTGTTAAAAGTTCTCGGTTTGAGGTTGGCAAAGGATAAAGTGCCATTAACTTAGTATGTTCACAAGATAACCTTTCACAAAACACCTCAAATGTTGACATTTTAAACACATCCCCTAGAGCATCCATAGTTGACAAGAAAGTAGAAGTGAACACAAAAAATGGACCTTTTAATTTTGACAGAATCAACAAAATGCATTCAGGATCCTTTTTTTCTTTACCACCATTATTTAATTTACTTCTGAGTTCTTTGAATTTAGTCAAGAAATATTGTATGAGAGGAAAATCAGAAGGTGACAGAGTCATAAACTCCATTTCCATTTGTAGTAATTTAAACTCATTAATTTTACCAAACAATATTTCAAAAATCTCCCATACCTCTTTAGGATATTTGGTAGCTAAGATATAAAACTGAAGGTTGTCCACAACATTGACTGAAATGAGTCCCATGGCCTTGTCTTGCTTGCACACATAACCGGACTTGTCCTTTTAGTAGCAGTTCCATTTTTTGGATTCCAAACATGATAGTTGGATGAATTTAATGGATCCAATAGGTGTAGATCCATGATGTTTGTTGGCATAGATGAACAAGGTAAACTTCTTGACATGGTGGAAAATGAACAATTCTCCCCTGAAAATGGTACTTCCTTTTATGGTAATAAAAATTAAACCAATGAAACGGGGTCAAAAAACCTGCACTTTTTCAAAAAATGGCACTCGATTTTGAGTTACTAGGAAAAAATTATTAAGCTTTCAAATTCCCATAAAATATGCCAAATTTAATTTTAAATGACCCATTGATTAAAAAATCAGACCAAATAGAGGTAAAGGTGTTTGTGCTACCACTCGTTGCAATCGAGAGAAGATGTAGATTATAAGTATGGCTCCATTTATAAATATCCCTAAAAATAAATATTAATTTAACCCAAAACAAGATTATTAGCCTAAAAAATTATTTAAGCAAAACTATAGAATTTTATTTTTTTCAAAAACTATAGTTTTGCAAATAATAATTTAATTGGCCAATTAGAATTGGTTGTGCATGTAGAAAATTATTTAATTAAATAAACTCACGTGAGTGAAGATTTTCATGGTTGTTTATGGTTTCTCTCTCTCGGCTCTTTTCAGACAAAAAAAAAGTAGGCTACGTGAATAGATTAACAGCTGGAAAATGTAAAGTAATAATGTCCACGGTGGAGCCAAATGGAATAAAAAAAACTCTCTGATGTCCTCAAACACGCAACAATAAAGTATAATTTATGCACTTAAAAAAATGTGAAATAATAAAACTCAGCAACACAATTTCACAGAACTGGGACAAGGATTTATGCAGCAACCAAATGTTCTCATACCATGAAGGGAGCAAAACTAGATCTTTGCAAGAAATACAAGCACACAACTTCAAAATGAATGCAAGTTGCAAAATAAAATCCAAATGAAATATTATTCAAATTGTCTATGTGCTTCTCATCCGAGAACACACAATATATAGTGTTTTACAAGACTAATCCTTACCCAAATAATAGGAAGGAAACACTAAAACAAGGAGATTAAAACATCTCCATAGATCGAGGAGTGGAGTCAATAGCTCAATAGCTCCAATAAGTTATGGGATACAAATAATATCCCAAAAATAAAATAGAAAAATAAAAATTAACCTATGCTCCACAAATGAGCTTATTTAGGTGTAAAATAACTAGTTCACAAAGACTAGTGTGAATGTGTTTACACCAAAACAAAATAACAGCTGAAGAAATATTCTACTTATTAATCAATAAGGAAGAAGATAAATGCATTTTTAATTATTTCTAGATACAAAATATCCAATTCCAAGATTTAAGACAAGAAATTAAATATACAAACAATTATACTATCTTCTAAGTAGTTTAAATTATGAAGTAATAATAAGTAGTTAAGAAAACTTAATTATTGTGGTACCCTGTCTTTGGCATATACTAATAAAATGTTTACAATGCTCTTATTATTGCTTATTATCATTTTATGATTTTTGGAATATCAAATTTTGAGGTGGTTAAAAATTCAAAATAAAAGGTTAAGAACTTCCAATTTGAAACTCAAGGTAACTCTTAGATCTATTAGAGAGTGTGAGCATGAGGATCAAGACAAAATACGCGAAAATTAACTAAGTTATACTTAAAACATAAATGTGAAGTAGTTGAAAGGAACGATAAGAAGATTGTTCTAAGCCACGATCTCAGATGATAATAGCACACCACATTAGATTTGCAAAACAAAAGAGATAAAATACCATATATGGAAATCCACCATAATCCACAATGCTCAATACATTACAATAAAAATGACTTAAATTATTCAATAAGAAAAATGTACATATAGGAGAGAAGTGCAACTGCTACCTAAATCATTATTGAATAAATACCACTAACTGATACTGGTAGTTAACTCAACTCTGGAAGACTAGTAAGCTAAATCAACATAACTAGTACACCTAAGCAAGCTAACCCAACAAGTGTAGGGCTAACACAAGTGTAAGAATTATCCTGCTAAATAAATAAAAGGATAAATAATAACCTACACTAACACCCTCCCGTAAGCTTAGTTTAGGTGGGAAAAAAAGAAGGTGGGTCCCGAAAACAAGGCCTGATGAGGTACCCACGTAGAATAAATGGGAAAATTGGACACCACAATGTAACCAAAACTAGTAATAACAACGTAGAGAGAGAGAGAGAGAGAGAGAGAAATCCCACTATAATACATCCTCAAAAGCTTGGCTCCAAAAATTAGTACAATGCTGAAGAAGTGTGGTGCGTATTGTGGTCTAAATCCACTACTCGATCATAGAGCTCAAAAACAATTGACACTGGGCTTCACCAGAATAGCTCCATATAAGGAGATTATCAATGGAGTGATGTCAAAAGTGCAAAAAAGACACAAAACATAATTTGATCAACTGCTACAAATAGGTGTGCCACGATCCAAGAACAACCAAGGCAACAAGGTAAGGACATGAGATCCAAATAAATAGGAGTGCCACGATCCAAGAAAAGCCAAGGTAACAAGGTAAGGACACGAAACCTGAAGAAGCATTATCAACATGTAACAAGGAAAGGATATGAAACCAAAATAATTGGTATCAACACCACACCCTCCCATACTGCTGAATGGGTAGAGTGACACCACAGATCTGTATGACTTGCCAAAATCAACTACTCAAACACTGACAAACTAACACTGGGCTTCACTAGAATAGCTCCCCCATAAGAGAGTCTGTCAACATGCCAAAAAAAGTGTCAAAAATATAGACCCAAAATATCTCAAAAAACAAGAGATATATAAATGTATACACCAAAATATACAAGAATGCAATACTAAAAATTTTAGGATGTCGAGTTCAACAGAAATTATGTCCACAAGTGATTACAACACCCTCCCAAATTTGGCACTTTATAATTGAGTGCATGTAAACATCACATTGAGGAAAAGTACATTTTAAATTTGAAATATGTTTTTAAAAATGTCACCAATGTGTATATCTCGAAAAAATATACAATTTCAAAACAAAGATCACCTTAATCTGAGCTATAAATCAAAAGTTATGAGCTTTAGAAAGTTTTGTTACTAAAATAATATTTTAATGTTGATCTTTTTTTTTAAAGATACACATGACACCCAGCTGTCCAATGTGTAAAATATTACATCCACATGATACAAGCTTTCGACCAAAGGATAAAATATTGTGCTCAAAACCTAAAATTTCTAGAGGGTAAATCATTGCATCTGGAGGGTACACGTCAAAATCCAATGGATAAAAAAATGCACCTAGAGGGTACAAATCTGCATCCAGTGGATAAAAGAATGCATCCAAAACCAAAATATCTAGAGGGTAAAATAATGCATCTAAAAGGTACACACTTATATCAAATGAATAAAATAATGCACCCAGAGGGTACAGATCTGCGTCCAGTGGATAAAAGACTGCATCCAAAACTGAAATATCCAAAGGGTAAAAGAATGCATCCAAAAGGTACATGCTTATATCCAATGGATAAAATAATGCCCCCCAAAGGGTACATATTTGCATCCAGTGGATAAAATATTGCATCCAAAACCAAAATATCCAGGGGGTAAAAGAATGCATATGGAAGGTACACACTTATATCCAATGGATAAAAGAATGCACCTAGAGGGTGCATATCTACATCCAGATTTGACTGTCTCAAAACATAGTCGAGTTTATAGTCATCTCTATGGTTTTGGCACCTTCCAAATCCAATGCTACAATCTGTTTTACATAAAAATGCATGTTGCAGAAAATTGCTAACAAATTCTAAATACATGAAAATAATAAACCCTTGCTTGTAAAGAAAAATTTACAAATGGATGTCTACATCATTTATAGCTCTAATACCATGAAAAGAACAATAAGAATATTGTTCCAAGTTGTGATATCAGATGATAATAGCACACCACATTAGATTTACAAAACAGAAGAGCTAAAATACCATATATGGAAATCCATCATAATCCATAATGCTCAATGCATTATAATACAATGACTTAAATTATTCAATAAGAAAGATGTACATATAGGAGGGAAGTGAAACTACTACCTAAATTAGTGGTGAATAACTACCACTAAATGATACTGGTAGTTAAGTTAACTCCGGAAGACTAGTAAGCTAACTCCATATAAATGAGAAGCTAACTCAACACAACTAGTAAGCTAATTCCACATAACTAGTACACCTAAGCAAGCTAACCCAACAAGTGTAGGGATAACACAAGTGTAAGAATTATCCTAATAAATAAATAAAAGAATAAATAATAACCTACACTAATAGTAGCTTGAAAAAATAGGAAAGAAATTAACCACCAAGAAATTGTGCATGCAAGAATAAAGGTTTCTCATTCTCATAGATCAAAAAAGTACAAATAGGAGTTTTGTGTAACTCCCATGCATGGACTCATCATACCTCCACAAAGGAGAAAGGAGTTACAATTCACAAATAGAATGTAACTCATGTATGATGTATGACACACATTGTTGCACAATGATGCACATGACATATTTTATGATAGAATTTTTCATGTGTCATATATCTCCTAATGACAACCATTCAAAATAAAACTTTCAAAATATTCATAGAAATTATAAAATTGGAAAACACGTGACAAAAATATTTCAACAACTCAATGTAATCTTGTTAAAATCAAAATTTTAACTTCTCCCTAGTGATTGTTCCAAATCTTACAACTATCAGTTTCTTCTCTTTGCATATTAATGACTTTTCTTAGGGAAAGTCAAATATATATATTTTTTTGTGATATAGCTTCACTTAGGAAAATTTTGACTTTCATTCTACCTATCCTACAATTCATATGTTTATCTCTCAGGGGAAATCATCATTTCAACTCCCAGATCAATCTTCAATGTGGATCCAACAAGAGTTTCATTAGGAGTATCTAATATCACTCCACTCTTAAATCTAATCTTATCCCAATGCATTTCATAAGTATAGTTCTTGGGGGAATTTACATATTCTTAATCATCTTTGTGGCACGTATTCAGGGCATAGTTAATTATCTTCTTTTCAAAGTTGTGTTACATTGTTGATATTTTATTTTTGGACCAATTACACATATTTTGTTACCATCTTGGCTGCTTCATAGTCATGGTGCATACGTTTATGGTGTGTATTGGAATTGTTTCCATTTTTTATCTTTTTTTATGTGTATGGGTGTTTTTACACGGATTTGGGTTAGCCATCATGATTATTTCATAATCATGGTGACAACTATATTATACAATAGAAAAATAAAGTCACTCTAAACTTTCACTCTCCAAATGATGCTCATGATACGAGCACTATTCCTTCCATCCTTCTTCAAATTCCTTGCCTTCTTCCTATCAAGTGGTTGTCCACAACTTTGTTTCATCACACACCTACTTGAGGGGGCATTCCCTTACCATTCCCATTGCTAGGGCATCTGAATTCTTCACTTTCTTCTTCTCACTAATTCTGCATGCGTATAATATATTTAAAATGATATTACTTCATAATAACACTTTAAAGAGGGAAAAATGTAGACACCCTAAAAATATATACATATTTCTAGCCTATTTCCATACACTTAGATTTAATTAAATTAATTCTATCCTACTAGAATATACCCCTTTAGAATTAATTAAAATAATTCCATCGTTGAAATCATAATCCTTTAGAATTAACTAAATTAATTCTAACTGCATACTCCTACCCTTTCTAATTAATTAATTTAAATCTATTGTAGACACCAAATTTGTGTCTTACGACCCCCGGGGACCTACATCTCATTTTGAAACCTAACCTCATCACCTAAACCTTACACAATTATTTATTAATTACCTTGTAATTGATAAATCCACATCACCTTACCTGCCACCTCATTTGGCCACCTCATCATGACCTAGTCCTAACCCTAAACTAACCTAATTAAGACCTATAACTTGGTCCACATCCACACCCATGACTAATGACCCCTTTCTTGCACCCAAAACCGACCTTCTAGTTACTTGACCAAGCCCTCAACTAATCTCTTGGGAGAAAAGGAGGGAAAGTTGGCTATTTTACTGAAAATAGCCCACTTTGACCTGACCGATATTGGTTCCTACTCGACCGCCGTCGGTAACGTAACCGCCATCGGTTCCTTGTAAATGGGCCCCCCTAACAAAAAACAAAGGTGAAAAGGATTTTTGGATCAATCAGGATCATCAGAAGCAATCAAGAGAATCTGGATCTTTACTTGGCCGAGCAGAGACAAGTGAAGAGACAAGTAGAATTTGCAGTGAAGGAGATCAAGCCCAAGACTGCAATTGAATAGCCAAAGCCCTGTGACACTCATCTGATCATTAGGAGGGAGACATCTCATCTTCTAGGTATCAGGCCATCCTACCTGAGTTCTGCCTTTGTCATCATAGTTCTTGGACCTACATCTTCGTCAATAACCAGTAAGTTATATCTTGCATGTCCTCTTTAGTAACATTTCTTAGACTTTTGAATCATAGTCCTCATAAAATCTATTCCTAGATCTACTACCCAACAACACATTATACCTAACTATCATCCACTTACCTCTCATCACACCATTACCTAATCCTGCTCATATACCAGCCTTATAAACAACACAACTATCCTACAACCGACCCTCACCAAAAGTCCCAAAAACAAAGACCCTACCGATATCGGTTGACAGTAACCAGTATCGGTTATTGTGACTCACAACCAAGAACCAGCCTTTTCCCCTACTTGTTTCAACGAAGCAATTAAATTGATATTTTACAGTCTTTGGTGTTAATTCATATTAGCAGGGGAATTGACCACCTTCGAAAGGAAGTTTTATATTTCCTGGGCCCAAGGCAGTTCCCTCATTTATTGTCTAATCAGAATCTTGTGGTCTTGTGTTCTTATTTGCAGGTAGTCCTTCCAAGACAAAAAGGAGTTCTTTGCAATCAACCTGATCTCTCTCTATGGTACGCGAACATCATCTTGACATTCAACAGGCATTCCTCCTAGCCCTAACCCTTATATGTTTCTAAAAGGAATGAAAGGATAGAAACAACTCTATTCCCAAAGAGACAAAACATTCCGAGCGAAACATTTTGGCACACCCGGTGGGACATTGGTTAACTGACCGACATCGGCTATAGTCTAACCGACATCAGCTATTAGACCGATATCAGTTACTATCTTTTACAATACCTGACAAACCAGCAACTTGCCAATTTCACCATTCTGAGTCTGTTTCTGTTCTTGATAGATTGAAACCCTACTGTGTACTCTTGTCCATGATTGTTATCACTCGGAAGCAAGCCACCACCATGGTTTCACATGCCTGCTCTGTGCCTTTACTTGAATCAACCCCTTCACATTCTATAGGGAACCCTACGGACACCAGTGAGATCCCCAAAATTCCTGTAGGAGATAAGGAATTTGCCAAATTTCTGGATGCTAATCCTAGCGCTGTACAATACTATTTGTCTCATGCCCTTGACCGTACGCCTGATGGTCAACTCCTTGTTGGCATGCCTATTAGTATAGTTGCTCATTTAGCTCCCACTCCGCCTGATAACATCGCATTGCTTCCTACATCTTTAGCCCCGTCTCCCAATTCGATGGCTTCAGAGGTTCATATGACACAGATTGGCTTTCCTTTGGTTAAACTTGGACCCCACATATCATTACCGCCGACTGCTCCTACCTCATCTCTCTTGCAGACTACTCTGTTCATGACTTGCTCTCTTCCACCTATCCACACTAGCTTTCCTTCTCAAGCTCCGCCTACCTTTTCATTCCCATACACGTATCCAATGACCTCAACATCTTATATGGGACATCCCTATTCGGTCGCCTCAACATATTCATCCTCCATACCTTATCAACACTTAACCCCACCATTGTCTAGCGGAGGCCCTTGGCCCAATTTGCCTCCGTTTACCACAACCACACCATCTTCTCATCCAACCATAGATTTCATCAAACAAATGATGGACAAAATGCAAAATCTGGAGGCTTCTGTTTCGGGAAGTCGTAGCGCCTTGACATATGAGCAAGTTTGTCGGGAGCCTATTCACCCTTCTGTCCCCCTTCATTCATATCCTCCTCAATGGGAACTGCCGAAATTTACTCGTTTTAATAGTAAAGAGGATCCTCAACAACACTTGCGATCATTTAGACATGCTTGTTATTTGATTGCTCATGATGATGCCTTGTTACTCCGCACTTTTCCCATGTCCTTATCAGGACCCGTCTTGGAGTGGTACAGTGCTTTAACCCAGCACTCAATCTTCTCTTTTAACTAACTAGCCCAATCTTTCTTGGATCATTTCTCCATTAACATTGCCAAGAAAGTATCTATCACTGACGTTTATGCCATCCGACAATTCGAAGACGAATCTATCGCAAATTTCGTTGGATGATGGTGCGGCCTTATCAACCAACTTACATATGCCTTGCCTCAGGTTGAACTTATCGAACTTTTTATGCTGGCATGTGCTAAGCACATTTCTCCTACTCTTCAAATTCAAACTTTCCACACATTTGACGAGGCCTTTACCATGGCTCGGAAGCTAGAAATTTGAGCCTTAGAAGAAGAGAAATTGCAGTTGCGCAACAAAAACCTCAATTTCTGAACTCCAGATTCTACCAATAAACCAAACACCACCACTCCTCATGCATCCACTTCTTCTAAATCAAAAGGAGCTGTCCACGCGGTGATGGCCAAATCTCAAGCACCGTCTAATACTCCACCAAAAACCACTTATAAGTATAAAGCTGAGCCCATCAATTACACTCCCTTGGGAGAAACTTATGGTGTCATGTTGGAAAAATTGCTCAAAGCAGGAGCCATTACCTTACCTCCGGTTAAACCTCATTCCGGGTTCGATTCCACTCGCGCCATACCTTCTTGGTACAAAGAAAATGACTTCTGTAACTTCCACCATGTGAAGGGACACAGTCATGAGAACTGCAAGATGTTGAAAAACATAGTACAGGAAATGGTTGATGCGGGGGATATAGCCCTCGATAATCCTAACGCCCTTGCTAACCGAAATTTGAAAATATTCAACAAACCATTCCAGAATCATTCTTCTAACAGTAAACTAAACCAAGATATCTTAGCCGAGGAGAGTGTTCATGAGATCCATGCAGTCTTCGATTCCCAGCCAAAGACCTCTATCGAACAAATTTTGAATCAAACCTCTTCACTAACGCAGGAAACTGAACCCCCTTCCTTACCATCAAGACAAACTGAAATCCTTGCCATTCCTTTATCCATCAAGGAATTAACTGCCCAGAGTTCCCTTCTCACAAATGAGCCTTCTTATACCACATCCTTGCAAGACTGTGAGCGGATGTTATCTAATTTATCTATTTCCCAAACATCTCCTTCTACCATTCTTGCTGCACAAGAGGAAGGCTCGCCACTTCTTTTGTCATCCTTAGATGAGAAACCTTTTGAACCGACATCACCACATTCTTTAAACATGACGGATCCTCTCAAACACACCCTCCTACCTATTAGTCCTTCATCACCTAAATCTCTTCAGCAACCGGTTGACCTCTTAAGGCCTATCGATACAGTGCCTCATCTACCCCCACAGTGGACCAGAATCACAACCCACCTTTCTTCCATACAAAAGTTCCTATTCACACATGAGGACTGTCATTCCCTAGAAGATAGACAGGTCCTATGGGAACGTTTGAGTACGCCATATTCTACTCAAATGCAAATGACCGATCCTGATGCCTCTACCATATACCCGAAATGTTTACAGAAGCTTAAAATGTCGATGTCCTCATCTTCACCCCCCTCATCTCTACCAAATACCTCATCCACTTCTATTAACCTAACCAAATCTTCCCCTATGCTTGGGACCTCACCCATACCTAGTCTAACACACCCACCTAAGCGGCCTTGATTTATCTAAAAATAAAGCCATCCATCCCATTAGGAGACAGACTCAATCTCCTCAATCTATGCCGTTAACACAACTAAAACCCCTTTTCGTCACACCTACCTTCCATATTGGGGACCCCATCCCTCTACCTTACATCAATATATCATACCTCCTTCATTTTCTTTAAAGCGACCTACACCTTCTGCACCCATACAGAAATCCAAGGGTATAGCAACACCATCACCCTGCGTATCCTGTCCACCTATCAACCATAAACAAATTCCATCATCAAAAGATTTGTTTTATGTCACTCCTATATCTCCGTGGTTGTTTTTTGATACCACATCATCTGTGGCCTCATCATCCAACCAGCTAAACATAGCTTCTACATCAAAGAAACCACGGTTAGTTAAAACCCATTATCAAAACTCCTTGGCTAAACCACCCCCCATACAAACCAACCACACCACGTCATCACCAGAATCGACCCAGTCAATAGCCTCATTTTCCTCTGACTTTGACCCACTCAAAGGGTCTTATGCCAAAATCCTTGCTATGTTGGTAGAGAATGCGACCATTTCCCTACCCCCCACTTAGACCTTATGATCCATCTAAACCTCGACCTATAGGTTACGATGAGTCTAAAATCTGTGCTTACCACCGCACACCAGGACATGACGTAGAGGGATGTAAAGCGTTGAAAGCCATACTTCATCCGTCACCTCTCTCAGATAGAAAAGTTAAGAAAGAAAACTTGTGAAGAGAGAGACCTTTAGCTTCAATTCCCTCTCCTATACCACTTATCCCCGCCTCACCAAGATCTATCATTATTACAGCCCCACCTCTCGAAAACCATGACCTATCCCTACCATCTTCCTCCTCTCGTATTCACAAGATCAATATGATTAGTGTTGCTACTCGAGGGCAGAAAAACAATGGGAAAGCGAAAGAAAACACACCTGTGGCATCTCTTTCTCCATCCAACATCCTGATTGCACCACCACCTAAAGTGGTTATTCGCAGATCCACCTATCCCGTCTCTAATGGCATTGCCCACCGAACTATGATCAAATAGCTTCACCAATCACCTATAAAAATGACACTGTATGATCTCATTCAGACTTCTGAATCTCATCGACAAGCTCTCGTTGAAATCCTTCAAGGGATGGAAGTTTTACCTAATGAAACCTTGCCCATTACCTCTATTCTAACACCCAATCACGTTGCTTCGCTCACCAAACAATCTATCTCCCTAACCACTTCTGTCTCTGTACAGCAAGCCGCCGCTGTCAGTTTCTCCGAAGATGAAATTATTGACTTCAGTGCTGAAGATCCTGACCCTGCTCTTTTCATCTCAGTGTACATTCGGAATATTTGGGTACATTGTGTTATGATTGACGGGGGCGCTAGCCTAAACATCATCTCTTCAAAATCCTTCCAACAAATGAATATCCCTTCTAGTTGCATGTGTGCCAACACCATCATGTTGCGATCATTCAATGATGTTATTACTTCTACTTTAGGCACTGTGATCCTTAACATTTGTGTAGGACCATGTACTTTACCTGAACTCTTCTATGTCCATAAGGGAGAGTTCCAATACAATATGTTGTTAGGCCACCCTTGGATCTGGGCTATGGGATGCGTTCCCTCCACCTTACATAGATGCATAAAATTTGAGTACGAGGGGAAGTCCTACATCATAAAATCTGATCCTCCCCCCTTCAAAACTTGCAATATGTTGTATCACCCTAATGATGTGCTCGTACCAGTCAAGACACCCATTCATACAACCCAGCCATCTACTTCCGACGCACCTACACCTTCAACCAATGAAACTGCCGTTACAAATATTACTTCCTTTCCCGCAGATAACATCCCAACCTCTGACCCCTTAGTAGATGTTTTTGAATGCCTTACACTGGGGGAGTATCGCCTATATAACATTAGTTCCTTCCATACCCCGTAGGAGTACGGACAGGTACATGCACATCCTACCTATGACCGTCGTGTGGGGGAAGTAATCCCCTATGGACCACCTCATTGCCGCACTAACCTAACATATGGGGGTGTCGATGAATCTTCCGTAACCCTTGAACCTCCTCTTGGCGTGGTTCCCTTCCAATCTGATTTTCAATACCTGAAAAATCGTCATTTCGCCCTTACCTTCTTGACTCACTATGCTTGGAAAGGCTTTGGTTTTGGTCTTTATGAACAAGGCCGACATACAATCATTCCTGTAACTACTCGCAAACACAATGATCATAGTGGTCTCGGATTTCTGGGAACACTTACACCGAAGGAACCTCATGTCAGTTGTCTTCTGGAAGATGACAATGTCACCCCTACCGAACCATCATCACCCATTTTGCCTTCGTCACCCACAGAGTCGATAGATCCTGAATCTATCCCTCCTAAATTTTTTTTTTCATAAATGCTATCTTCCTAGGTCCTCTCACTTATCAACGCAATAATGAGGACCCCTCTTCTATTCCCCTTCTATATCCAGATATGATTGAAGAGGACTCACCTTCAATTAACGTTGTTGAGTGCCAGGATGATGACTCCATCCTCACTTACCTTGGTGTGGATGACTCTTATATTCAATGCGCCTTACCATCTGAAACTCAAACCATGCTGAACGAGTCTACTATAGAAATCAACATCCACATAGAGGAAGATCCTCACATTTTGAAGATCGGACAATCCCTTAATGCATCAGAACAAGCCGCCTTTACTACCTTTCTCCGTATCCGCAACCAATATTTCGCTTGGTCCTACGCTGACATGCCAGGAATTGATCCTACCATTGCCATCCATAACATCATCCTAAACCCCGATTCCAAACCAGTCAAACAAAAACTGAGAAAAATGCATCCACGCATTACCCTCTTGGTCAAAGAAGAGCTTCAACAACTTCTTTCCGTTTCCTTCATCTTGCCTATTGACTATCCTCAATGGATTTCTAACATTGTACCTGTCACTAAAGCAACGGAGGGACTTCGGATATGCACGGATTTCCGAGACCTTAACCTCACTTGCCCCAAGGATGACTTCCCCCTCCCAAGTATTGATCAACTTGTTGATCTCACTGTGGGCCATGAAATGCTTTCTCTCATGGATGTTTTTTCGGGATACAATCAAATTTTGGTAGCCCCAGCCGATCAACATAAAACTGCCTTCATAACTCCTTGGGGAACCTTCTGTTATCGTGTCATGCCATTTGGCCTTAAGAATGCTGGTGCGACCTATCAGTGGGCTATGACTTACATTTTTCATGACATTATGCACACTATCCTTGAAGATTATGTCGATGATCTTCTTGGCAAATCTAAACATCGCAGTGAACATCTCGATGTTTTAACCATTATTTTCGATCGCCTGTTGCAATATTCAGTCCGGCTTCAACCAAAGAAATGTGTCTTTGGTGTTCTTTCAGGAAAAATTCTTGGCTTTATCGTCTCTTTGCGTGGCATTGAGGTTGATCCATCTAAATTCAAAGCTATCCTAGAAATGCCCCCACCCAAAAACCTCAAACAATTACGTAGTTTGCAGGGTAAACTTCAATCCATCCGGCGTTTCATCTCCCAACTCTCGGATCAATGTCAACCTTTTCATCACCTTCTTAAAAAGGACATTGACTTTCAATGGAGTGAAGAGTGCCATCAAGCCTTTAAAGCTCTCAAAGCTTATCTCTTGCAGCCACCCATGCTTATCCCACCTCAAGACGACCGCCCTTTCTACCTTTACCTTTCCGTCACTGACCATGCCGTAGGGGCCATGCTTGCACATCGTGAATCTGAGAATCGAGAACAAGCCGTTTATTATATAAGTCGCACTTTGGTGGACTATGAGACTAGGTATACACATGTAGAAAAGTTTGTGCCCTAGCCCTATCATTCGTGGCCACCAAACTCCGACACTACCTTCTGAATCACAAAACTTTCGTCATCACCAACACGGACCCCATCCATTATATGTATTGCCAAACCCCATCTAAACTAACGCATCGCCCGATGGCTCATGCTCCTCACCAACCTCGACCTTGATTTTGTCTACCAAAAATCAATCAAAGGACAAACCATCACAGACTAACTTGTAGAAGCCCCTTTACCTAGGGAACAATTTACCAATTTTACATTCCCCGATGAACTCATCGCCACTCTTTCACTCAAAGAGGAATCGTATCCAATGACCCTCTTCTTCGATGGATCCAAATGCCAACGCGGTGGAGGAGCCAGCGTTGTTCTCATTCCTCTCGACGCTGAGCCTATGCCTCTCTCATTCCGACTCGATTTCCCCTGCACTAATAATACAGCGGAATACGAGGCCCTTGTTCTGGGTCTCCAGGTTGCGTTACACTTAGGTGTCAAATCTATCAATATTTTTGGCGACTCTCAATTGGTAGTCAATCAAGTTATGGGAATCTACCAATGTAAAAATGAGGAACTTCAAAATTACAAACACTACGTGGATTCACTTCTAGCCTTCTTTACTCACTATTCTATCCAAACCATTCCCCGCTCCACTAACAAATTTGCGGATACTATGGCTTGCCTAGCCTCGCAAATTCCAGCTTCATCAACTGACTCTGACATTTTTATCTTGGTCCAACAACTCTTTGCCCCATCTTACTAAACCCCGGTTGTTTTTATGAGAAATAATGTGTCTGCTAATTCTCAGGATACCTGGTATCACCAATTTCATGACTACCTTACAACCTCCATTCTCCCACCTGACCTTACTAGTACCGGCAAACATGCGCTTTTCTTAAACGCATTTCTCGTTATGTCGTTATGGGGGGACTCCTTTATAAACGTGGCTTTGATGGCATCCTCCTTCGATGTCTCACAGGAGCGGAGGTCACCTATACCATCCAACAGGTCCATGACGGTCTTTGTGGTGGACATTTTAGCGGCCTTGCCGTGGCCAAACGAATCCTTCACCTAGGTTATTATTGGCCTACTCTTAATAACGATTGCTACAAATATGTTAAGCGTTGTGTTATGTGTCAACAACATGCTCAACCTTCAACATACTCCAAGCCACCCGCTACAGGTTGCCCGAGATCTTTGGCCTTTCTCACAATGGGGTTTAGACCTTATTGGTGAGATTCATCCATCCTCTTCGCAACGTCACCGATGGATAATCACAGCAACCGAATATTACACAAAATGGGTGGAGGCTATTCTGCTCATTTCAACTAAAAAAGAAAAAATTGTAGAATTCGTTAACCATCACATTATCTATCGTTTTGGTATTCCTCATCGCCTAATAACAAATAATGGTAAATCTTTTAAAAATAAGTTGTTGCAAGACCTTTGTGATAACTTTGGTATCAAACTTAGTTTCTCATCACCCTATTATCCACAAGCGAATGGACAAGCTAAATCTTCTAATAAAACCCTAACCAAAATCCTTATGAAAGTTGTCAATGAGTCCGGAAGAAATTGGCACGATCACATCCCCTTTGCCCTTTGGGCTTATCATACTAGCATTCGTACCTCCACTAATGCCACACCTTTTTCTTTGGTATACAGGTACCGAGGCTGTCTTGCCTCTCGAAATACAAATACCCTCCCTCAGAATATATCTTCAGGATATTCTTACCAACGATGATTTCCGCCAAGAGCGGTTAGCCCAATTGGAGCTTCTTGACGAGCGTCGTCTTACGGCTCTTGATCACCTTCAAATCTACCAGAAACGCATCAAACGTGCTTATGATAAGTGACTTCATGAGCATACCTTTAAGGTTGGTGATCTTGTCCTCAAAGAGAATCAACATGTAACCAAACTAGAAAAGAGCAAACGTGGAAAATTTTCTCCCAATTGGATTGGGCCTTACATAATCACTCACACTTACGGATCAGGCACTTATCATTTAGCTTCGCTTAACGGTAAACCTGAGCCTGAACCCCTTAATGCCTTGCATCTTCGACCATTCTACTATTGAATTTAGTGTTATATCACTTCTTATCTACCTAACGCTTGTCCCCTTGAGCTCATTTACTGCTGCATACACTTTGTTTCCTACATCTCAAAATAAAATCAAGCTCACATAGTTTGATTCTCACCTCCCCTTAACAATGCCTTCCCTTTTTAGTCTAGTCCATGACTTCAAAGTATTAAAATAACACATTCTTATGGGATTTTCTTGAGTCAAACTTCTTACCAAACTAGATGCTTCACGTGAAAAGGACATCTAGCTATCTAAATTATATATAGACTGCTCCATCGAAGGACAGCTATATGCCAAACTATTGCTGCTATTATATATAGACTGCTCCCCCGAAGGACAGCTATACACTAAAATCACAGCTGTTACTATAAATAGACTGTTCCCTTGAAGGACAGCTATACACAGTCAACCTTTAGCCAAAGCTTCTCGCATTGATCAGCTTCGTGAAGACCTCAAGAATAATAGAATTAATATCCCTTGTAGACTTCCCACATTGATCAGTCTATATTCAGTAAAGTAAAGCCACATTCAAAAGAACTTTTGAGTCATGGACTTGTCTATTTAGGGTAGGTTCTCTTTCGTCAGAACACTCACTTTGTACCAAGTTCTCCATACCTCAGCTATACCATCCACCTCACCTCACCATTTGTTTAAACTCAAGGGACGTGATGTACAATCGATATATTGTGATCATACAACTCTTTTCACTTATTAACTTCTCGTCTATGCATAGTACCTAGGGATTCAAGATGGTTCTACATTATTATGTGGTTTGTTTAGCTCTTTTCACCTACGGAACACTCTTTCCTCTTTGCCTCGCATCTAGGATTATGTGTTGATCTTAATTAGGACATGGTTCCCTACCACTTGGGTAGGCTAACTTTCACTTCCCTTATACCTACACCAACAACGTCCATCCCTTACCAACACCAACAACATTACCCTATCAATATCAATATTTTTACCAACCGACAAATTACCTAACCACAATCACATTGCCTGAATTCACCTCTCCCTAGTCCTAAGGGAGAACTACATCGGTCTGAGGCCCCTCCTTGCTTTGTGCAATGGGCTATGTAGGCAGCACTTCGGAGACATGGGGTCTCCCAAGGTTAGCTCAACCATCCCCTACCATAACCTATCATGTGTAAATATTTTTGTGTATTTCTATTTAATCACATTCCTCTGTATCCTTTTTTCAAAACATCGAAAGTCAGAATGAAACATTCTTATTATTATCATAACTCAAATCAACATACATATCCAGTTTTATTTAGATGTTAAACAAATACATCTTCTCTATCATCGACACGCAGGTCGGCATCCTTATTTATTCTTATACCTTGCTAACATTTACTTAGACCCTCACGCCTCATCCCGAACCAGGGGATGATTGTGATCGTCAATGCCTCTCGCCAGGCCTCTCTGTCCTCAAAGGTACCATGGATATTGGTACCACCCACTGATCTGCCAATATCTCCTGTAACATATGAATACGCTCCCTCGCATGGAGGTATCTTGCCTCTAGTCCCTCTGCTCATGACTCCGCAACCGCTAACAATCCTCTTTCCTCATTCACCTGCGTTCGGAGCTGATGAACTAATCTCTACAGACGATCTCTCTCTGCAGTAATCCTAGCTATGTCAGGAAGATCACGTACACCTCGCAGTTCTGTTACCCACCATAATCTATAGGCCTCTGTCATTCCTGCATCCATTACCCTGCGATCGGCTGCTATCTCCTCTGGCCCTTCCGGAGGTGTCGGCCGGGGAGGTGAGAATGTTGCCTCGGCATAAATCCTCATATATGGTCTATAAGCCAGAGGTATATCCTACACAAATCCAAATTGTCGCCACACACGATCTAGAGGAATCCTCTCGTACTCACTCGGCCTATGCCCTGCGATCCACCTCAATCACTCTACACCCCTCAACTCCTCAGCTATGTGCTCTGTCACCATATAGTTACCGTACGGCCTCCAACAGATATCCGCCATCGTCACCATCTCCCATACCTGCCTATAATACTCAATGTCACCCGTCATGGCCTGGGATCTTGCCTCTTGTTCTGTCTGGACCCATCGTCTGAATCCCAACCTCTGCACTCCGGTCTCCCCTGACCGGATGGGTCAGCCTATTGGTAGCACACAAACAATGTGCTCATAGGCCCAACAATGTAATAAAAATGAACAATCCAGTGTCGTCCTGTGATTTCACCTACAAGCCCATAAACCCCTGTATAGCTCCGCCAAATATGCAAGTGCCCATGCAAAAGTCACGTTCCTTTCTATCATCTCCCAAATAACACACATCAATGCTTTTGGAAATCTTCCCCCATCCACCCTCGGCAACGCGTAATACCCTACCGTTATCATTAATATCACTGCTAACCTTGTCTCCTCAGGGTGTGCTGCATACATTATACCATACGTGAATGTCAAACCTCGTTGTGTCAAATCTCGTGCGTATGGACCAAATACTGCTGTTATCACTCCCCGCGTCGCGCTAGGTAATGCCTGATATACTAGTCTTCCTGTAATCGGGAGTCTCAAAATACGAAACACATCTTCCAATGTCACTATCATCTCCCCTGTTGGCAGATAAAAGGTATTTCTTTCTGGATTCCATCTCTCAATCAATGCCTACAACATAGCATGGTTACAAGCAATTCGTGAATAATAGCGGATTCCACTTAACCCCAAACGATTTATCAGTGTCCATTCAGCTAGTGTAACATCTGCTCGGATTCGTGACAATAGCGCTGGTACACTATCATTCATCCTCAGCCCTGCCTCTGCCTGCATACGTCCAAACAACAAACAACCATTCAATCCATCAAATCCACAAAGGTTTTTCTCACACTCTGGAAATTCCTGCAGTAACCGATATCGGTTATAAACAACCGGTAGCGGTTTTGTAACCGATACCAGTTATCCTCTAACCACTATCGGTCACTGTCAATTATATGCACCTTGCCTAAACACGCCACCTATGACAATAATTTGATCATTTACACCTCTCTGTACATACAAACATACCTGAAAACCCCTGATTACATACCCCATTACATTCACCCTATCCCGATTCATTGTCTATCACCTTTTTCTTTCTCATCTTTATCTAGTTAACTCTCCCTTATCACATGCAAGAATAAAATTACTACTAAAACATTTACCTCTTGGGCTACAGCAGCTTGAGGTGGCACTTGTCTTCCCTCTCGTCCCTGCCTGCTGGATGCTTCTCCTCGTTCTGCCATGTTCACCACCCTTTTCAAATTTGCCTTTCTGCCTTCTGAATCTCAGATCACATTCACTTTCCCAGTCTCTTTTCTCCTTATCACTCAATTCTCTCATGCAATTACTTGTCTCAGGCGTCAAAAAGCGTCGCATTCACGTATTTAACTTCTTGCATGGCTCTTAAAATAAGAACTTCAGTTTCCACCCCCGCTTTTCTATTTTTAGAAAAGATCCTTTTCTGAAGATAACCGGTATCGGTTATCTAACCGACATCGGTCTATTTACCACCAACATCGGTTATCTAACCGATATCGGTCATATACCTACCTTTTTTAAACATAGTCCTTTTCTTTATTTTTTACCTAATTTTTTGTGGCACCATCCCTTTTTTCCTGCATAACAACACCGTTATCTATAAGCAATTTCATCAATATCATCTATCTACATTACAAAAAAAAACAAGCCATCAACAAAAGATATTGAAAACCATCAATTTATACACCATTTGGATCCAACTTAACAGCGACATACATTCAATTTCACAAAACCAAAACATACAACATTTCATAATATAACATGTCAATTAAACTCATCATTTATATCTATATACATCCCATCAACAAAAGAAATCAACATCATTAATATATAACACTATGTAAATCAAACTCATCATACATCACATATCACAAACCATCGACAAAACATTTAACGCATTTTACGCACAGCATGTGGGTCAAAACATCATATCTATATATATATACAAAGTTTCCAATATACAATGTACCCTGCATCGGGGCCTCTGTAATCTCATAATACAACAAAGCCGGCAAGCAGGCCGCAATAACTGTCAATAATCTCGACTCGGCTCGCAGGCCGGTCCCTCATATCAAAAACATACTCGGCTCGCAAGCCGGTATATACAATAAATGAATGAATAAATGAATGAATGAATACATATATATAGGCACGCAGGCCTCTATAAACACAACCGGTTCGCAGACCGGTGCCCATGTCCAATATACAAATACAATATATATAGGGACCCCTTAGCTCTCTCCACCACCCTCTGCCTGTCTACCTGCTAGTCCCTGTGCCGCCTCTCACCTCCTGCATGTCACAGACCCACCAGCTATGGCTGCACCTCCCTGAGATCTCTAGCTCCGAGAGGTCTCTACTCTATGTGCCGCATATGGCTGATAATCAGCCCTGGTACCATCAAGAATATCCTGATAGTATCGGGCCTCTTCTCTAGCCTCCATATAATGCTCTCGAGCCACCATAGGTGCTGGGGCTGGTCCCCTGACACCTACTACCAATGCCCCCTGTGCCTATGCTGGTGCCGCTAGTGGTGCCTGTGGCTGGGGTGGTACCTGTACCTATGCTAGTGCCACTAGTGGTGCCGTTGGTGGTGCCTGCGCCTGTGCCTGTACCTGCGCCTGGGCTAGCTACCCCTGTAAGACACCTACCTGTGCCTGTGAAGCATCCAACTGCCCCTGTAATAGCTACACCTAGTCCCTGAGCTGATCTCTCTCTGGTATCACCGCTGCCATGTCAAGCTGTGTGGGCTGTGCTCTCCTCGCGGCTCTCTCCCCCGCCCACCATACCAAAAATGCACCTGTGCAACTAGCATCATCTACAGTATCATCGGCAGGCCTCTCAGCAACCCAATCTAGGTCCACAGGCTGTGGTGCAAGCAGTGAGGCCTCTACATCATCCCTCCGGTACTGATGGAAGGGAGGTGGCTCATCTTGTCGCAGCCCCATCTGCCTGCGTACCCTCTCTAGGGGTATCCGCTCATACTCCCCTGGCCTCAGTCCTGCAATCCAGAATGTATACTGGATCCATCTCAGCTGTGATTGGGCTCCTCCACGGGGGTGATGACCTCTATACGGTCTCCATACAATATCTTCCACTGTCAGGCCCTCTAATAAATGTCTATAATAAGCAACGTCCTGCCCTGCAAGCACTAGTCGTGGCTGGCCCACGACCCCCAACCACCTCTGAAAGCCGTATCTGTAGATGACCTGTGGCCCTGGCTGCTGGGGCAGCCCTACTGGTCTAATGTATATGATGTGCTCATATGCCCAACAGTGAAGCAAAAATGTCGAGCAAATCCTGAATCGCCTCATCCGGCGATAGCCCCACAGCTCTCGGTATAACTGCACCAGGTATAATGGTGCCCAAGCATAACATGTGTGCTCCTCCACCATCTCATATAGCACCCCCATAAGCGCCCGTGGAAAGCGGCCTCCCTCTGAGTCTGGAGAGTGAAGCAGGTGATCCCAATCATCATCAGCATGGAAAGCTGTGTCTCATGGCGGTGGGCTCGGTACATATCCCCATACGCGATACTCGCGCTGTGATATGTCAGTAGCGCAGCTGCATCCCTGAATACGTGTAGGATGCTATCCATGGCGGTCTCTGCGTCCACCTGAAAGACTGCCTCTCCATCAATCGGCAGTCTAAGGATGCGGTACACATCCTCCAATGTAATAGTCATCTCCCCAGTCAGGAGATGAAACACATTGGTCGCCGGATCCCATCTCTCGATGAGGGCGACCATCAAACTGTGATCTCTCTCTATGGCCCTATAACGCTGGACTCCGCCAAGTCCCACCTCGCGCATAATGGCCCACTGCGCTGCAGACACGTGTGGCCGCATCCGTCTCAACAGCGGGGGCATCCTGTCCCGCATCGTCAGCTGCTGACGTGCCTGCAAAACCAACTCACTACATTAGCCCTACTCTTTACAACAACAACTACTTTACCCCTCTCTATCCCCTTTCTTATCCACCTAACCACACCACGACTCCATAACGCACATCTACGCCCACCTATCTTACCCTAAAAACCTCTACGATATCCCCCTCCATCTTCACACCCAACACATAAAACCCAATCATACACAACAACAAACAACCTAACATGCCATCCCCAACGAGAACTTCACACCCAAAACCACCACTGAATGACGCAACAAAAATAGAAAATCCTGTCTAAGGACCGATACCAGTCCCCTTCCCACCGACACCGGTCAAAGACCGACCGACACCACTCGCCGACAAAGCCAACCTTTCCTGAAATTTCGTGACCGATGTCGGTCACTTAGTGACCGGCATCGGTCGCTGTAAATTTCCAGAGCCAAACCCCGCGCGCCCCCCCCAACTACATTTTTTCCTATTTCTACCAATTTACCCACCCAAATACCCTAAAAACCTACCCACCTTGCCGCCTTGACCTATTTAACCCATCTACCCTCTCCCTTTTTCAAATCATTTCCATTTCTTAATTATTTTCTACAAAATGTACATTCCTACCCAAAATCCCAAATATAGCATAATGCAATAAAATGCACACAATGAGGGGTTTCGAACCTACCCGTACGATGACACGTCGTCATGGTGGGATGGGTGGTGGTGGTCCAGCTGGTCCAGCCCCTCCTGCTCCTCCTGGCTGTGCCATGGCTCTAACTGTCCTCTTCTGAGTCCTCCACCAATCAACTGCTGCCTCCTCCTCACTTGAGCCCACTAACAACTCACTCCTCCACTAAAATAGCTCCACCTCAATCAACAAATGCTCCAATCTCAACTCTCCACGTCAGACAACTCAAATTGGTTTTCAAATTGCAAATGTGACAATGACTGGCCGTATTTTTCTTTTTATAGGTTTTTGACCTGTAACCGATATCAGTTTTATTGTGCCCTAAGGAACCGGTATCGGTTTCTTAACCGATATCGGTCATAGACAATCGACATCAATTTTTCTCCAACCCTTCCCCCAACTTCTGCCCCTATTTACTAATCACCCTTTCTCATAACATCGCCTATATCAACCTTTGCTGCAACCCCCTTTGTTAATCTATTCGGCCTGACCCAAGGCTACACCCAAGGCCACCCTACTCTATCACCCAAGGCCCAACCACCTAATCCATTTGGCCTGACCCAAGGCCTCCCTCTACCCATCTGGCCCGACCTACGGCCCTCACCCAACCCATTTGGCCTAACCCAAGGCCGCAGGCTGGCCCGACCAAAGGGCCGGCAACCTACCTACCCCGGACCCAAGGCCTCACCCTACCCCTCTCGGCCCGACCCAAGGCCTCACCCTACCCATCCAGCCCGACCCAAGGCCTCACCCTACCCATCCGGCCCGACCCAAGGCCTCACCCTAACCATTTGGCATCCGGCCCCAAGGCCGCAAACCCAACAACTTGGCCCGACCCAAGGCCTCACTACTATCCGACCACCCAAGGCCTCACTCTAACCATTTGGCCCGACCCAAGGCCTCACCCCAACCTTTTGGCCGGACCCAAGGCCGTAACAAAACAACTTGGCCCGACCCAAGGCCTCACCCTACCCATCCGGCCCGACCCAAGGCCGCACCCCAACCATTTGGCCCGACCCACGGCACTCACTCATCAATCAGCCCGACCCAAGGCCGTACCACTTAAATACCCCGCCCAACATCAAAAACATACACTTTTATCCACCCATCATGTAGCTTTTTGTTCAATCGAGCTCACCTATTCATGTTTTAGCATGATTAGGGTCCTTGACTTGATCTGTCGACCAACTTTGCCTAGACCTAGACTGTGACGTTTATCTCAACCAAACCAACCATTTGGTACTACCGAACAAGCCTAAACGTTCCTGTACCTTCCCCGTTATATACCCTGGAGCTATTTCCTATGCCTTGGATACCAGGATTATATCACCCTTATTTGGATAAACTATCGACCTTTACCTATGCATTGCTGGTTTGCTCGTCAAATCATGTACCCTACTTGCACTAATGCATTTCAACATGCGTTTGCTTCTTTGGACCTACCCCACCATCTCACCATCATCTCTACACCATTTACCCTTTATCAACCCTATCCCTGCTTTCACACTACCTCAATCTGTGATAGATTTGAGGGGGATTACCTATACCCTTAATAGAGGAAACCACTTTGTATTATTGTCCGTGCAGCTTTATAAAACAAACTACACGACAATAAGGGGCTAATGTAGACACCAAATTTGTGTCTTACGACCCCCGGGGACCTGCATCTCATTTCGCAACCTAACCTCATCACCTAAACCTTACACAATTATTTATTAATTACCTTGTAATTGATGAATCCACATCACCTTACCTGCCACCTCATTTGGCCACCTCATCATGACCTATTCCTAACCCTAAACTAACCTAATTAAGACCTATAACTTCGTCCACATCCACACCCATGACTAATGACCCCTTTCTCACACCCAAAACCGACCTTCTAGTTACTTGACCAAGCCCTCAACTAATCTCTCGGGAGAAAAGGAGGGAAAGTTGGCTATTTTACTGAAAATAGCCCACTTTGACCTGACCGATACCGGTTCCTAATCGACCGTCGTCGGTTACGTAACCACCATCGGTTCCCTGTAAATGGCCCCCCTAACCAAAAACAAAGGTGAAAAGGATTTTTGGATCAATCAGGATCATCAGAAGCGATCAAGAGAATCCGGATCTTTACTTGGCCGAGTAGAGACAAGTGAAGAGACAAGTAGAGTTTGCAGTGAAGGAGATCAAGCCCAAGACTGCAACTGAATAGCCAGAGCCCTGTGACACTCATCTGATCATTGGGAGGGAGACATCTCATCTTCTGGGTATCAGGCCATCCTACCTGAGTTCTGCCTTTGTCATCACAGTTCTTGGACCTACATCTTCGTCAATAACCAGTAAGTTATATCTTGCATGTCCTCTTTAGTAACATTTCTTAGACTTTTGAATCATAGTCCTCATAAAATCTATTCCTAGATCTACTACCCAACAACACATTATACCTAACTATCATCCACTTACCTCTCATCACACCATTACCTAATCCTGCTCATATACCAGCCTTACAAACAACACAACTATCCTACAACCGACCCTCACCAAAAGTCCCAAAAACAAAGACCCTACCGATATCGGTTGACAGTAACCGGTATCGGTTATTGTGACTCAAAACCAGAAACCAGCCTTTCCCCCTACCTGTTTCAACGAAGCAATTAAATTGATATTTTACAGTCTTTGGTGTTAATTCATATTAGCAGGGGAATTGACCACCTTCGAAAGGAAGTTTTATATTTCCTGGGCCTAAGGTAGTTCCCTCAATTATTGTCTAATCAGAATCTTGTGGTCTTGTGTTCTTATTTGCAGGTAGTCCTTCCAAGACAAAAAGGAGTTCTTGGCAATCAACCTGATCTCTCTCTACGGTACGCACACACCATCTCGACATTCAACAGGTATTCCTCCTAGCCCTAACCCTTATCTGTTTCTAAAAGGAATGAAAGGATAGAAGCAACTCTATTCCCAAAGAGCTGAAACATTCCGAGCGAAACATCTATCATGCTCTTAGAATTAATTAAATTTGTTCCTAACACACCTTAGCTAAGTTAATTAAAATTTATTAAATAAATGGTTAAGTAATTGTCTCACACTTTCTAAGTAATTAAATTAATCACTTAATTGGAAAATACACAAATTTTCATAGTCAAAATGCCCCTTAGACTCCATTTGGACCCCACTTGGAATCCACTTCACCATCCAAGTCAACTTTACTTGGACTACACTTCTAGAATCCTAGGAAGGTGGGAGAAATGAAATTACATGTACAACCACCTTCTTGGATGTAACTTCTTACCAATTCAAATAATCATTGCCCCTTCAAATTTGTAACTGCACAAACTAATTCCACTTTTTATTTCAAGAAATGCATTAATTATCTTATAACTCATTAAAAATATGATGCACTTTTCATGGCCTCTCACTCGGCTATAAAAATAGGCAATATTCTTTGCAATAATCTCCCTAGAGAATCCTTGGAAGCTTATGTAATTTTAAGCCAAATTCTACCAAATTTTACACTTGTATTCCTTGTGTTTCATGATCTCTTAGTATTTTCATCCTACATTTAGAGAATAATCAAGAGCACCCATAATCCTAGAAATTCAAATATTATACAAGTCCAAGTGCTTCTAAAATCTTCATTGAGGTTTGCAAAGAAAACTTACATGGAAGTTTGCAATTTTTATTGTTTATCTTTTTTTTTTTAGATTTTTTACGTCTTACACCACAACCCATAAATAAATACATGGGCTACTTGTTCCAATGAATACAATTGTAGAATTTTTTTGGAATCCCTAAATAATAATGGATGAATTTGTAGCATGAGGACCTACTAATCCCTAAGCATGGGGGAGTGATGAGCCTTTAGAAATCCATAATCCAAGCCCCATTTTTACTATTATTTCTTTCTTACCTTGTATAGAAAATAAGAATATTATTATAAATAAAACTTTTTCTTGATTAAAAGATGTGTTTAAAGCACGTGTCTTGGTTAATTTTTATCTTTTATATTCCTTCTTTATTTTTTGATATAAATTTATTTCTTGTATTAACATATGTAAATGGAAGGGTATAGATGAATTATATGAGTGTAAGACTCTCTCAATTAGTCAAAAGACTCACTCAGTCAAGCGCATGACTCACACAATTCATGGAATTACCTATCCAGAAATAAATCCATCATGAAACCTGATAAATTATTTGGTAGTAACCTCTTATTTTTGATATGTAGATCATTTAGCTGAGAAGTTTCAAACAATGCATGTTATGTCCTTAATATACTTTCTCTATAATGTGATATGATTAGCCGACATATGACTAGCATAATCTCTCCTTATTCTTGTCACATTTTTCTATGCTTTCATATCATAGGAGGGTTGGCATATGGACTAATCATTTCCTAATTACGATATATATATATATAGAAGGTAGGGGTAGTACTTGAGGATCATATTGAGCATTATAAGTTTATTGTAAGGTTTTAGAGGTTTCCCCCTCGAAGTGGCTAAGTGATATAAGCTATTCTATTATGTTATATTTTATAGTTCATTGATCATTTTGGTATTATTTGTGATTTGTTATTGCCAATATATAAGAAGGTTCATTATAAGTGGAATCAGTGCTTCAATCTGGAAAGCTTCTCTGCAGTGATTTTTTTTCTAGTCTACAAACAACTCGCGGCAAGGGAAAAATTATTTTTTATTTTAGAAATTTTTGAATTTTTTCATCATCGTAGTATTTCTCGGAATTTATTATTTAAAAAAATGAATTGTTCAAAAAAAGAATCTAAAAAAATTTCAGGCCTTTCGCAATATAACAGTCATTGGTTTCATATTTTTGTTAGGATCACAATGGTACCATCCACCCATAACCTTTTTTCTACCATTTTCACTCTTTTTGTTGTAGTTACCACTAGTCTTTTTTTTAAAAATACCTTCATAATATTATAATCCATCTGAGACCCTATTTTTCCCATCTCGAACCCTAAACCCTAAACTCAGAACCCTAAACCCTAAACTCTAAACCCCAAATCCTAAACCCTAAACCCCAAACCCTAAACCATATACCCCAAACCCTAAACCCTAAACCTTAAACCCCAAACCCCAAACCCTAAAATCTTGGTAGTGATAAAGGATCTAACATGTCAGGAAAGACATCAGGTAAGGAAGAGGTAGAGTTTGAGTCTGATTTGTCTGCTACAGTAGATGAAATCTAGGTGAATGTTCAAGATATGGTGAAAAAATATTATTGTCACTAGGCTACAACAAAGTTTGACGACAACATGGCAAAAATAAAGGCCCAAATCTCCTCTCTCGCTACATCATTTACCAGTATAGGAAATATTGGATCATCTAGCAACAACATATACCCCATCGCCAACATGTCATAATAGAGGATTACATAACATGGTACCAAAGGTGGAGATTTGAAAAGTTGATGCGAAGGATCCAGTCATTTCGATCAATCAAATGAAGATTTTTTTATCTACACCAAACCCCTGGTTCATAGAAGGTAATTGTTGCATCCTTATACCTGGAACTAGACTAAATCATTTGGCACTATGTCTTGAGATAATTGAAACAAAAAAGGAACTAAATCTCTCCTTTTTCAAAATTTGCGGATGAACTTCAAATACAATATAGAAATAGTTTCACTGAGAATTACTTCAGTCAGCTCACCAGATTACAAAAAATAGGTTTGGACAAGGATTACAATCAGTAACTTCATAATTTATCCTTGAGAGTACTTATCACCAAATCACAACACCCTCTGATTTCTTAACATTTGAATGCGTTAAGGAAAGTAATGCGATTGCCTAACAATTAATTGCTTCAAGGTGTGGGACCCTACATTTGAAGAAACTCTCTAGAGAAGGTTGGTTCCTCTTCCTAAATTAATCCAAAAACTAAATCTACTGAAGAGAAATCTATCAACTACCTCTAACCACATTTTCCAAGGGGTGAGGGAGAGAGAAAGAACGTTAAAATGAAATAAATCTACACTAAAAGAGGTGATGCACAAAAATAAGGGTGTGTGAAATCTCTCCAATGTGTGAAAAAGAAGGAAAATGCATAGCAGAGAGGATGGAAAGGATAACCACAGTCTAACAGTAGAACTCACACCACCATTTCCATGGAAGTATAACAGTAATAGACCCTACAAGAAGCATAACAATAGACACAAAACATATACATATGAAATAAAGAGGCAAGAGAATGCAACACACATAAACAAGGGAAGGAAACATCAACAAATCTAGGTCTATTACTTCATTAATATGCACTGTTCATTTCATTACAACAGAAAGGCCTAGATCATCATGCAAGATGTCCAAAATTAAGGCCAACAGAACATCAGTGTTCTAAAACTATTTTGATGAAGTTTTGTTATAATGAAAATCCCCCCTCTCAAATGAGAGGGCACTTCAATTTATAGAAAAAAAGGTGGGAGAGAGAAGTTTTCAAACTCGTATTTCACCTTCCACCTACTTGCAAAGTACCAAAAGTGGTTGAAACTGATGATGCAAAATCTATAAAATCCCTCCCATGTTGTCTTATAAATTATAGCAAAAGGAAAAGGGTTTCCTATGCTCATTAAATGCTCCCTCAACCACCTGGAAGTAACCATTTTAAAATGGGCTCATTTTTTGTGATTTTTACAATAAAATCGATATTAAATCCTTAATATCTTGATTGCTGAGGGTATATCTCGGAGCCACAAATCCAACAAGTCCAATTTTGCACAATTTTTTTTAGAAATGAAAAAGTTGTGGCTTCCTGAGTATGGGTATCTCTCTATCTTTTTCCAGGCTTATCCTCTCTTTCACGAGACTTTGTAATAAAATGAGTAGCAGGGATCAATGATTTTTATTTTCCCTCTCATCTAATGTTTTTACATCCTTTTAATGTTTACGGGATTTTTAAAATTTGGGGGGGGGGGGCAACACTTTCACCAATTTTGAATGGGGGTAGTTGGATCATTTAATTATTCAAATAAAAGACCAGGTCAGCCAGCTAGATCACTAAGCTAGCCACTTTCCTTGCATTACTAAGACCCTTTGTTTACACACTAGGCTCCTTACATACACACTGGCATTCGAATCAAAACCCACCTCAGATTTTTACTCCACTCATCTAGGGGCCCCCAAATCTAGCACGATGCCACATTGATCTTCCCACCGAATCCATACTAGCTCGACACCCATGTTGACATTGATGCATCAAATTACAAACCTTGGTTACCCCTCCTGGTGTAATTCAGAATTTTCATACATGCAAGGAATCTCATTCACCCCAGTCCATTCCTCATCTCCTCACAATGCACATCGTGTGCCTCTAGAACCAATTGTGTCTGCATTGTGTCTCGAGCCTATATCAAACCCGCACTCATTCCTAGGAACATTTTGACCTCTACATCAGACCATTGACCACCTTGTCGCACGTACTCGATACAATTTAGTTATTTTGGGCCAATGAGGAACTCACAACCTAAGTTATTTTTGGGCCTCTGCAACATGCATCTCTGCATCAGCCGAAATTTCCCCTCCCGGATCTTGATCTTCAGCTCGTCAAGTTGGCTCAGCGAGCCAACTCCATTTCTTTCCCACATTCTTACCTAACTGTATGACCGAGCTCCCTAGTTCATATGACTATTACAATGGCTAGATGGCATTAAACTAAACTCACCTTGATTTCATCTAAGTCCCAGTCATTCCCTGGTGAGCTCTCCATTGAGCTCTTTAATTTGTTTATGTCTCCGAACTAAGTTGGGTATTCTAAGCTATGATTCCCTGAGCCACCATGACGAAACCCTATGAATTTTCAAAGTTCTACCAATATTTACCATGTTTTTGACGAGCCTCCAATGTTTTATTCTGAGGTTCCACTACCCTAATAGAAAATGTGAGCTTTCCTTAAGCTCTTTCTCTATGCCATAAGCTCAACTTGAGAGCTCGTCCTGTGATGAAATGGATTTCCTACCATGCATGAGCTTGGCTATAAAATCAGTTATCCCAAACTCTCAATATCTTAGTTCACCATCATTAACCACTTTCCCACCATGAAAGTGCAACCATGGACCTTGGTATTGTAGCTTAGCTAGCCAAGCTAGGAACCAACTCAACGAGCTAGCTAGGGCCTAAAACTGATTTTCCCAAATTTTCTAACATTTCTCCTAAAATTATTAGCAACTTCTTGGATTTTTAGTGCTCAAAGGACCCTATGATAGTGGTTGGAGGTACCCTAGGTAGATTACCATTTTTTTCCATTTTTTTACAAGTGGGACCTGATGCATGTTTCTTCATCCTGAATAAAAATTGAACTTCATGAAAACCTAGAAGAGGAAAAAATTCCTCTGATAGCTTCCAACCTTCTTGGAGACCCTTTTGATGCCTTGAAATCACTAATACCCGTCTGCATGCTCTAAAATAACCATGAGGAACTATTTACAAATGTCTTAATGCAAGCTTACCTAGTTGTCCATTTTTACCCAGGAGGTGAAAATGGATAACAATTTTGGAGACTCACAAGGCCATGTTCCTGCTAGATGTGAATGAATAACTTCCTGAATGTTTATTCATTGGGCATGGAGTTCTTGTAATGGCCTAAAACTGATTTGAATTCAAAAACTTGTGTCCCTAAGCCATTGAAACATTTTCTGAGACTGAAATTGTCCATTTTCACCTAAGAAGTGAAAATGGATAACAATTTTGGAGACTCACGGGGCCATCTTCCTACTAGATATGGATGAAGAGCTGCCTAAATGTATATCCATTGGGCACATAGTCCTTGTAATTACATAAAACTTATATGAATTTGAAATCCTATGCCCTTAACCCATTGAAACATTTCCTGAGACTAAATTTGACTACCATTGCTTGCATTTCCCAACTCTTCCTAAGAAAATATTGATATTAATATGAGTAGAAATTTTTTTTATCTTGAAGTTTTCTTTCTCCTCGCTCTGCAAGCCTAATTTGTAGGACCAAAATGTGGACTTATGAACCTATCTTGAAACCTGATTTTACCAAGTATGAAGCACGTTGAAACCAATGATTGATTGGTATGCATCACACCTTGCCAAGTTTTGAGTAATTTTTTTTTAAAGTTTTGGACATCATGGAACTCTATTAAAATATGATTTTTTCCCTTCTAAATAGGTTGTTTAGAACATTGTTAAAATGATGGAACTGTTCACACTCTGGTTAAATTGTTTGCAAAATCATAACACTATTGTGTTCAATGAAAAGTTACAAAAGCCATGGACATTGCATAAGAATCTCTAAAAAACTAGTCAGTGGATCATCAGATAATAAATAAACAAGGATTCATCACTTTACATGTATTAAAATTGAAAGAAACAAACAACCTAACATATTTAGTAATATTCTATTCTTGAAAGCTTTAACAAATGAACCTAGTAAGGATTCTAAGCAATCAATTTGTGATTATGAGAATGGGATCTCACCATTAATGGCTTCAAGGTCAATGGTTCTATTTTTGCAAATCAGCAGCACCCCTGGATGTTGATCAGATTTCTAGTTTGATCATCCTAAGCATCCAGTGTGATTGCACAACATTGAATCCTTTCCCCAAGTGTGGGACTTGTAAAATGGGAAAGGAATCTCCAGATTAGAGGTTGGTTCCTTGACTCCTCTAATTAGATTTATCACTTACAAATTGCAGAGGTTTATATTCCTAGTTCCTACTCAAAATTTCAAAAGGGGAAAGAGATAGAGAATGCAAAAAGGAACTAAAACTAATGCTAAAGGGTGATGCACTAAAGGAGTGGTGACCATTTTTTACTTCTGTAGATTGACATAGTTCAAAAAATGTAAAAAAACTTCATGCACAAACTGATAACTATAATGGAGAGTCAGAAATTAGTCAAACAACACAAACAGAGGATAGAAACTTAATCACAGGGCATGTATTGCTATTTTAACATCAAAATCACTTGCATTACAACACCTGAGAGGTAAAATAAAGTTGTAGTTCTTAGAAAAGGTCTGTTATTCCACCAAAATCACCTTCAAGGGGAGAAAGGGGACCTTCCATACACAAAAAATGTTCAACCCTTTGAAAATGAGCCAAAACTGGCTTTTACAATGTAAGGGACGAGCCCAGGAGAGAGAAATGTGGGCAAACATGGAAGAGGTTCAACCATTGACAAAAATACATTCAAAATAGCATGGGCATCCTTACAGACCCATTTCCTGACATTTTTATCCATGTCGGGAGAGAATGCGAGCCATCCTTCATTAAAAACGGTGGTTGAAACGTCATTTCTATCCATGACCACGTGCCAGAAGTGTTTTTTGATTTTATCTCTCCAAAATCCATCAAAATGAAAAAATGATCCCATAATCTTGTAGATAATTTCACCAGCTTTCCATTGATATAAATAATGTGAAAAACTAAACTCTGGATCAAAATTTATGGCCATTTGAAAATTTAGGGCAAAACAGGGCCAAATCGAGCGGTGGGCAAAAAATTTCCCTACGCTCCACCCTTCCAGGTGCCACGTGGCACATTTCTATTGGGTGTGGGCCCATCTTGTGTCATTTTCCTTTGTTTCTGCCTTTGGAAATTTTTCCCAAAATTCCCCGTCGGGCCGGTGAGCTGAGGACATGTGGCGAGCGCTGATTGGATGCGGGCCTGTCCTTCCTGAATTTTCCGCGGGTATCTCTGATAATTTTCAACCTAGACACATGTCAAAACCCCATTTGATGTGGGTTTGACCTTTCAAAATTTCCTTGCGGGCATTTCCTTGATTTTTGGCGCCATCTGGACACGTGGCGAGATTCTATTGGCTCGTAATAAGGGGGGCAGGCCTTCCTCTCTGAATTTTCCTTTATTTTTTCCTTAGGAAAATTTCCCAAATTCCCCCCTTGCTTCACCTCTCTAGAACACGTGGCAACATATAACTAGCCACGGGCCCTCCGTAATCATTTTCACCTTTGCGCCAACACTTTGTGAAATTTTTCCAATCTCCTCCTGTGCGGGCTTCGGTGACACGTGGCCTAACTTGATTCATTAGCGGGCACAGCAGGCCAAAACACCTTCTTCAAAATTGGGTGAAGCACTTTTTCCAAAAACTTAACTTCTCTTCTATCTCTTGAAACTCCCATGCCATAGGACACGTGGCACATTTTTTCTAGGCGCGGGCCCTTCCTTCAAAATTTTCCATGCACCAACACTTAGCTGAATTTTCCAAATTGCTTCCCTGGACACGTGTCATGTTTTCATTCGTTGGTGGGCCTGCGGGAAAAAATATTCCCTTTGAAAAATTTTCTAAAAGAGTTGGCAAAAAAACAAGTTCCCCTCCGACCCCCGCCATCTCCAGGACACGTGGCAGCATCTCATTGCCTGTGGGTCTTGAAAGGGAAATTTTTCCACAAAAACTCCACCGAGCCATAACTTCAAAAATACATGGAGTTAGGAGGAAAACTTTACCTTTCTGGAAAGATGAGAAAGAGCTCTATCCAATGGTGCCATTTCTAGAAGGTTTTGAGTGTCTAAAAAGCAAAATATTATGTCTGAGGCACAAGAGAAGGAAGGATGAAAGGAGTTAGCCACAAAATGAGTAGGGGCACATTTTGGATAACAATTTTGGTGACTCAGAGGGGTCATATGTCTGCTGGATGAAGTTACCAGTTGCCTGAAGTAATCCATTGGGCATGGAGTCATCATTTCCTCTGTTTGATACCACAACTGACTAGAACATTGCAAGGAGGAAGATGGAATATCACCTGATGGAGCAAGGCCTGCAAACACATTCCCAAAAATAACAAGCATGTGCCAAAGCACTTAGGGAAAGAAAAACTAACCTACAACAAAACAATGTGCACAAGCACTTGGAGGAATGGGAACCTAAGCTAATATGTACAAGGTGGAGAGTTCCTTTCAATAGAAATGCTTTAGATGGACTCCATTGACTGGAATCTGTAGTTCCTTGCCATCGAATGAAGACAATTGGAAAGCATTGCCATCCTTACACTTTGTGACAATGTATGGGCCACTCCAAATGGCATCAAATTTTGAATGCCTTCTCAATTTTGCTCTGTCTACATCCCATTTTAACACTAGATCTCCAACTTGGAAGGATCTATCCTTGGTCTTCTTATCAAAGGTCTTCTTTATCAAAGCCTGATCCTTCTCCATTGCTTGGGATGCTTGATTTCTCATTTCTTGGATCTCCATCAATTCTACATATCTAAACTCCATGGGCTCAAACTCCAACTGATTCATGAGCTCTAATTTTGGCAACTCAAGTGTCATGGGATAAACTACCTCTCTCCCATAAAAAAGCTTGAATGGAGAGTTACCTGTAGATCTCTTGGGAGTTATCCTATCAGCCCATAAAGCTGATTTCAATTTAGTATGCCAAGACCTCTAATTTTCATCAAGGGTCCTTCTAATGATTCGCAACAAGTTCTTGTTTGTAGACTCGGCCTGACCATTACCCTGAGGGTAATAGTTTGATGAAGTACTTAGGTAGATTCCATTCTTGATAGCCCATTCAGTCACCTTGGACCCAATGAATGCCAATGCATTATATGATATTATTGTAGCAGGTATTCCAAATCTAGTTACTATCCCCTCATAGAAATCTAGGATGCTAGATTCATTTGCTTCCTTGAGTTCTACTACTTCAATCCACTTAGTGAAGTAATCTGTGGCTGTTAAAATCCACTTGTGCCCTTGGCTTGAATTGGGATTAATAACTCCAATGAAGTCTAAACCCCATTGCATGAATGGCTGGTCAACTGAAATTGGATGCAATGGAAGGGCAGCTAGTCTCTCTTTACCTGTGAAGAATGCACAATTCTTGCACCTCTTGATCCATGCATAGCAATCACTAAAAATCTTGGGCCAATAATAGCTAGCCCTCATGATCTTTAGAGATGTCACTCTTGGTGCAAAATGACCACCATCTAGTCCACCATGGAACTCTTCCAACACCCTATGAATCTGATTTGTACCAATGCATCTCAGTAGTACTCCATTCACATCTCTTTTGAACAAAACACCATCAACAAGGGCATATGGGACAGCCTGCAATCTGAAGTGTCTTATTTTTGTCTTGTTCATCTCTGGAGGGCATAGGCCTATGCTTAGGAAGTGCATTATACCTTGGGTCCAGAAAGGAGTGGGGACACCATTATTTTCTTCTTGAGTGCTTCCTTTCTCATAGCTGTCTTGCAACGCCAAAACATCCTCCTTATCATTGCATGCTTCCTTTTGTTTGCCCTAAATCAGCTGCTCACACAATCCTTTTCCTCTTACCAACTTGGTAAATTTGATCTCAATTTCATACTCCATGACACGAGTAATCCAAACTTCTCTCTTTTCATTCAAGTCTTTGTTGAGGAGGAAGTCTTTAACTCCCACATGAGAAACCAACAACTGAACCTTATTGTTTGAGACTAAATGCTTGAATTTCTTCAAGCTCCTGATTACTGCAAGAACATGCTTCTCAATGAAAGAATATCTCACATCATAGTCCTCCAGGATTTGGCTGAAGAAAGCAATTGGCTGCTCATCATTGTCTTTATTCTGTTGTACTAAAATTTCAGAAATAATATCATCACCCCCAAATGCATTGAGGATGAAATCCTTGGAGAAATCTGGGTTGGTGAGAGTTGGTGCTTGAGAGATGGCTTCTTTGATTACATCAAAACTTTCCTTGCTTTCTGTCGTCAATTTGAAAGCCATGCTTTTCTTTAACATCTTGGTGATAGGCCTAACAAGGGCTGCAAAATTTGGGACAAACCTCCAAACAAAATTTATTCTCCCCAAGAAACTTTGAAGGGCCTTCTTGTGGCTTGGCAATGGTAGTGCGCTTATGGCCTTAACTCTCTCTGGATCAATTGCTAATCCTTCTTTGGAGACAATGTGGCCAAGGAGCTTTCCTTCATGGGCTAAAAAAATACATTTTTTAGGATTCAAGGAGACTCCAAATCTTCTACACCTTGTGAACACTTGTCTCAAATGAAAGATGTGGTCTGCTAATTTTTTTGAAAAAGTAGTGATATCATCAAGATATATCAGCACTATGTTGTTAATCAAACCCTTGAACGTCATGTCCATTGATCTCTGAAAAGTAGCTCCAGTGTTGGACAGCCCAAATGGCATTTTTCTATATGCATAAGTTCCCCATTTGGTTGTAAAGGCTGTCTTAAACTGATTTTCTTCCTTCACCATAATCTGATTATACCCTGAACAGCCATCAAGTAGTGAAAACCTCTCAAATCCAGCAACAACTTGCAAAATTTTCTCCATGGAAGGAAGTGGATAATGATCCTTGAGAGATGCTCTATTCAAATCTTTAAAGTCAACACACAATCTGATTTCCCCACTCTTCTTTCTGACTGGAACCAAGTTGGCAACCCAACTAGAATGCTTGATAGGGAATATGATTCTTGATTCTATCAACTTATCTAACTCTTTCCTCATGAGAGGCTCCATGTGGGGGTTGACTGGCCTTTGTTTTTGCCTGATGGGTTTAGTATTTGGATCCAATTCAATGGTATGTTGAGCTAACTCGGGATTGAAACCTTTCAAATCTTCATAGCTCCAAGAAAACACATCAGAGAATTCTTGACAAAGCCGTATGAACTCATATCTTTCTTGCTCAGTTGTTATCTTACCAATTTGGAGTGATTTTCCTTCTTCTAACAAGATGGACACTGAATCTTCTCCCTTGACTTGGATGTTTGCTTTCTCCTTCCTAAACTAATCATTAGGATTGAAAATGGACTCCAAAGTAATAAGTCCCTTTGGTATCTTGTTGGTTCTCAGCTACACCACTTGGTCACCATACTGCTGCTCCAACTTTTCTTGATTTTTTGCTGAGAACTCAGCCTCTTCTTGCAAAAAATGGATGATTTGTTGATCATTTTCAAACACTTTCCAACTTACATGTTGTCTGGCACCGAAGGCCTCACAATCACATGGATGTTTGGCTGTACCTTGTACTTTTGAATGCTTTCAACAACGTCAAATGCTGCCCCAACTGCTGTAAGCCTGTCAGCAGCTTGGTTCTCTTTTCTAGGAATGGATTTATGCTAAAACCCTCAAAATCCTCAATGAGGTCCCACACCCTGTTCTTGTAGCATTAGAGTAGATCATTCTTGATAGCATGCTGCCCCCTAACCTAGTTGTCAATCAACTCATTGTCACCAAAGACTTGTAAGTTCTTTATCCCTCTCTTGATTGACTAATGCAATCCTTGTATCAAAGCTTCATATTCAGCAGTGTTATTAGAGCATGCAAACTGAAATCTAAAAGCTGAATAATACTTAACTCCTTGTGGTGAAATAGGCATAGCTCCCCCTCCTGCACCTTGTCTACTCCTTGATCCATAAAAAAAAACTGCCATACCTCATTGTCATCCTTGTGGTCTGGCTTGGTGATGCTAGGAATAGGCTGATTTTCTTCATGCATGCAATAGACTCCTAACTCAGATTCTTTTATTTATTGGTAAGGATCAAAAGCATGTACCTTATTCAACCATTCATCAAGAGTTAGATATGGGATTTTTCCTACCTTGGTGTCAGCTTCATCAGTGATTGGGTGATCTTCTCATCAAGAGTTAGATATGGGATTTTTCCTACCTTGGTGTCAGCTTCATCAGTGATTAGGTGATCAAACGCTGAACAATTGGCATTGATCTGACTTGGAGTGTAAGGCTCAATGTGAACATTTGCAATAGGTTCAGATTTGATTGTGGCCTTAGTTCCATATCTTGTTCTGAACAACATGTGTGACCAATCAGTAGACAAGTAACCTCCAATCTTAGCTGTGAAATCCCTTGACAAACAGAGGGCGAAGAGTGGTGGAAGGTCTATTACTGAGACATCTTGCAAAATGACAACATTAGGGCAGGCATGCAAGGTAAGACTCAAGTTTTTTATCACTCCAACTGTTGCTACTGCTATCCCATCCAATTACACTACCCCTTTGGATAAGGTTTCATATTGAATTCCCAACTGATCAGCTATTTGCTTGGGCATTACCAAACTACTTGCCCCGAAATCAATCATGCAATTGTGTACTAATTGATTTCCAATGATCAATGAAACATAGAATGGAGGGGGCTTCAAAATTTTACCTTGTTGTCCTCCATGATTCCCCTCAGGTTGGGCAGAATTTGTGAGCACTTTCTCTTGTATTTGGACTTGCTGATTTGAAGTTGACCAGTCCTTCATGGCAGCTTGTAGAAACTCTCTTTGGCTTGGGATAGATAGTGATTCCCACATTGATATGTTTACATTTGTCTTCTTCATCTGATCAATGATATTGAATGGAGATGAAGTATCCTTTTGCTATCCCTTGGCCTGTACACTCATTCCTTGCATATGGGTAGAAAAAACTAGCATTTGAGTTGGTCTAGGAACTGTTTTAGGCAGTCCTTGCATGTTTGGGATTGCATTTTACTTGTCAATAGTTTTTGGAGTGACAGAAGGTTGTGAATTGCTAGGAACTAATGGCTGTTCTTCACCCAAATTTCTTATTTTTGATCTTGTGTTGGCTGCAACACTTTGGGAAACTATTTGATTCATGCCACAAAAATCTATTGCCTACCAATTTACAAGTGTGGTGTCATTTGGAGCTGGTTGCTACTAGAATGTTTCTTATTGCTGGTCATTACTTTGACTACCTTTACCCTCCACACCAGTTGTTGTCACCATTAATGCTTGATTCAAGCCACTGTTGAAGCACATAGATTGGTTATGAGGTTCATTGCATGGGAAACACCAATCATACTCTTGAGCTACATTGTTTTTTACTGCCACTAATGCTTTAGATGTAGATGTAGCATTAGGATTATAGGGCTGAAATGGTCTGTTGGTAGGAGGCCTTGCTTGATTTAGATTAGCAGCTAGATTGGGTGGTCTTTGGGGTTGATATGGCTACCTGTTGGGCTGAGCTTGGGGCTGGAAAGGAGGTCTAAAACCTTTGGCTTTCTGCCTCTTGAGTGTAACCAGCTCATTACCTAAATTTTGCAACTGCTTCATGACTTCTTAAAGCTCATTTGAGGCACTAGAAGATGAAGTAGAAGCTTCATTTGAATTCTAATTTCTAGGAGTGGGAATAGGAGCTAAATTAGACACTTGGCTAGTACTTGGGCTCTCTAAACTTGGAATCAATGGCATTGGAGGCCTAGGAGCTAGTTTTCTAGCTTGAATCAAACAATTTTCAGCTCTAATGGCAATACTATAAGCAATGGGGATAGTTGTGCCTCCCATGAATTGAATCAACATAAAAATATCAGAATTTAAAGCTTTAAGATAGTATAGAAAAGCACCTTCTGCTATTGGCCTGACTGCCACTGGAATTCTCTCACAATTCCTTTGAAATCTGAAATTAAAATCAGTCAGCTGCTCGTTGGGAGCCCTCTTGATGGTTGTCAGCTGCTCCAAAAGGGACAAGTTGTCTCCTTTCTCTCCAAACTTCTCATGGAGGGCTATAGATGACTGGTTCCAATTTTGAATAGAACCTAAGGCAAGACTCCTCAACCATTTTAAAGCTTTCCCTTTGAATGAAGATGACAACAATTTGACAACAACTTGCATCTCATTGATCTCATGGATTGCACAAATGTTAGCAATATCCTTGACATGATCACCAAGAGTGGTTTGATTCTCTCCAGTAAAGTATGGGATGTTCTTCAATGCTACAACTGGGATTGGGTTCTATGCATTGAGAGCAAGTGGGCTGCTGCTAGTGAAATTGACATAGGAGTTGTTTTGTGCCATTCTGATTGGCCTTAGAACCCTGGTTGATTGAATGAAAGGCCTACCAGGTGGAGGAGTGGAAAGAGTTCTGTTTGGTGGAGATGGAGACCTTTGAATTCTCCTCCCTCTTTGCCTTCTTCTTGGAGATAACTGTAGATATTCAAACAACACCGCTTCTTCTCTAGCTCTTAACCTTGTAGTGATTCTTCTCATGAGTTTTCAGGTCTGCACTGCTAAAACCAGCTGATTCTTCTTCTTTGGAGTCGCCAGATGTGCAATTTAGGGCTCTTTTAAGCAATAATCTTACAACAAATGAACATCAATTTTTTTTAATGAAGATGAAGAGCTCTAAGGTCCCACCGGGTGTGCCAAAACTGTTGTTGCAAATCAGCAACACCCCTGGATGTTGTTCAAATTTCTAGTTTGATCATCCTAAGCATCCAGTGTGATTGCACAACATTGAATCCTTTCCCAAGTGTGGGACTTGTAAAATGGGAAAGGAATCTCAATATTAGAGGCTGGTTCCTCAACTCCTTTGATCAGATTTATCACTTACAAGTTGCAGAGGTTTATATTCCTAGTTCCTACTCAAAATTTCAAAAGGCGAAAGAGATAGAGAATGCAAAAAGGAACTAAAACTAATGCTAAAGGGTGATGCACCAAAGGAGTGGTGACCATTTTTTACTTCTGTAGATTGACACAGTTCAAAAAATGTAAAAAAACTTCATGCACAAACTGATAACTGTAATGGAGAGTCAGAAATTAGTCAAACAACACAAGCAAAGGATAGAAACTTAATCACATGGCATGTATTGTTATTTTAACATCAAAATCACTTGCATTACAACACCTGAGAGGTAAAATAAAGTTGCAGTTCTTAGAAGAGGTCTGTTATTCCACCAAAATCACCTTCAAGGGGAGAAAGGGGACCTGCCATACACAAAAAATGTTCAACCCTTTGAAAATGAGCCAAAACTGGCTTTTACAGTGCAAGGGACGAGCTTAGGAGAGAGAAACGTGGGAAAACATGGAAGGGGTTCAACCATTGACCAAAATGCATTCAAAACAGCATGGGAATCCTTACAGACCCATTTCCTGACATTTATATCCATGCTGGGAGAGAATGCGAGCCATTCTTCATTAAAAACGGTGGTTGAAACGTCATTTCTATCCATGACCACGTGCCAGAGGAGTTCTTCAAATTTCTCTCTCCAAAATCCATCAAAATGTAAAAATGACCCTAGAATATTGTAGATAATTTCACCATATTTCTATTGATATAAAGAACATGAAAAACTGAGCTCTGGATCGAAAGTTATGGCCATTTGAAAATTTAGGGCAAAACAGGGCCAAATCGGGCGACGGGCAAAAAATTTGAATTTTTACCTTTTTGGTCATTTGGAAAATTTTCCAAAATTTCCCCACACTCTTCCCTTCCAGGTTCCACGTGGCACATTTCTATTGGGTGCTGGCCCATCCTGTTTCATTTTCCTTTGTTTTCACCTTTGGAAAATTTTCCCAAAATTCCCCGCCGGGCTGGTGAGCTGAGGACACGTGGCAAGCGCTGATTGGATGCGGGCATGTCCAACTTGAATTTTTTGTAGGTATCTCTGATAATTTTTGACCTAGACACATGTCAAAACCCCATTCGATGTAGGTTTGACCTTTCAAAATTTCCTTGCGGGCATTTCCTTGATTTTTGGTGTCCTCTTGACACGTGGCGAGATTCTATTGGTTCGTAATAAGGGGGGCGGGCCTTCCTCTCTGAATTTTCCTTTATTTTTTTCTTAGGAAAATTTCCCAAATTCCCCCCTTTCTCCACCTCTCCAGGACACGTGGCAACATATAACTAGCCGCGGGCCCTCCGCAAGCATTTTCACCTTTGTGCCAACACTTTGTAAAAATTTTCCAATCTCCTCCGGCGCTCCACCAGTGTGGGTTCCGGTGACACGTGGCCTGACTTGATTCATTGGTGGGAATAGCAGGTTGAAACACCTTCTTTGAAATTGGGTGAAGCACTTTTACAAAAAACTCAACTTCTCTTCCATCTCCCAAAACTCCCATGCCATAGGACACGTGGCGTATTTTTACTAGGCGCGGGCCCTTCCTTCAAAATTTTCCATGCGCCAACACTTTGCCGAATTTTCCAAATTGCTTCCCTGGACAAGTGTCATGTTTTCATTCGTTGGCGGGCCTGTGGGAAAAAATATTCCCTTTGAAAACTTTGCTAAAAGACTTGGCAAAAAACCAAGTTCACCTCCGACTCCCGCCATCTCCAGGACACGTGGCGGCATCTCATTGGCTGTGGGCCTTGAAAGGGAAAATTTTCCACAAAAAATCCACCGAGCCATAACTTCAAAAATACATGGAGTTAGGAGGAAAAATTTACCTTTTTGGAAAGCTGAGAAAGATCTCTATCCAATGGTGCCATTTCCAGAAGGTTTTGGGTGCCTAAAAAGCAAAATATTATGTCTGAGGCACAAGAGAAGGAAGGATGAAAGGAGTTAGCCACAAAATGAGCAGGGGCACATTTTGGATAACAGGTTCTTCCCATTTACTCAATTCTTCTATGTGTGGTATAATGGAAAAGCAATATCTCAATAAACAAATGAAATAAGCTCCACACCCTAAGAAAAATGTTGTAGTTTATGTTAGGAAGAAGGAGAGTTCTTAGAAATGAGAGGGGGAAAGTGGGATATTTATAGTTTTTCATTTGGGAAAGTGGGGGTATTTTGGTGCATGTGGGACTAAAAGGGAGTCAACAAGTTGATTAGTGAGTCAATATAAGATTTGACTAGGTTTATAAGAGTTTAATCATGGTTTAGGGTTAATTAAACTAGGTTAATCTAGTTAATCCTATTTAGAGAGGAATTAGGGTTTTGAGAGAGTTTTGAGAGGTTTAATAAATCCAATTAAATGGATTGATAGTCTAGGAAGTTAGTAAAAGTGATATAGAAGAGGATGAGAAGATGGTTTACCTGGATATAATAGCCTACTTAATTGATTTACAAGAGGAATATGACTAGAAGAGTGTTGTAAGAGGAGACTTATATAGGTTTAACTTACGGTATGTCGTTAATTTGTGAGGAGGAGAATAGTTAGTACAATATTAAGAATAATTATTCTTTGACCAAACTACATGTTTCTATATTTTCCCCTCTTTTGGGTGACGTAAGCTACGTCACTTCAAAGAAAGTAGACAAACATAAGCAATTGAAAAAAATTTGAAGGGGTAGAAGAAATATTAGTTAGCTAAAGGGATTCCCCCTCAAGTGTCGACGGGGTGATGGAAGGAATCGATTGATGACTGAAAAGATAAGAGAAGAAAGAAAAGTGTGAAGAGAAGATGAGAAAACAACAAGAAAAGGGATATTGAGCTATCCACAAACCAGTGATTATATAAACAATTTGTAGTCATCAGTTTTTCCTAAAATCCTCATCATCGGTCTTCATTTAAATGCAAGCATATGATAGAAGTGTAAAATGACATGAAAAGCTAAGATACAAACAACCATCCCTTGCTAAAACAACAACTCCATACATCACACAAACATGCAATGCAATACGAGAAGTAAATAAACTCACATAACAGGGAAAAAAGTACAATCACACACACTCAAACCAACAACGTTTAAGATGGTTGCACAAATAATTTGTTATCGAGTTGCAATCCCAAATGTTTTGATAAAAAAAAAGGGTTTAAAATGATGCCCCAAGAAATTGGTATATACAAGGGAAAGGATGGAGGACACTTGGGTCCAATGGAAAAGTAATTTGCATGAAAAAAATAGTACCAAGCAACTGATAATGCCCCAGAGTATAGACAAAGTAAGCAACGTAGCTTTTGTAAATGATTGTAGAGGTAGGTGATCCGCGAGTCATTGTTTCAAAACATGTGAAAAATTCAGTGAGATATGATATGAGTGCCATGTGAGAGACACAGATTTCAGCTGTAAATGAGATTTTTACCAATTTTAGTCCATTTTCAAAGTGTTTACGATTTTTTTGGACTTTTGAATGATTTTACATTTTTTAAATTTTTGATCAGTCAGAATAATTTAGGAAATGGAAGATCACCTAAAAGCATGTGAAAATGCTCCAAGGAAAAGATAATGAGCATCAAGTGGCAATAAAATGCCCTGGTGAGATGCCAAATGGGCCAACAATAATTATTTAAAAATAATCATGGTGCTAGATAAAAATAGAAGATAAGAAGGACCTGAAAATATGTTTTTAAAAATGCCCCGGGTGAAGAGATAAGTGCTAGGTGGAAAATAGTGTCCAAGGATGGTTGAGATGATATCATTTGGGATGATATTGGTGTAGGGGGGATAGATTCTTTATCATGTGTAACCCCTCTTGCCCCCATTAATGATATGATATGTGATGATTAGCTTAGTATACATGCATGATGTAAAACTTAGCATTTTTGTATATATTATATAGTAGATGATGTTATATGTGATGAATGGTAAATGATAGATGTGATAATAATGGATGTGTAGTAAAAATTACACAAGAATAAGTTAACAAAACTAAACAAATAAATAACCAAACTATACAAACTAACAACTAAAACAAATTTAATCATTACCTTGTTTTTGCAGGACAACATTGATATATTTTCTAGTGTTTTGAGGTTATCTTGAAAGATAAGTTTTTAAGGTTACTGTTCACATTATTTTTGAGCTTCCTTAGGACAATGTTATAATGTTTTTGTAGCTTCATCCCTAAAAGGGGGATTTAATGAATGTTTAGATTTTTGTCTATCTTTTTCTGAATGTATTTGTATTTTCTAAGGTCATGCTCTGAAAACAATGTACAAAGACAAAGAAGTGTGGTTGCCCCCAACGTGATGTGGGAATATAAAAAGGGTAGAATTCCATGCACATATGTTTCAAGAAGGTGAAATGTGAAGGTGTCCTGAACGTAAGACAGAAATATACAAAGGCACATCCTTTATGCAGATACAAGAACAAATAAGCAAGATCACGACTTTGTACTGTAGATTTGGTAGGGTTCATAGACCTATCAAAGGAGGTTATTCCTAGAAAATGATAAGGGTTACCCGTCCTGATACAAGATTAAATTGTGACTGAAGAATCCTCTTTGAGATCCAGAAACTGGTTTTCACCCAAATACCTACCCACTATACCACAATTGCATGGTTTTCACACATGGAAGACCTATTTTTTCTTTACGGTTTTCTCAAGTGTTTCATGTTTTGCTTGTTTTTTCTTTGTTTTTCTACTTTTTAGTTCTTATATGATATTTGTGCTATGCTTAATAATAGAATCACTTGAGATGCATGGTGTTATTAGGTTATTTAAGTTCTTCACCATCTGAATATGTCAGTTTATAAGCTCCTGACCCATATTTAACAACCACCACATAAGGCCCTAGCCAGTTGGCCTCAAACTTACCTTTCTATTCTCTATCTTTGATGGTATTCTTCTGATTTTCTTTCAGAACTAGATCACCTACATCAAATTCATGATGAATAACCCATTTTTTATATCCCCTTGATACTATCTTTTGGTAAACATTGAGGTGATCAAGCGATCTTATTCACTTTTCATCCAATAGCTCTAACTCTTCTAGCCGAGATACTCTATAGTATTCTTCCTTATCAAGATAGTCTTGAAGAGATATTATCATGGAGGGAAGCTCCACTTCCAAGGGTATGATGGCTTTAGTGTCATAGACTAGTTAATATGGAGTCGCATCTGTAGGAGTGCAGATGGAGGTTCAATAGGCCTAGAAGGTGGGATGTATTTGTAAGTGCCTATTACAACATGTCTGACTTACCATTTTCTCCATGATTTGTATAAGGGTTTTATTGGTAGCTTCAGCATGTCCATTACCTTGGGGGTAATAGGGGCTAGAACACTTGAGTTGAATATGGAAGAGTTGACACAATGTCTTAACCATTTTGTTATTGAAGGATTTACCATTATCAGTGACAATGGAAGAAGGGATACCATAACAGAAGATGAGATGATTCACAATGAATTTGGAAATTTGCACACCGGTGACATAAGTGATAGGCATAGCCTCCACCCAGTTAGTAAAATACTCGGTGGTGGTAATAATGTGGGTGTGGCCATCTAAAGAAGAAGGATGGAGCTTCCCTATAAGATCCAGGCCCCCTTTAGAAAACGACCAAGGTGTTGCAATAGGTTGCAAAGCCTGTCTTAGTACATATATCAATGTCCCATACTTTTGGCATAGCTCACATTTCTTGACGAAATTACAAAATTTTGCTTCCATGGTGGGGCAATAATAACCTACCCTTAAGATATTCTTATCCAAAACCATACCACTAGTATGCACTCACAAATACCACCATGTACTTCCTTAATAACATGGACTGAGTCAATAACATCCAAACAATGAAGCATATTCCCATCATAGCGACAACAGTAAAGGGTTCCTCCTAGGATGGTATAACAAGATATATGGTGGATGAGGGATTTCTTATCTGAATGGGTAATGTCCTAGGGAAATGTGCCATCTTGTAGGTATCTAAATATAGGGTCGTACCAAGGAGAGGATGGACCAACAATTTCACATTCCAAAAAATATTTTGGCATGTTGTATGTAGGTATTTGTAAATGCTCTACAAAGAAAGCCATTTTTCTCTCTTGAGGTGGAATGCGTAAGAGATATCCAATTATAGCCATAGCAATTGTTGATCTATTATGTGACCTTAGTTTTTTCTCAAAGATAATTTGTTTAAAATAATCTAAGGTTTCAACCAATTTCTTGTATGGAAAATTTTTCTCATATTTAACTTTATACTCATCATTAACTTATTTAATGATAAGTTGGGAGTCCCCAATGACTCATAGCTTTCTGATATTCCAATTGATAGCTAACTTGAGGCCAACAATGATTGCCTCATACCATGTAATGTTATTAGTGCAAGGGAATCCCAAATGGAATTATCTTAGAATAACCTCACTTGTGGGAGTGATGAGCACTACCCCTGCCCCAGATCTATGGAAGGTGAATGATCCATCAAAATGGACTTGTCATTCTACATATTCTACAACATACATCATGGATGCATTTAGAAGGTCTAGACACGAAGGTTCCATTCCTGGTAGAGGATCTTCTACCAACTTATCTGCCAATACCTGTCCTTTCAAGCACTTCTGATTTACAAACTCAATGTCAAATTAATTTAGGAGAATGATCCAATTAACCATTCACCCCGTAAGGGTGGGTTTAGATAAAAAATACTTGAGAGGGTAAAGTTTGGATATTAGCTTGGTTTTATTATTAAGGATATAATGAAAAAGTTACTGAAAGGTGAAGACGACTGTTAAGAAGGCCTTTTCAATTTGTGGGTAATTTAACTCATAGGAAATCATAGTGTGACTAAGGTAATAAACTACCCTTTCTCTATGGTCTAGATCATATTGGGCAAGAAATGCACCAATAGAAAACTAGGTAGCAAAGATGTACAAGAAGAGAGGTTTGCCTGGGGTATGTGGTATGAGTACAGGTGGGTTGACAAGGTACTATTTAAGTAGTGTAAATGCATTTTGATAGTCTGGTCCCTAGTTGAATGCAACATCCTTCTTTAGTAGATGTTTAAATGGTTGAAAATTATCCATAAGCTGTGAAATAAAATGACGGAGTTCCTAAATATTTCCTTGTAAACTTCTTAGTTGCTTGATATTTTTAGGTGGAGGAATTTCTGAAATAGTTGTAACCTTGGCAGGATCCACCTGTATCCCCCTTTGTGAAACAATGAAACCTTGGAGTTTTGGTGAAAAATTTCCAAAGACACACTTCTTGGGGTTCAAGTGAACCTTGTAATCCCAGAGACGTTGGAAAATATGTCTTAGAACCTCAGGATGCTCTCCTCTGCTTTTGGATTTAACGAGGATATCATTAACGTAGTCCTCCATGATGTCATTCATCATGTTATGGAAGATGATTATTATTGCACGTTGATAGGTGGCCCTGGCATTCTTGATTCTGAAAGGCATGATCTTGTAATAAAATGTTCCCCAAGGGATGATGAAATTTGTTTTATGTTGATCCTCCTCTACAATCCTAGTTTATTTATAACTGAAAAAATCATCCATTAAGGACAACATTTCATAACCATTAGTGGAATCAATGATTATATCAATGTTAGGAAAGGGGAATTCATCATTGGGACATACTTTATTGATGTTGTAGAAGTCGGTGCAGATCCTTATGTCAAAAAGTTTCTTCTGAATAGGAACTATGTTAGATATCCAATCTGAATAGTCAATGGGCTTAATGAAATCAAAAGCTAATAATTTTTCAATTTCTTCTTTGACAAGGAGTGTAATTTTAGGGTACATCTTTCTGAACGTCTACTTGATGGGTTTGGCATCTGGGTGCACAATGAGGTTGTGCACTACCAATTCTAGGTCCAAAATAGACGTATCGGTGTATGACCATGTAAATATATCTCCATATTCTCATAATAACTCTTTAAAAACCTTCTGCTCTTGAGCTGAGAGTGAAGCTCTCATCTTTATCATTCTAGGTTCCTCTTCTGAGCCAATGTTGACACTGATGGTTTCTTCCAAAAGTATTTTAGAGGTATCTTTCATCTATGTAGGATCGGGGGGAAGAGTAAGGTCAACCTCCTTAGGTAGCTCATCATCATCCTTGAATGGATAGATAATTTTGTCCATAGGTTCTTTGTTCTATTTGTCTATAAGTGCTTCAAAAAAAATTTCGCTATGAGACTTGCGTTTATTCCTTGCACAGGGTTTCTCTGGATTATTCTTATTATTGTTTGCGACCTTCTTATTCAAGCATCCACACATCTCTACTTCTTCTCCAAAGTATGCATAGGTGTCTAGTTGAATTTCAAACCCTTTCTTGTGATCCCTAGCCATAATAGAATCCTTGAGACCCATGAATTCTACAAATGCATCATTGTTATCAAAGAAATCAATTGACACGTGAAATTATTGATCCCAATCTACAAGTTCAGGATATATAAGGGTTACTTGGTAATTTTTTTGAGGATTAGATCTAGAAAAGGTAAGGACAATTGAATCATGGAATAGGTTAGTGGAAGCAAGATCCTCATAGAGGCTACATTGGGAATCTACATCGTTATATGAACGAGATGAGTCATCCTTGCATTTGGAAGAAGTGGTATCAATCTTAAAGGGTGCATCATCATGAGGTCTTATTCCAAGACCGTGCTTGTTTGATTTGAAGTGAGAGATATGAATGGGTTCTAATCTCCCTTTCAAATTGATTCCACATCCAAACCCATTGTAACTGATAATGTACATCATACAGTGACCTTTGATATATAGCAGGGCCTGATGGCATGAAGCCATGGCACCTTTAGGTACTCTACTAGTGGAATCTTCTAACATCCTTTTCTTAAATAAGAAACCACTAGGAATGAACTTCTCCAATGGTTTAGGGAATTGATCCCAAGTGATTTTGAACTGAAAATAGGGTTTTCCATGTGTCTTGGGTGACACTGATAAATTTGATATTAATAAATCTTGTTCAAGAGTGAATGGCTCATGTGGGCCATATTTTTCCAATGTTTCCTCCCATGATGTGAAAGGGTTGAAAAATGAAGGAGATTATTGATTGTAAGGAGTGAGTGAATCTAGATCCACACGTTCCTTGATAGCCTCAATTTGTAAAGGAACAACAATTTCTATAGAAGGGCATTCAAAAGCTGCATGAGAAAAACTGTGCAAGGCTCTGTAATGTGTAAATGGTTTTGGATCACCCTGAATGGTGATTATCTATCCTTTATGGCACATCTTGATACATTGATGGAAAGTTGAAGGAATGGCCTACATGGCATGGATCCATGGGCGTCCTAAGAGCATGTTATATGGTAGATTGAAGTCAAGGACATGGAATGTTGTATCATGACAATTTGGCCTTACTTCCATTGGAACTACTATATTTCATACTGACTCTCTCTCCTCATTATCATAGGCCATGATTGTAATAGTTTTATCACCTAGATCCATGTCTGAGTGGCCTAGCTGATTAACTAGTTTCAAAGTAAAAATGTTTAGACCAGATCCACCATTCACAAGTACTCTATTGATCTTGTGATGGGTAACAACTAAGTCTAGATATAAGGGTAAGTTGTGTTCTAGGTCATTACGCAGGATTACAATGTGATTAAAATTTATATGATCATTGGATTCAAGGTGTGTAATCATGGCTTGGAGGTGCGCAGGATCTACATCAGCGGATATTCCTAAACTCTATAGTTGTTTATACAATATGTTCCTATGGGCAGTAGATATTTTAAGGAGATCTAAGATTGATAACATAGCGGGTGTCTTCTCTAACTATTATATTCTATTTTAATGACCTCCCTAAGGGATAGGTAAGGGATATAGTATGATCAAATGAGCACATCACGTCTCTACTACAAAACTATTTTCTAAGATCCTAATAGTATTGACCTGTTCATCAGATGAACGAATACATCCTATAAATAAATCAAAGGGACTATTGCTATTGGTATAAACATAGGCAGCAGTCCTATAGTCATTGGAATTTTGTCTGTGATCTGGCTTCCTTTTCTTTTTATCTACATGGTTAGGAAATGGATCTTTAAAGATACCCATTTTCTCATTTGTACATTTTCCTGAGTTAGGGGGAGAATCTATGGTGAATTTTCCCTCTTTAATGAGGTCTTGTATGTAATGTCATAGTCTTAAGAACCTTTCTGTCTTGTTCCCTTTAACATGGTGGAAGTCACAATATTCATGTTCTTTGAACCAAATGGGTTTTGGAGCATTTTCTTGGTATGGTACCATCACAGTTGGATATTCCACCATGTTTACGTTATCTAACTATTTTAGTATGGTAGATAGGGATTTTGTTAACAACGTGAATGCACATTCGATGGGTGCCTTGGGACAAGGTCCTTGTGAGAGCTTTAGAAGTAGACCACTCTGCATGGTTTGGACTCTTTTAGAGTCTATAATGCCATTGCCAATGACAAGTTTGTTTTTTTTAAAGAACTTTAGTTTATCTAAGGATTTTACTTGATGTTTTTCTTTGACAACCTGTTGAAGTGTTCCCTTTTTGATGAGGGCCTTTTTGATTTCACTTTCCTTCTCTATAACTTCTTTGAAGTTAGAGAGCCACAGTACATTTGCAAATAGAAGGCTATCTTTGGGTTAAAATTAAGCACAAATACGCTTACTATATTTGTTTCTGGCAAGACACAAGGGAAATGAATTACAAACCCTTGCCATCATTGTAAAAAGATTTCAAAGGTTTTGTTGGGATTCTACTTTTCATTACCGAGGTCATTCATTGTGATATCATTTTCTATGTTGTAGGAATAATTTCGTACAAATTATTTTGCTGACACGGGCCACATTATAATGGATCCCTTGGGTATGTTAAAGAACCATTCCAATCCTAGTGCCCCTAGGCTACAAGGGAATATTCGTATTAAGAAGTTATCATTGTTCACGACCTCTTGGAAAGCCATATAAAAGTCTTTGATGTGATCATGAGGATCACCTATGATTTTATATTTATCAAATTTAGGAATGGTAAAATTCTTTGGGAATGGTTTTCGTAACATGTCCTTATTGAAGGGGTAAGGGCATAGTTCTTCATACAAATATTTCCTATTATGTCCAATGTTTCCTTCTTGTAGTGTAGTAAGCATGTCTTTCATTGATTTTAATTCCCTTTCAATGATTTGTTCTTTCATAGGTGAGATTTTTCTTTGTCCCTTAGCCACTTTAAAAGTCATTTCACTACATGGATCAAAATAGAACTCATTAGATTTCATTTTGAGTTTGTCTTTGCATATGTTCCTAATTGAAGAGCCTAAGTTTGATAATTTTTGGCTCAGTTTCAGGATCTATTTATGAAGGATCTCTTCTTTAATTAAAGGATCCTCTTCCTCATCAAACTTGGGAGGTGGTGAGGCTTTGCACTCAATCTTCACTTTAAGTGAATCTTTGTAATAAGGTCTTCGTGGATCACCAAGTGGCTTGGATAGGTCTCCTTAAGCGATGTTATGATGTTGTCCAGAAGTAGAAGTGTAACATGTATCAAATGGTTTATCCATGTCTAAGAGGGACCTTATTTCTTTTTTATGATTAATAAAATTTGTTTCTACTTTTTGTTCCTACAAAATCTTATCCCCTAATTCCAAGACTCTTGCTAGTACTTGATCTCGGTTATAATAAAAGAGCTCGCCAAACCAACCTAGGTTTAATTGATGTTGTTCTTCAAAAGAATCAAATTCTTCTCTGCTATGATTAATTAATGGCTCTATGTATTTGACCTGAAAAAAGAGAGGTGATAAGCTGTTTCCATTAAATGGGAATGATTCAAAAGGATTTTCTCCTAAGTCGCGGTCATTTGGTTTGGACGCCATCTTCATGATTCTAGGAATCACTAGTCAAAGTTACATGAGGTTTCATCTAAATGTCTTCAAATTTTGCATGAAATCTAGGAGTATGTTTTTGTAAGTCACTTGATGTGATGTTGAAATAACCTAGTGTGTTCTAGAAGTAATGCTATGTAGTTGTTTTTATGATTCAAAGAACACTCATATGAACACTCAAATGCAATGATTGCTTGAATTGTGATTTTCCAAGTTTATACCCTAACTAAGATTTTGGTGAAGGGTTCAAAGTGGATAGTGAAAATATCATATCAATACGCAGGTCAAGTTAGAATTCTAACGAGGCCTAAATATTAAAGTGGTACCAACACAATCTCTTGACAAGGTATACTAAAACTAGTTTGAATGTCAATGAAAGATAATTTTTCTAAAAAATGGAAGTTACAAGTATGTATAGCGTAACAACACTATGCTAATACATTAACCAAGAAATCAAGGTGTTAGTATCAAGATGATGTTATTTTAGTATATATAAGGCAATATCGACACTTTAAAAAAAGACGTAGATGACGTTGAAACTGAAATGAAGTATGAGTATAGCAAGAAGTTTTTTAGTTGTGCGAGCAACATAACTGCACAATAAAGGGAATTATATCAAGTTCTCAAGAAATTGAAAATGTGATGTAAGTACTAAGATTATGTGACTAGAATGCGAGAAAAACTATCAACCTAAGGAGAGATAAATGATGAACCAAAATTGTAGAAGTGAAGATGATCCTGAAATCAAGATCAAAGACACGAAAACGTACTTACACACTTTAGACATTTAACAACCTAGCCACAAACATGGATAGGTGTAAATGGATAAATAAGTGGTGAGTACTATCTTTGATAAGATGCGCGAGGTATACTCCCTTCTCACCCCAAAAATGATTTGCTAGAATGTAAGGGAATAGATCAAAATATGAAAAATAAACTAAGCACCACTTGGGAATAGTTTCTCTTCATTCGAAGGTGAGACAGAAACTGAGCTAAGTGAGACGTCATTTAATTTTTTGATAAAGACACTTAGCTCAAACTTACGTGGGCTCTTTTCCTTGTTTGAGAAATAAGTTTTAGACTCCAAGTGTGTCATCACTTCATGATGGTTTGATGCGAGAATGGACTAGAAAAGTGGGATCCAAGATAGAATGGATTCCTTAATAAGATCTCTCAACTAGATGTCACAAATTTTCTAGAAGCGAGCTCGATTTACCAAAAGATTCATAATGACTAATTTGGGAGTATCTTGGATTTACTTTACCCCCTTTAACTAAAATGAAAAAATAGTGCATTCATGTGCATTCTCACTCAGGTCAAGATACAAAAAACTTTAACTCTAACTTGCAGTGTAAAATATAGTCAAGTGGGTAAGTGGAACACTTCCTATTTCATCAACAAGGTTACTCGGTGGCGGATTACTTAGAGTTCATGGAACCACCCCCATTGTTGTATCTTAAGGTGTTATGCCAAAGGGGTTATGTTCCAGTTGATCAGATAGGAACGTACCCTTTTCCAAAACCTGTAATACAGTGTGAAGTGAAATGGTGTGTTTTTAATCTTGTTTACCTTAATGTGGTTTTAAGTAGCACACCGTTTGGAAACCTATATGAAAACACGTGTATTAGAAGGTTTTTGTTTTGTCTTGACTTCTCCTTTCTTTGACAAGTATTTTTTGTCCTATAAACAAAGAGTTAGTAATTTTCCATCAAATAAGAAAGAGATTATGCATGTTGTTTTTTATTCCTAAGATCACTAAAAATGCGCGAAGGAAGAGCATACACAACGTGGATAACTCAACTAAAATAAGTTTATGGAAAATAATACTTTAAGTGGTAGAGTTCATTTTATCCAAATTTGAAATATTAATCTAATTATTTAAACATAAATTAATTGTTTTCTTAACAGGTAAGGTGGTTTTAGAAGTGATTTTGATTCTCAAGATCACCTAGAAGGTATGAGGGAAGAGCATACACACTTCAAAAATCCCCTTTTTAACTAATAAAATGAAACACTTAAACTACTTTAGTCAAATAAAACCAAAAATAAACTTGAAATTACTTGTTAGAACCTACAAACAAGTTATAAAACCAAGAAAATTTAGGAAATACCATAAATCTATTTTTAACAGTTTTCAATAGTTTTTAGTTTTTCAAAGGTATCTAGGGAACTTTGGGAGTTTTAGGATATAGGTAAAAATACTTAGGGTATATGAATTTGGTAAATTCCCTCACAAATTTCACTTCGTTCTCTTTCTGACACCTATTCAAACTCTGAAAATGGATCAATGGGTCAAAAGATATGACCCAAACTAGGAGGAGCACTAAAAATTATATGAACAAATTTGGGTCAAACAAAGATACCTGTGCACCCTTCAAAGTGTATGTGAATCATTTTTTGTATGTGCATGTGGGTTATGGTGCCTACGAACCTCTGTGTAAACCTAGTAGTTTTGTAGGGTGCTTGTTCCACCCGAGAGATGCATGCGCTAGAGAATAGGTGCATGCACTAGCGCATCAAGAAATGGTAAAAACTATAAAAATGCGTGTGCAATAGTAGAGGGTTGCTTGTGCCATAAAAATGGTGTATGTGCCATGGTTTAGGTGTGTGTGCACCTGGTAAAATTTTTGATAGAGGGCCGATAATACACAGGGTGCTTGTGCTTAGGTTTGGGTGCCTACACACCTAGTAAAAATGATAGGCTACAAGGTGTTTACACTGACAGAAGGGTGTGTGTGCCTACTTTTAGGTGCTTACGCATGGGTTTGGTTACATGAACACCTTTGCTAAAAATGATAGTCTAAAGGTGCCTATGCTAGTAGAAAGGTGTATGTGCTCCTGCCTAAAAAGCTACCAAAAAACATAGAAAATAAAAATTTAAAAGTGTCAACAGGTTATAATTTAGCCATTAAATGTATTTTCTAGCATAAACTTAACAAAGAAGCATGAAAATGAAGTTTAACTACATAAAACCTAGCTAAAAATCTCAAGGCAAAATATTTAACCCTATAAAAATATGTAAAAAGTTAGAACCTTAAATAAAAGCTTCAAAATGACCCCATTAATGGAGGATGGAATTCATGTCCCACTGGGCATGCCAAATGTGTTCAATTAATATTTTTAAAAGCCATGGACATGGGGTAAGAATCTCTACAGAAACCCCAAAGTCTCTTAACAAACTAGTCAGTGGACTATCAAATAAGAAATAAACAAGGATTCATCACTTTGCATGTATTAAAATTGAAAGAAACAAGCAACCTAACATATTTAATAATCCTTTATTCTTGAAAGCTTTAAAAAATGAAACTAGTAAGGATTCTAAGGAATCATTTTGTGATTATGAGAATGAGAGCTCACCATTAATGGATTTAAGGCCAACGGTTCTTCCTGTTTACTCAATGTTTGTCTGTGTGGTGCAATGGCAAAGCAATAGCTTAATAAACAAATGAAATAAGCTCCACACCCTAAGAAAAATGTTATAGTTTATGTTAGGAAGATGGAGAGTTCTTAGAAATTAGAGGGGGGTAGTGGGATATTTATAGTTTTCCATTTGGGAAAGTGGGGGAATTTTGGTGCATGTGGGACTAAAAGGGAGTCAACAAGTTGATTAGTGATTCAAAGTAATATTTGAATAGGTTTAGAAGAGTTTAATCATGGTTTATGGTTAATTAAACTAGGTTAGACTAGCTAATCCTATTTAGAGAGTAATTAGGGTTTTGAGAGCTCTAATCAATCCAATTAAATGGATCAATAGTCTAGGAAGTTAATAAAAGTGGTATAGAAGAGGATGAGAAGATGGTTTAGTTAAAACGAGGCTATAATAGCATGCTTAATTAGTTTACAAGAGGAATACGACCAAAAGAGTGTTGTAAGAGGGGAGATAGATAGGTTTAACTGACGTTATGTTGTCAATTTGCACTTCATGATCATGTAGGGACCACTCCATATTATGTCAAATTGGGAATGTTTTCTCAATTTTTCCCGATATGCATCCAATTTTAGCACCAAGTCTCCTTCTCGGAATATCCTTACTTTGGCATTCTTTTCAAAGCTTCTCTTTATTAATACTTGGTCCTTTTCCATTATTTGCATTACATTCTCTCTTAGCCATTCCAACTCCATGAGTTCTGCATACCTGATTTCCATGGGCTCAAACTCAGCTAACTCTAGTTTCTTGAAGAGTTCTAGTGCCGTAAATTCAAGTGATATAGGCATCCTTGCCTCATTTTCGTGGACTATCTTGTATGGAGAGAAACCTGTAGACCTCTTTGGTGTCATCTTATCAACCCACAAGATTGATTTGAGCTTGGTATGCAATATCCTATGATTTTCATCTAGATTCCTTATGATTCTCAATAAGTTCTTGTTTGTGGAATCTACTTGCCCATTACTCTGGAGGTAGTAATTATAAGAGATGTTGATATATTTCCCATTTATAACAGCCCACTTAGTGATTTTTGTGTCAAGAAATGCCAAATCATTTTCTGATATAATAGTAGCCGGGACACTAAATCTTGTTACTATCCCCTCATAGAAGTCCAAGATGCTAGACTCATTTACCTCTTTGAGTGTTACTGCTTCAGTCCACTTAGTGAAATAGTTTGTTTCTATTAGAATCCACTTGTGGCCCTGGATTAAATTTATAATGATGACCCCAATGAAGTCAAAACCCCACTATATGAATGGTTGGTCAGCTGAAATTGGGTGGAGTGGTAGTGCTGCTCATTTCTCGTTACCTATGAGGAATGCACATTTTTGAAACTTTTTTATCCATGCATAACAATCACTAAACATTGTGGGCCAATAGTAATCAAATTTCATGATCTTAAGAGCTGTTACTCATGGAGAAAAGTGACCTCCAACTTATCCATCATGGAACTCATGTAGTACTTTCTTAGTCTGATTTGTTGTGACACGCCTTAGGAGAAATACATTCACGTCCTTCTTGAATAAGATACCATCAATGAGAGCATACAGAATAGATTGGAGTATAAAATACCTTCTCTTTGCTTTTCTCAACTCCAGAGAGCATAGGCCTATTTGAAGATAATGTATCGTACCTTGAGTCTAATAAGGGGTAGGCATATCATCATCTGTTTTTTCCTGATTATCTTGTAGCACTAGGACAACTTCCTCCTTATTGTTTGTCTCATTATTTTGGCTAGAAGCTAGATTCTCACACAAACCTTTCCTAAGAACTAGCTTATTCACATTTATCTCTATGTTATATTCCATAACACGAGTGATCCAACCTGCCATTTTCTCATTCAAATATTTTTTTAGGAGAAAATATTTTACCCCAACATGAGACACTAATAGTTGAATCTTATTGTTTGAAACCAAGTGTCTAAAATTCTTCAAAGTTCTTATAACAATGATAACATGATTTTCAATGAAAGAGTACCTTGCTTTATATTCTTCCAATCTCTGATTGAAGAAAGAAATGGGCTCCTCCAATCCCTCTTATTCAATTGTACTAAGATAGTTGAGATTGTATCTAAACCACCAAATTCATATATAATGAAAACCTTGGAGAAATACAAATTAAGGAGGGTTGGAGCTTGAGATATTGCATGTTTGATGGCTTTAAAACTCTCCTTTCCCTCTAATGTCCATTTAAATTCCATTCTTTTCTTCAACATTATAGTTAATGGTTTAACAAGAGTGGAAAATTTGGGTACAAATATGTGGATGAAGTTGATTCCTCCTAAGAATATCTGAAAAGCCTTCTTGTGACTAGGAAAGGGAAGTGCATGGATAGCATAAATTCTCTTAGGATCAATTGTCAATCCTTCCTTTGAAATAATGTGGCTTAATAACTTTCCCTCACGAGCCAGGAATATACACTTTTTTGGATTCAAGGATACTCCAAACTTCCTGCATCTTCGAAAAACTTTCCTAAGGTGAAAGAGGTGGTTTGCAACATTTTTATAGAACAAATTAATATCATCAAGATAGAGAAACACCATCTTATTAATCATCCCTTTGAATTCCATATCCATTTCTCTCTGGAAAGTTACTCTAGAATTTGATAGCCCGAACAACATTTTCCTATAAGAATAGGTACCCCATTTTGTGGTTAAGGTTGTCTTAAACTGATCTTCCTCTTTCACCATGATCTTATTGTAGCCTGAGTAACCATCCAGTAATGAGAATCTCTCTGAACTAGCTTAAACTTGCAATATTTTCTCCATTAAAGGAAGTGGATCATAGTCTTTGATAGAAGCTCTATTTAGATCTCTGAAATCCACACACAATTTGATTTCTTCATTTCTCTTTCTCACTGACACCAAGTTTGATACCCAACTTGAGTTCTTGATTGGTAAAATGATGTTTGCATTTATGATTTTGTTCAATTATTTTCTCATAAGATGTTCACTTTGAAGATTCACTAGCCTTTTCTTCTACGTAATGGGCTTCAATTCGGGATCCAATTTAATAGTGTGTTGTGCCAATTTTTTATTAAAACCTCTCAACTATTTATAATTGAAGGAAAAGACATCCAAAAATTCTTGAAAAAATTAAAGTTGGACTTCTCTTGTTGAGTAATCACCTTATCAATTTGTAGCACCTTACCTTCAACTACTAAAATAGGTTCTGAATCTTCACCTTTGACCTGAATGTTTGATTTCTCTTTTTGAAACTAGTCATTGGGATTGAAGATTGACTCCAAATTCATGAAGCCTTTTGGGATTTTTTTTGTTATTAGTTGAACCACTTGATCACCATACTTTTGCTCTAGTTTTTCTTGATTTATTATGGATAATTCATCTTCCTCTTGCAATAAATTAATAATTTATTCATTTTTTTCAAACACTTACCAACTTGTGTTATTTTTCAGAACAACCGAACTTACAACCAATTTGATATGAGGCTGATTTTTATCCTTCTTGATAATGTTAACAACATCAAACGCTTCCCTAATGGATTCTAGTCTATTTGCATCCTCATTCTTCTTCCTTGGGATGGAAATGATGTTAAAATCTTCAAATTCTTCAATGAGATCCCATGCCCAGTTCTTGTAGCTCTTTAAAATATCATTCTTGGTAGAGTTGAGCCCTCTGACTTGGTTTACAACCAGCTCAATATATCCAAATAATTTTAAGTCTTTTAATACCTTTCTTCCTTTCCCAATGCAATCCATGGTTCAATGCTTCATACTCATCTGTGTTGTTTGAAAAACTTAATTAAAATCAGAAATATGAGTAGTATTATATACCTATAGGTGACACAAGCATGGCTCCTCCTCCAACACCCTATCTACTCCTTGAGCCATCAAATTATAAATTTCATACTTCCTTATCATCTTGGTCATATGGTTTGGTGATGCTAGGGAGAGGTGGATTTTCTTCACACAAACAATAAATTCCCAACTCAACTTCTTCCATCTTTTTTTAATGTATCAAAAGCATGCATTTTGTTTTCCCATTCATCGAGAGTAAAATTTTGAATACCTCCAACCTTGGTATTTGTCTCTAGAGTTATTGGGAAGTCTTCTTGATTGAAATCTAAGAAATTTTCACTTATTAGACTTAGTACATATGCTTCAATATGAAAGTTTGCAATAGTTTCAGATTTGATTATATCCTTAGCTCCATATCTTGTTCTAAAGAGCAAATGTGACCAATCAACAGACAAGTAGCCTCCAATCTTAGTGGTGAAGTCCCTTGACAGGCACAGAGTAAAGAGTTTCATCAAGTAAATTAATGATACATCTTGCAAGACTGTGAAATTTTGGCATGCATGTAGTGTAAGGCTCAATCCTTTGATTACTCCAGCTATTACCATTGTTATCCTATCAATTTACACTACTCCTTTTGATATAGGTTCATACTTAATACTCAGTTGATTAGCTATTTGTTTGGGCATCAGAGAATTGCTTGCTTCCGAATCAATCGTGTAATTGTGTACAAAATTTCTCCTAGTAATTAGAGATATATAGAATGGAGGAGGATTCATATTCTTACCTTTTTGACCATCTTGACCTCCTTCTTGTTGAGAAAAAATTTTGAGCACCTTATCTTGATCTTTGGATAGCTCATTCGATGCGAACCAATTTTCCATGGCTGCTTGCAATATATCTCTTTGGACTGAGATCATTAATGAATCCCACATTGAGATGTTTACATTAATTTTCTTCATTTGTTCTATGATTTTAAATGGAGAAGAGTTATATTTTTTTCGTCCCTTTCCTAACACAACTTTCTCTTGCACATGAGTTGGTCTAGAAGGTGGTTTGGGTTGATTCTAGACATTTGGAGCTGCAATTGGATTGACAATTATAGAGTGACATTAGGTTGAGAAACACTTGGATTGGCTGATTTTCCTTCCTCTAAATTCCTCTTCTTAAACCCTGTGTTGACTGCCACACCTTGAGAAGGATACTGATTTATGCCACATAAATCCTCAACTTACATGTTCACAAGCGTCGTCTCACTTATAGTTGTTTCCTGAGTAGTTGCTTGCTTCTAATTTTCTTCTTGATTTGTTTTTTGAGGTACACCAACCGTTATCACCATTAATTATTGATTCAAAGCACCATTGAAACATGTTTCCTAATTATGAGGTTTATTACATGGGAAGAACCATTCATACTCTTGTGCCGTATTGTTTTGAGTTAGAACCAAGGCCATGTATGTAGAGTTAGTATTAGGATTATAGGTCTGAAATGATCTAATTACTTGATGTTGTCTGTGGTTCTAATTAGTAGCTTGAGTAGGTGGCCTATTTGGCTGATATGGAGGTCTATTAGGTTGAGCTTGAGGTTGGTATGGTCTTAAATTTTGAGCTTGTTTCCTCTTAATTGTTACCAATTCATTTCCTAATTTTTTCAATTGTTTCATGACCTCCTAGAGCTCATTTGAGGTGTTAGGAGAAGAGGCAGAAGATTCAATAGAATTTTATTTTTTTGGGGAGGGAATGGGAGCTAACGTGGGTGCTTGAATAAAGCTTTGATTTACCATTTCCATATAAATAGGCATAGGTGGCCTAGGTGCAAGCTTTCTAGCTTGAATATAAAAATTCTCTTCTCTAATAGCTCTAGTATAAGATGCAGGTAAATTTGTACCTCTCATAGACCATATCATCATAGCTATATCATATTTTAGAGCTTTTAGGATATAGAGAAAAGCACCTTCAGTTGTTGGTTTGATGGAAATTGGAATCCTATCCCATGTCCTTTGGAATCTAAAGTTAAAATCAACCATTTGTTTGTTTATATCTCTCTTAATTGTAGTTAATTTCTCTAATAACGATAAGTTGCCCACTTTTTCTCAAAACTGGCCACAAAGAGTTATGCACAATTGATCCCAATTATTAATTGATCTTGTCCCTAAGTGTCTGAACCATTATAAAGATATTCCTTTGAAAGAAGAAGCTAATAGTTTCACTACCACGTCCATCTCAACAACCTCATGTATAACACAAACATTTGCAATGTCTTGAATGTGGTCAATGGGGGATGTGTTATTTTCTCCAATGAAATATGGGATGTTCTTCAATACTGCCATGGGAATTGGGTTTTTTGCATTAAGAGCAAGTTAGTTGTTGCCTTTGAAATTGATGAAAGGATTTGGTGTTAGTTGATGATCCATTTTGATTGGTTTGATAACTCTACTTGATTGGATGAAAGGCCTACTAGGTGAAGGTGTTGAAAGAGTTATATCTGGTGGAGATGGAGATATTTAAACTTGCCTCCCCCTTCTTCCTCTTCTTGGAAATAACTATAAATACTCAAAAACACCTTGTTATCTTGTTATTCACCATGTTTGAATCCTTATCATGAACCTAAACCACTTTTCGCTGCTAAAACCACTGACTTATACCCTTTGAAGTCATTAGATGTGCTACTAAAAAGCCTTTTAAGGATGAAATTTACAACAAGAGCACACCAATCTTGCTGTAATGAAAATTAAGACTGCATTTGGTCCCACCAGGCGTTCCATAACTTTTATCATCGAATCACAGTACCCTTTGATTTCTTAGCATGTGACTATCTTAAGGAAATTAGTGTGATTGTGTAACATTTAATTGCTTCAAGGTGTGTGACCCTATAGTTGAAGCAACTCTCCAGAGAATTTTGGTTCATCTTCCTAAACTAATGCAACAACTAACTCTAATGAAGGGAAATAAATCAAATACCTCTAACCTAAAATTTCCAAGGGGCCAGGGAGAGAGAAATGACATGAAAATGAAATAAATCTACACTATAACAGGTGATGCATAAAGAGAAGCGTGTGTGAAATCTCTCCAATGTGTGAAAAGAAGAGAAATTCATAACATCGAGGATGGAAACGATCACATAAATTTAACAACAGTACTCACACCACCATTTCCATAAAATAAAAACATTAATAGAACCTATAAGAAGCATAAAAATAGACACAAAACACTTGCAGCTGAAATAGATAGGAAAAAGAATGCAACACACGCAAACAAGGGAAGTAAACATCCACAAATATGAGTTTATTACTTCATTAATATGCATAGTTCATTTAATTACAAGAGAAATGGTTGGATCCTCATGCAAGAAGTCTGAAATGAAGACCAACAACACATTGGTGTTCCAAAACTATTTCAACAATTTTTTTTAACAATGAAAATCCCCCCTCTCAAATGAGAGGGCACTTTAATTTATAGAAAAAGAGGAGGGAGAGAGAAGTTAAATTCATATTTCCCCTTCCACCTACTTTCAAAGTACCAAAAGTGGGTACAAATGATGATGGGTAACCTATAAAATCCCTCCCATGCTATCTTGTAACTTGCAACAAAAGGAAAATGGTTGTCCATGCTCATTAAATGCTCCCTCAAACACCAAGAAGTCACCATTTTAAATTGGGATCATTTTATATGATTTTCACAATCAAATATTCATTAAATCCTCAATATCTTAATTTTTGAGGGTATATACCGGAGGCATGATTCCAGTGAGTCTAATTTTACGTGATTTTGTTGAGAAATGTAAAAGTTATTGCCTCATGAGTGTGGGTAGCTATGTATATTTTTCCAGGCTTATCCTCTCTTTCACGGGACTATGTAATCAAATGAGTATCTGGGATCAATAATTTTTATTTTCCCTCTCTTCTAATGTTTTTTCATTCTTTTAATTTTTAGGGGCATTTAAAACTTTTGGGGAGGGCACCAATTTAATCAATTTTGTATGGGGGTTGTTGGAGTGTTTAATCATTCAAATAAAGGGATAACTCGGTGAGCTGGCTGCTTTCCTTGCATTACCAACCCCCTTTGTTTGAAAACCACTATCCTTACATACATGTTGACCACTACCTTAAAAACCACCTCATAATTTTACTCAACTTGGCCGGGGGCCCACAAATCCAACTCGATGCCACGTCGATTTTCCCACCGAGTCCATACTAGCTCAACACCCATGTCGACATTGACTCACTGATTTACCACCCTTGGTTACCTTTCCTAATGTAATTTAGAATCATCATACATGGGGGGAATACCTTTCAACCCAGACCATTCCTTACCTCCTCATCGGGCACACTATATACCTTCAGAACCTACCAAGTCCACATTATGTCTCGAGGCTGCATCATACCCGTACTCGTTCCTGAGAATGCATTGACCTCCACATCGGTTCATTAACCATCCCATCACCCACACTCCATAGAATTTGAATATTTTGGGCCTACGAGGAACTCATGACCTAAGTTCTTGTAGGCCCTCAATGACCCACATCTTTGTATTGGCCGAAATGGCCCTTCCTGGAGCTCGATCTCTGGCTCACCAAGTTGGCTCAGTGAGCCAACTCCATTTCTTCCCCCCATTCTCTCCTAAGTGTTTAACCAAGTTCCTTGTATCTCACAACTATTTCAATGGCTTAACGACATTAAAATCAACTCACCCTAATTTTGTCTAAGTCTCAGTCATTCCCTGGTGAGCTCACTGCCAAGCCCTATGCTTTGCTTATGTCTCCTGAAAAAGGTGGGTGTTCTAAGGTATGATTCCCTGAGCCACCATGATGAAACCCTAACACTTTACTAATTTATACCAAGCTCAACCCCCTTTTTAATGAGCCTCCAATGTTTAGCATCAAGGTTCCACTGCTTGCTAAAAATTGTGAGCTTGCCCTGATCTCTTTCTCCATGCCATGAGATCAAGTTGAGAGCTCTCCTCCCTATAACAAATGAGCTCAACCTGTGATTAAATGGTTCACCCAACATGCATGAGCTTGGCTATAAAACAAGGTTCATTTTAAGAGACCTCTTGGAAATCAGAGGTGGAAAATACTTGGCGAATATCCCCGGTATTGGTTTCGTGGGAAAGGTGAATTTTTTGGTGTTTTTATGAAAAAGTTTCCCCTAATTTTCAAGTGGTGTGACATAAATTTTGCATACACGTGACAAGAGATTTTTTGTCATATGAAAACAAATATTTTTTCACGCGTCTTCAGCCTCCACCCTCATGTCATGCATCAACAAAATATTTTTGTCAAGTTTCAACAAACTCTCCATGTTGCACGTTAAAAAACTCTCTGTCACACATCTATAGCCTCTTCCCTCCTATCATGCATCAATAAACTCTTTATCGCATGTCTGTAGCCTCTACCCTCCTATCGTGCATTTACTATACTTGATAATACATATGCCCCTGAGTGGTATAAGTAAGCTAGTAGTGTTCTACCTGACAAATAATCTAGGATTATGTAAGGGATATTTTCAAGGGTAGGCGAAGCCGAACCCTAAAACAATTTAAATGTAATTTTTTAGGAGAATAGGTCACTGACCCGCGCTAGAAAATTCACCTTTTCAGATTTTTCAAAAATGGAATATTCATCATATTACTAATATTTGACACTAAAAAAGCCTTGCTATAAAATCAGATTTCTCATACTCTCAACAGCTCAATTCACCATCATTAACCACTCATCCACCATGAAAATACAACCAGGGAGCTCGTTATTGTAACTTATCTTGCCAAGCTAGGAACCAGCTTTCCCACAAGCTCGTCGAGCTGGCTAGGGCCTAAAACTGATTTTTCCAAATTTTATAACATTTCTCCTAAAATTATTATTTAATTCTTGGATTTTTAGTGCTCAAGGGACCCTGTGAATGTGTTTGGAGGTGCCCTAGGTAGATTACTAGTTTTTTCCATTTTTGCTACAAGTGGTCCGCAGTGCCTGTTTCTTCATCATGAATAAAACTTGAACTTCATAAAAAACCCAGAAGAGGAAAACATTCCTCTTATTACTTCCAACCTTTTTGGATATCCTATTGATACCTTCAACACATAGAGAATTGTCTACATGCTCCCAAATAACCATGAGGGCCTATTGACAATTGTCCTAATGCAAGCTTTCCCATTTTTCCATTTTCACCCGAGAGGTGAAAATGGATAATAAGAGTGGAGGATATCACTGATGAGAACCTCAATGAACTATTTTTTGGAGGTCTCAAGGACAACATCCAACATTATTTTCATATTCTAAACCTCGATTTGATCTTTGACTCTATGGTCCTTGGTCAAAGAATGGAATAAATGGATATGTCTAAACATCGGGTATGCACCTTAGGTCCAGAAGGACATATGCCAAGACCACCAGGAACAAAATTCTCCCAACCCATTTTACTGACACCTCGATAGATCAAATAAAAAAATCCTAAATTGTTATGCTTCAACTGTGATAGAAAATATATTCGAGGTCACAAACGTGTTGAAAATATTTGTTTCTACATTGAAGGAGTAGAGGAGGATGAAGAGAAGGTAAACAACACATAAGATGTGGATGAAGATCCTAATAGTGGCTCAGAATACTCTCCACTAACCATTTAATGTCATGCTTTATTTGGAATTATCACTCCTCAAACCCTTAAGGTGGTGGGTTTCCTCAAGAAACAAAGATTCCTCATCTTTATTGATTCAGATAGTACACATAACTTCATCAACCATAAATTGGTGGCAATATTGAACTTATTTATTTATCTATCCCCTAAATTTCAAGTCATGATTTTTGATGAGGGAAAAATTATTTATTATGTAAAATGTCGTAGTATCAAGCTATCCATGGGTGAGTAAAAATTATGCTCTCCTATGTTTTCCATTCCTATGGGTGGTGTCAATATTTTTTTGGGAGTACAATGTCTCACAACCATGGGGAAAATTGACATGAACTTCTAGGAACTATTCATGTGCTTCCAAATTGAGGGTAAGAATTTTGAATTTCAAGTACTATGGGAAAAGTCCCTTCATCTATTCAGATCCCATCAGATGAAAAATCTATTACGGAAGGGTGTTGATGGGTTTGTCACACAGTTGTTCTCCATCAAAGCCAGACAAATGAAGACTGCTATCCCTCTAGATTTACAACTAATTCTAGATAACCACTCGAATATTTTTGGTGAGATTTCAAAAGGTCTTCCTCCAAAAAAATCACATGATCATGCCATTCATTTACTTCCAGGAAGTCAACCACCCAACATCTGCCTGTATAGGTACCCCTATGTCCAAAATACTGAGATTGAGATTGCCAATATCTAAGAAGGTTCATTATAATGCATTCAATATTTAGTTAGAAGAAACCAATCCTAATTTCATGGAATATTCCACTTCTCAAGGAATGTGATTACTTTAAATTTAACTGAATCATGAAGATAGCCAGATCTATTCAAGTACCATTTTCATAACTCCAACATCAAAAAGACAAGTTCGAATGGGAATCTATAAGCACACATGTACATTGACATGACAACTACTAGTTTCATGATTACTCTCTTATGTACATGTTTAGTTAATTATTTCTTGTATTCTGGAATAATAAATTATATTAAAAAGGGGAAACTTTATTTCCTAACAGGAAAAGGGATCCACCTAATCTATATAAGATATGATCATTATACAATAAATGGTTATTCATTGAAGAAAGAAAATAAAAGCATTGTAAACTGAATTATTGATAAGTAAAGAGCATGTTTCTGGAATAAACTATTTTTTCCTTGAGTAGACATTAGAAACCAGATCAAAGGAAAGTGATGCAGGAGAATCATTTCATTTTACATATCAAATATTTGGTTTTCATTAGTGTGTTTAGTTTAGGGAGGTTTAATAGGTGTTTTGGGTTAGATCCCATTCTATATGGATCCCTTTAGGCTTGTAATAATTTGATTTTTGAGCTACCCTCCAAAACCACCATTTTGAATATTTGAATTTCCTATGAGTTGTTTAGTATTCTTGATGATATGATAGTAAGAATAAATGGTGTTAGAGGTTGTAAAAGACCCTATTAGGTGGAAATAAATTGTTAACACCTGTCTCAATAGGGCTTATCATGTAAAGTTAGTCTTTACCATAATCAGGAGGCTTAAGCTAAGTAGTAACTACCTTTTCTACCAAATCTTGATAGAGGATTCAAATGAGAAAAAGGGGAGAGAGGTCTTGAAAAGGAACGATAGTTTGTAGAGAGGTGTGAAAAAATCCATTAGGGCTTAGATTGATCTATAGGAGATCATGAGAACGTTGTATGACATATCTTTCAATAAATGGAAGTGGAGTTTTGTAAATATGAATGAAATGTGATAGAAAATAGTTGTATTATGTTCCTCTTGGTGTATGTATTTTTGCATTGCTAAGCTAGGGATATTATGAGAATGATGGCATGCTTAGTAAATCAAGATTGGTTCTTTTTTGTTTAAACTGGTGGTGAATAACTCATATTATCATGATTATAAGTGATAACTCTATGTTTTTTATAGACTATGATTGTGCAATAAATTTTCAACACCCATCTCATTAGGGATTATCATGTAAAATTATCCTTTACCATAGTTAGGAGACTTGAGTTGAGTTGTAACTGTTGGTGTGTGGGATCCTATGTGTCCTCCACTCACATATGGATGGTCATCTCACATGGGTTAGGTTTAGGGTTTGTTTATGTTTCATGTACTAGGGTTACTATCCACCCTATATGTAGCCCTTCATTTGACATTTATGAGTATGTCAAGACACTCTGTTGTATTTCTCTATGTGTAAGCTTTGTTATGTTATGTAAGTTCTTCCATTGATTAATCAATTCCTCCTTGTGATTACGCTGGAGCTATTACGTTTCCTTTAGAGTGCAACTTCATCGTGGTGCATAGTTTTCGATACGATTCTTGTAAACTCTTTCATGGTATCAAAACTGAGATCGAGTAAACGTGCATTTTTCATCTGAGTTGCGATCACTCTTGGTTTTGTTATTTTTTACTCCGTGTGTAAGGTTTTTTTATCATTAGATTCTAGAATTTCATTTTCTAACATTCTTAACAAATTGTTCTTGGAAAGTTTCAGTTTTGTTGTGTTCTTTGTGCATGTGCAGATCTCCTTGAGTTTCAGGGGTTTTACAGCTACATTTAGCTAACTGTAGCTAAATCAATAGCCAAGATTTGGTATAGCTGAGCTCATTCAAGCCTTCCTTTGGATTTTCTATGGTATTGTGCTTCCCTAGTTCAAGTTTCTCGATGTCCTGCGTGATTCAATTATAATTGGGTTCCCTACTCATGTTTCAAATATGAGTTTCTCATTGTCCCATGCATGGGGCTTTTGTTTGAGCTTTGATCTTGGATACATGATTTTGTTTGGCTACGTTCCTTGGAGCTCATGTCTTTTGATCTTGGCTCATGAATCCCCATCTACCTCCCCTGCCTTTCGGCTATAGCTTTCTCATGCTTCGTGTTGGTCCAGCCTCTGCATTGGTCTGTAAGCTACTTTGTGCCTACTTTGGCTTTCTGATTGAGTGCTTGTACATGTTTTTTGCCTTTTCTTGATCTTGTGGGCTCGTGCATTGTTTGGAACATTGGCTCATCTGAACATGGATGTTTTACACTGGTGTTTTGGGATCCTATATTGTGTCTTCTCGGATTGTGTGTTTGCATTGTTTTAACCTACTGCTTCTGGTTTGGATGGCCGTCCCAACTCTGTCGACATTCCACGTGCCTCCAATATATTCTCTCATGTTTTGTGGATTTCCTGGAACCTCCAACTCAGATTTTTCTCCTCCTAACATGGGATACTCCGAGCTCTCCGCCCTTCTCATGCCCGACTACCTCAAATTCGGTTTTCCAAAACAACCGTAAGTTGTTAACCTTTATTTTTGGTCAGTTTTTTCAAAATTTATTTCATTTTTTTAATAAAGTGTCTAAAATTTCAAATTTGAGGTGTCCTTTTATAAGGTATGAACTTAAAAAAAAGGAAAGTATTTAAATATTTAATTAGGATTTAATTATTAATTAGACCTTAATTAGGTTTTTTAATTATTTGAAATTAATTAGATTTAATTATATTAAATCTAGTTTTATTAATTTCAAATCTAATTATCCTTTACGATTAGTCATTTAAAAATCATTTTAAAAAAAATTAACGTTATTTTATCATTTTTTATAAACTCCAAATAGCTCTACAATTAGCTAAACTACACATTTCTAAATGATAAATTTTAGGTGTTATTGTCATTTTTTACTAATTGTGTGCTCAATTGTACAGTGACACTCTGAGCACCTATTTATCTTCCACGTGCCTTTCCGGTGTTCTGAAGATCATCGGGACTCATCTTGAGTTCGTTTAAAACCTTGTATTTAACCTTATTATTGTTTGTGACTAGTGAGTGCATCGGCCATAGTATGTAGGAAGGGGGGATCCATTATGATGTGAGATGATTTTTCTCACAACCAGGATTTGATTTCACCTCCTTCCTATTTTTTTGCTAGTTGTGCTTGTATACAGTGTCACTTTGATGTGCTTCATGAAACACAATTATGGCATCCTCTCTTATGTGTTATTATGTTGATTGCAAGGTGAGTTACCAACTATTTCAAGATGCATGCTCAGACCTGATTGTATTCAATGCACTAAACTATAAAGTGTCAAAAGCAGGGGGGTTGTTATATTTTCCTAAGTGGTTGTGATTCTTGTGTTTCTTTTCTACATTCTTTCTCTCTCTTCACTATGGATGCACTTTCAATTCCTTTTCTTACCCCATTCAAATTATTTGAATGGAGATCAAAAATTATTATGAAACTAAGGGGTAAAGGGTTATCCCGCATCACCATGGGAATTGAGACTAAACCAGACAATGACCCTTAAAAATCTAAGTGGTTAAACCGTAGTGGCGAAGCTTTAGGTCTTCTTTACATGTCTATTTCTTCTGACTTACTCTTCCACATTGAGTCATCTGAAACACCTAATTCTACGTGGAAAACATTAGATGGAATGTTTGGAAATAAAGGTGACATGAGAGTGCATGAGTTGGAAAACTAACTACTAGGGTTAAATCCTAGTGATTTTGAAAACCTACAAGTATTCTTCTCCAAGTTTTTCCAAACTAGATTGTTGTTAAAGGAATGTCAAGTAGAGAAGAAATATTCTCAATTGATCTTGTCGATTCTTTCTAAGTTAGGTCCTAAATATTTTGTCTTTGTGTCAAGTTTTTACGCTACAAAGGCTTCCTTGGGAAAGGATTGGAATATGCACTCCTTTGACTATTTTTCCTCCCAACTCATTCAAGAATAGGACAAAATCATTCAAATGGGGTCTCTCAAGTCCAAGTCACATGCCCTTGTAATGAGTACTAGTAAGGAAAATAAGACTGAAAAGAAGAAAGAAAGTAAGGACCAACCTAAGAAGGAAACCAAGACCAAAACTAAATTTAACACAAACGCTTCAACATCTGAGCCTAGAGCACAAAAAGACAAGTATTTGTGTTCCTATTGCAAGAAGCCTAGTCATAAAGAGCATATGTGTATGAGAAAACAAATTGATCACCTTACTCATTTACTTGAGAAAAATCAAATAGGTGTTCCTTGTTATCTCATTTTAGTGATTCTTGCTAAAATCAAGATAACCGTAGAATTTTTTTGGAAAAATATCCTAAAATGCCCTTTTGAAGAGATTTTTGGGTTTTCGGGTTTCAACAACATGAAAACATGTTTTTTTACATGCTATATGAAAATTGTTTCCTGAAACCAAAAACCTAAAAATAGCCAGTACTTCAGGTTTTCAGAATTCATGAGCATCGGAACATGACTTGCAAAAAACATGTTACATGTCGATTGAATTCTGAAACCTGAAACCTGATATGTCCCTTTGTGTTGGGTTTTTAGAACCTTGGAACACCCAAACATCTCATGTTTCATGTCATCTATTTCCTAAAACCTGAAACTCGAATTGATAGCTAATCCTTTATATCAGGTTTTCGGGCACTCCAAGCATGATGACATGGCATTAACTCTAAGTTGTCAGGTAGTTGGCACACATTTCATGTGAAGTGTAATAAATGAAGGGGTTTTTATAAATAGTTGGATTTACATGTCATTTGTATCTATTTTACTTTTGGTTACATGGATTTTCTCATTCAACCTTTGAACCCGATTTGATTTTGTGCTTGATTGAGTGGTTCATTTTTTGATTATTTTTCAAATTTTCTCAAGGTATTTTCTCTACCCTCTTCTTATGAAGTTTTGTTGAATATGTTTTTGTGATGTTCTTTGTGATGTTCTCCTTCCTTTCCTATTTTTCTTCTAGGTTTAGGGTTTTAGGTTTAATTCTTCTTTTTGGGTTGTATTCCAATAGAAATTATTGATTAAGAGTTCACCCTTAGGGTGTTTTCCTATTCTATAACTTGGAATATACCTTTTTGTGTTTTAGAGAAAATGAGAAGAATACAAAGTCCTAACTATTGAAATGGTAGAAAAATTACATGTCTTGACATCTCAAAAACCTGATCCCTATTTTAGGTTTTACAGGGTGTTTTACAATCTCCAAGTTCCACAGTGTTTCAGGATTTTCTAAGTGCTGGACATCCAATATCATCTGACATCTGATTTCCAATGTGTCAAGTCTTACGGGGTGCTCAACATATTTTGATTCCCATAGTGTGTCAGGTCTTGCAGAGTGTCCAAAACCTACTAAGTTCTGACACTCTCTCCAGTGTGTCAGGTTTTGTGAAGTGTCCAACAAGACCTAAGTTCCAACACTCTCTCAAGTGTGTCAATTTTCATCAGGAGCTTTACAAGTCTTAAAATCTAGATAGTGTGGTGGGTCTGTGGGGTTTCTAAGCAAGCTTCCAAGTCTGATTCCTTAGGTAGGAGTTTTCTAGGCATTCTTTCTTCAGGATTTCTCACGTCGGATCTTGGATCATCTAAAGACAAGTCAGATAGGTTAGGGAAGATGAAATACAAGTATTGGAAGATGGAATCCCCCTCCTACATAGATTGTAATTATGAAATCTGAGATACTGAACTCAGTTACATTGACATGGAATATTTCTAGAATAGAACCAAAGATTCTTCTGAGATTCCTTGGATGAAGTCAATAACAAACAGTGGCCTCCCTCTTACAGTAGGATTCACAATGTCTACTCAATGCCCTAAGTTTATTTTAGCATGTGCTTCCCATTATGACTCAAACTCTCACATAGTGAAAAATCAAGCAGGAGAAGTCATAGTGAAGTTGGACGGGGGTTATTTTGATGACCTCTTAAGATTACACAACTTTCAGGAATATGTTCACGTAGATCTTAAGTCAGCACAAAATTTTTGGGACAAGGATCAAGAGGACTCCATCAGGCATGTGAATAGAAAATTCTTGATCAATGCCAAGTTGGTCATCTCAAGGTTTCCCAGGTTTGTCACTAGGATTGATTTCATCCTTGAAATCAACGACATCATCACCTTGCTAAGTCAATTATTTAGACTCCCTAAGTCAAGGGACTTCCAAGGATGGATGTATCAATTCATGGTTATTATGAAGAAGAATGAATAAGGGATTGATTGGAGTAGTCTTGTAAGTGATGAGATTGATTCCTAGATGAAGATAGTCTTAACTATGGGCAAATTCTATATGTCATCGTACATCACTTATGCAGCACCTGGCATGATAAATTATCTAGGATTGGATGCAAAAGGAGAAAGGGTAATAGAGCACATATATCGGTACCTCCCTCAGCTAACAATGAAAGTTTCTGAAGATCAGTTCAACAGAGTGAACGATGCTTTCTTTATGAAAATATCTGTAGGATGAACCCTGATATAAGGAAAAGAAGAGTCTCTGATGAAGCATGCTCTGAAGTATCAAAATGGGGATGCATCTTCTTGTAGTTCAATAAGTTCACATACCTTCGAGTGGTCATATATCTAGGTGATCCTTTTAGATTTCCCAAATTCCTAGGTGATAAGCTGATGCTAATGGAGTTGGTAAGATAGTTGTTATATTTCCACAAATTCCAACAAAGCAAACACAAGGCTTCCATATCCTTCCCCATTTCCATTGGAAGGTACACGTGATCAACGTTGGTCAAAGCTAAGAATGTGGTGCATGAGCTTCAAGACAAGTTGAAGAAGCACATGAAGCACAGAGATGGATTTGATTTCCAAGGATTCCTTAAGTCATATAGGACTTTATATCTATATGTTCCCAACATAGAAGATATTTGGGTTGATATTTGGGATGAAGTTTCCATCCGAAGAAAGGACAATAGTAGGTTGAAAATTGAAGAAATCTAGATGTTGGATTTATCTAACATCCCAAAAGGCACTAAAGATAATGAGAGTGTCCTTGATGCCTCGTATGATGGGTTGAATGAAGATCAATATGTATTCCTAGCCATTGATTGGTCTATTGCTGAGAAAGCTTCTATCACGGGAAGAGCTACTCAAATTCTTGCCTGTACTAAGGCATTGCTCATTTCTTGGGGAATGAGTTATAAAGAATGGATTTTCATAAAGCTAGACACTTTGGAAAAGGGACCCTTAAAACGAAAAAAGGAAAAGGATAATAACCCTTCCAAAAGGCCAATAAAGATTAATTTTTTAAGAAAGGGAGAAGAACAAGTAACTACACCAAGTTCTACTCTCCCACAAATAGTTGAGGTTCTTGATTCCCCTCCACAACCAGAACAACGGAATCTTTCTTCAAGAGAAGAGATTATTCAACCTTCCATGCCTCCTTTGGTAGATAGTTCATCAAAGGCAAGTCTTCCTCCCACTTCTCAAGCTCTAATTCTGGAATCCTTGCCTCCTCCCATTCAATCTTCCTTGCCTTAGATTTCTTCACCAAGTTCCTTAGCCATGGCTAGTATCTTTTCTAGTCTCTCACCTCTCCCCACTAGACCCCAGTTAACCATGGACATGCCTCCCACTACTACACCTTAATTCCCTACCATGGGCGCTACACTTATGGTGGTTACCACTCCATAAGCTAGTCCTCCTCCACCTGAAGATGTGACCATAACACCTGTAATGGAAGCAACTTCTTCCAATATGCCTCAATGGTTAGTAGATCAGACTCCGAGGAAGAGGAAGGTAGTTGTCCCATTACCAGCCTTTGATTTCAGTTCCCTCAAGTTCACTCCCACTAAGTTAGCCAAGAAACCCAAAATAGTCTTAAGGATTTTAGTGGATGCCTTAGGGAATAAATTTGCAAAGATTGCTACTCTTGCAGCTAATAAAACCAAGGATGATATAATGGTCACAGATTATCAAATCACAAGGGTTGATCTAGGGAAAGTAACAACAGAGAGAGCACAATGGGACACACAGGATGCCATGAATGTGTTGTGCCAGAAGTTGAGGGAAACTAAGGAAAAAAAAGATGAGTTAAAAGAGAAAGTACAACAGCTAACAAAAGTGCCACTCAAGCTCTCAAAGCCTCTAGAGTCAACACCATCATCCTCTACTCCTATCAAATTTGATTTCTCATCGGTACCCATGATTGAGAAGATTAATGAAAAGGGGAGAATGGTTGATGAATGGACCAAAAGGCTGCTCTTGTAAGGAAAAGAAGTCATCAAAGATACGGTGGAAGTCTACCAATCCTTAGAGGATATAAAGAAAGATGGAGATAAAATGGATGATGAGTTTTTAGCAGAAATCAGGAACCTAGAGTTGAGTTTTGAAGCTCTCCAAATTTTGAAACAGGTTCTATCCTACATCTTGGTCGAAGAAGGCATCATTCCACATGGGGATAAACATTTTCAGCTAACTAAAGCCATCAGATTCATAATAAAGATTCTCACTGAATCTAGCAGCAAATTGAGAGAATCAAGAGATAAATTGGTCGATGGTAAGAATGACTTAGAAGAAGAGCTAGTCAAAATATGTGCTAAAGTGTTGAGTGAAATCTCAGGTATCCTACCTGTTGATGACCTTTAAAAATAGGTCCAAGCATCAATTCAACATGAACCAACTTATGGATTCAGAATGGAAGTCATTGACAGGTTTGTGAAAATTGAAAATTCTTTGGAGACCCTGAGGAAACCAAACAAGAGATTGAAAAAGCTTCCTAGCAATGCTAGTGATACTCAGGAAACATGTGAATTTCTGAGTGATCATTCCACCACACCTGATGAGAATGAGATTCAGGGTATAATCTAAAGATTCCAAGAATTTTAGGACAAGAAGGCTTTGTTGGAGGAAAATAAAGATGATGATACAGAATAAGCACAATGCAACATGTCATTTCAATCTTGAAATTGACATATCTTTTTCATTTTTGTTTCATCACATAGGAAGCAAATTTTGACTTGATCTCCTGCATGAGAGCTAAGAAAAATAGGACTTTCTTTTAAAAGACTATTTTCTAGGATTTATCCTATTTTCTCTAAACGTGTTTTATTATAAATAAGGGATGCTTACACATTCCAAAGGGTTGAGATTTTGGAATATTGATAACTATATTGAAGAAGAAAAACTTTGTGTTTTCTTTTAATCATTTGAGGAATAGAAATTGATGCTATTTTTGCAAACTTTGTGTTGTGAGATTCATCTCTCTTAAGATATTGTTCTTATGTTCAGGATCTTAAGCTATTCTTTATTTGGCATTCTCAATCATTTTAATTGTTTCAAACATTACTTTACATTTGTTATCTAGAACTCATACGATTATTTCATGACCTATGTTTTCTCAAAAGAAAATACGGTCCCGTCATTTCCTTTCCTTTTTGAACCATTCTATTTCAGAAAACAACAACATCTTTACCTAGCTTGGATATGGATTTTTAGATTCTATCCTAATCCCAATGGTTAGATTATTGTAAATACTATACATATGATTTCTGTTGTGTTTTAGATTAGTAATAAACAAGCAGCCTCACCTATCTTTGAGGAGGGATTTAATCCTATGAACTGTGGTTGAACCTCATATTTTGACATGGTAAAATATTTGACCAATAGTTATTTTTGATTCCGTTGGGGAAATATAGATTGATAAGACTAGGCTTATCCTTTTGGTGTCTGGTGACTCCGTATTTGCCTTATTTTCAAGAAGAACCATTTTTTCCAGTTCAAGCTGGCTAGGAAGATCTTCACTCGGTTAAGCCGAGCCAAGGGTGAAACTGATCAATTCTTTCATCTACTTCAATAGTATAATTTCAGACTTTCACCCAATAGTGTTGCATCTAGCTGGACAAGAAGTTCTTTGCCCATCCGAAGGAATTGAATTCCTCAAGAACCAGAGGTTTCTGCAACTTGTCAGGTGTTATTCTTTACAGATATTTAGATTCCTATATGCACTTCATTTAGGAGAATGGTGGCACAACCTGTGCCTTGGGGCGTAGCTATTGATCCTCTTTCCCTTACTCCACCATTTCTTGACCTACCTCATGGATCACAGAAGAATATTCCTAAGTTCAACGATGATGAAAAATAGCATCCTGACGAACACATTGCCTTATTCTTTGTTGCATGCAGTGTTCTTGGGGTTGCTCATGAAGATGTCTCTGTTCAACTCTTCATAGAAACATTACATGGTGTTACAACGGAATGGTTCTATCATCTCCCAAATCCATGCATTGCCAACTAGGATACCATGAGATCTTTATTTGAAGCAAGGTTCAAACATGCTGAAGATTCTCACGCCTTGTTGGCATAGCTTACCCACATGAAGAAAGAGTCTTACGAACCCATGCGGGACTTCATAGCCAAATTCAACAAGCTGATTCACAAGATTCCAGATCACGTTGTTCCTACTCTTGAGAATCAGAAATGTTTCTTCATCAACGCTCAACCTCCAGATGTGAGCTTCTTATTAAGAATATATGTTATCCCCGATTTGACCACCACTCAAGCTATAGCCACTGAAATAGAAGATGATATTATTTTGGCCAAAAAGATCAGAAAAGAATCATCCAAGCCTAAAAATCAGAGTTCTTCTCAGAGTACTACTGATCCAATGATTCAGAAGATGGCTAATGACTTGATCACTTTGAAAAATAAAATGTCTCAATAGGTGAGCAATGTTCCGTATCGGGATATTCCTAGATGGAATTTCAATAATACTAATGGCACTCTCATAAGAGATAGACCGCAGTTGACTGCTGCTCAACCAAGACTAGCTATTTAAGCTCCTCCTATTAATGCTATAGTAGGGATAGTCAAAGAAGAGGAAGAACTAGAAGAAAAATATTCTCATGAAGTTTTTAAAGCTTCGGGATAAGCTTATGAGTCTTATGACGATTCAGCTGGTGACTCTAACATTGGGTATTTGGAATACGAGGAAGATGGATGTGAACATGATGGTCAATTATTTGTAGTCTTTACTCAATCCCAATCTTAGAATCCTAGAAAACTAGTTGAAGGATCTAAGGAGAAGAATAAAGAAGCTCCCGTGGTCATGGCCAAGAGAGGCTCTCCTATCTCAGCACAAACTGAAAAGGAGACAACTAAAAAGGTAACAACTTATTCTTGTTCTCCTTCTCCTACTCCCAGGACCAGTACCTCAGCTCAAACCAATATAACCAAAACTGAGCATAACATTATTCCTTCGTATATTTATTTTGACATTATTGACCATGCAAAAAGAACTAAGATCCAAATGTCAGAAGCAGAATATATTTAGTCAAATCCTGAACAATTTGAAAAGCTTACCAAATTCATTAGAAGCAAGGCTGCTGTCCCTTCATCTTCAAAAGGAATTTTGTCAAGTCCTACTTAACCTTTTCCTTTGACAAATATGACCTCTATTTCTTCTTCAAGAAAGATCGAACCATTTTATTTCTCTTTACTCATAAACGAGTTCATACTCAGCAATTGCATAAGTGACTCAGGAACTTCCAATAACGTGATGCCCACAAAAGTAGCCCATGCCCTTGGACTTAATTTAACTAAATCATATGGACGATGTTATTCCATGGAAACCAAGCAAGTTCCTTTGATTGGTAAAATCAAGGATGCACAATTTGCATTTGTCACATTCCTAGAGAAGAGACTAAAAATGACCATTCTGGTTGCTGATATCCCAGTTGCTTTCGGTATTCTCTTGGGAAGAGGTATTTGTAAAGATGTCAAAGGGGAAATCAATATGGACTGGACCAAGGCTAAAATTCCAGTTAATGGAGTTCCTCGTATTCTCCATCTTGAGCCTCAAGTGAAGTATTTAGTCACTAAGTCTGATGACCCCAAGGCTCAAATCCTTTTCGAAGATGCCGACTTAGGGAATTACTTCATGACATCAGAGTTACCAGCTATATATGTTAAGGAAGAAGATCCTAATGGTATTTGGACCCTCAAGTTCGACGGGAGATGTTCAACTACTGGATCAGGTGCCAGTGTAGTTCTTATATCTTCAGATTTTGAGATCTTTCCCTTTGCTTTCAAGTTGCAATTTGATAATACTAATAACATAGCTGAATATGAAGATTTTCTATTAGGATTTGAAATGGCAAGACAAAAGGGAATCCGAAACCTCAAATTTTAGGGAGACACGGAGCTCATTGTAAATCAAGTGAAAGGGGTTTATCAAGTGAAAAATGATCACCTAAAGCATTACAGGAACAAAGTATGGGACAACATAGAATTCTTTGAGGCTTTTTCTATCAAGGAAATTTTGAGGGATTATAACGAAAAATCTGATTCATTAGCCACATCTACATCTCTTCTCCTTCCTCATCCATAGTTCAAACAAGACACGTACACCATCGAGATTGTGTACCATCACAGCGTTCCAGATAATTCAGCACATTGGCAAGTATTCAATGATGATCAACAGGTACTATCTTCTTTGAAAAGGCCTATTATTTTAGTGAACTATATTTTGAAGGATCAAAATCAGCCTTCCACGAATATGTTTCAAGTTCATATCAAGAGATTGACGGTGAGTTCATTCAGCTAAAAGGCAACAAGATTCCCAAAGGATTGGTTTCTTTGGAAGGTTTGTTCGAAAAGCATGACTAGTTTATTCAGGGTAAAAGGAAAGATGAAGGTGCTTCCTCGTCAGAGGTAGATCAAGTTAACCTAGGTTTTTCTGATCAACCACATATGCTAAACATCGGTAAATGCTATTTTCTGAAGGAAAAAGAAAGATTCTCTTCACTCTTGAAGAGATATATGGACATCCTAGTGTGGTCATATGCGGATCTAAAGTCTTTCAAGCCCAAGGATGTGTAACATAGCATTCCCTTGAAGCCTAAAGTTAAACCCCACAGGAAGAAGCAGAGATGTTACAACCCCAAGATCTCAGGGACTATTCTTGCATAAATTCATAAAATATTAGACGCAAGGATTATCTTTCCGATCCATCATTCCACCTGGGTGGCAAACATTGTTCCTATGTGAAAGAAGAATGGTAAAATCTAGATTTGTTTTGACTTCTGGAATCTTAACCAGTCTTCATTAAAGGATAATTATCCATTGCCCATCATGGACCAGGTATTACAAACTATCACTGGAGCCGAAATGTTATCCATGCTTGATGAATTTTCGAGGTATAATCAGGTTGAGGTAGTTGTTGGAGATCAACATAAGACAACATTCACCACTCCATGCGGAATCTTTGCTTACAAGAGAATTCCTTTTGGGTTGATTAACGTTGGAGCCATGTTTCAAAGGGATATAGACTTATCTTTCATAGATTTAATGGGTAAGGTCATAGTTGTGTATTTGGATGACTTGATGGTCTTCTCTAAAAAATGAAGTGATTATTATGATCACCTGGAACAAGTACTCTTAAGGTGCAGGCGTCATGGGATTTCATTAAATCCTAAAAATTCCATGTTTGGAGTGATAGAAGGAAATTTTCTGGGTCATATTGTGACTAGATAAGGAACCAAGATCGACCCCGAGAGGGTGAAGGACATTCAAAGCCTTACCCTACCAACAAGAAAAACTGGGATGCACTCCTTTTTTAGGAAGGTTAATTTCCTAAGAAGATTTATACCTGATTTTGTTGATAAAACCAAGGATATCCTTGGGATGATAAAAGGGAAAAATCCATTTAGATGAAGCACTGAAGGGAAGCTTGCTTTCAAAGAATTCAAAAAGGTAATTGCACATGCCCCCGTTTTAGTATGTCCAGACTTCAAAAAAGATTTCATCATGTACATCTATGCTTCCGTTCATACAGTATCAACCATCTTGATGTAGGAAAATGAAGAAGGAATTGAAGCTCCCATCACTTTCATGAGCTTCCCATTGAAAGAACATGAATTAAAAATGTCACAAATTGAAAAGCATGCTTATGCGATGGTAAGAGTAGTGAAACATTTTAGGTATTACGTGTTAAGTTCTCATATGCTCGATCTCATTCCTGATACTATAGTTAAATCCATCTTAACTCAACAAGAGTTGGGTAGTCAATGGGGAAACTGGATAGCTAAAGCCCAAGAGTATGACTTGGACATCAGACCTACCAAGTTGGTACGAGGAAGAGGCATGTGCCAATTGATTATAGAAAATAATGCTAAGACAAAATGTGAAAAAACTCCAAGGATACCTCTTTGGAATTGAACACGGTGCTTTTTGTGAGCACAACTCGACAAATGGTACACAGATATTGCTTTCTTTTTGACTTATGGAAAATTTCCCCCGCATTTTAAGCCAAAAGGAGAAGAGGATAGTTAGGTTAAGATTTGTAAGATACATTATGTGGGATAATGGAATCTACAAGAAAGGTATTGATGGTGTATTCATGCGCTATGTTCATAAGTCTCAGAAAGTGAGGTTTCTAGAGTCCTTCCACAATCTAGCATGCGGAGGAAATTTCTCTTCCTCCTGTGACAGCTTATAATATCCTACGGGCTAGGTACTATTGGCCTACTCTCTTTTGAGACTCAACAAAATGGGTGTCCAAATGTGAAGCTTGTCAACATTTTATTGGTCCTCCTAAGCTGGCGGCTCTTCCCTTAAAGCCCGTGGTGATTGAAGAAGCTTTTTTCACAAGTGGGGAATTGATTTCATTGGAGTATTGAATCCTTGCCTCTAGTGTGGGACATAATTATGTGGTCACTGCCACTAGACTATTTCACCAAGTGGGTGGAAGCTTCTCCAATCAAACAAGCTACCTCCGAAGTTGTTTGTAATTTTCTCAAAGAAAATAAAATTGTTAGATTCAGTGTGCCTCACAAGTTTTTTGCCGATAATGCCTCCAATTTCTCATCCCACGAGTTGATAGAATTTATGTTATGGATTTGGGATCACGTTGGCTCATTAATCCGATTACTACCCTCAAGGTAATGGTCAAGCTGAATTGAGCAACCAAAACCCTGGTGACCATAATCAGGAAGTTGGCTGATGAGAATCAGAGGACATGGCACAAATCATTGTATGATGCATTGTGGGCATATCGTATTACTTCTAAATGAGCTATTGGGATGTCCCCATTCTAGGTGTTGTATGGGATCGACACTGACATACCTATCTCTATAGAATTGCTAGGCTTACAGTTAGCTAAGAGCAATTGAGGATGAAACTTTTCAAAGTTCTATTGAGAAAAGGATAATGTACCTAGCCATGGTAGGAAGAAGAATGGAGCAAGGTGATCGATCACATTATAGATCATCAAAGTAAAGTAAAGAAGATATTTGATAAGAAATCAAAACAATGTGACCTCCAAATTAGAGATCTTGTACTCCTGTGGGATAAGAAAAAAGAGCAGAAAGGGATGCATGGAAATTTTTATTCTTTATGGAAAGAGCCTTTCAAAATACATCAACTGAATGGTGAAAATGGATTTTATCTATCATACCTTTATGGAGAGTTTCTCCCTCTACCTTTCAGTGGTCAACATCTGAAGTTGTTCCATCAATAATGTAATATGCTCTCTTGCATTGTAAATAATTTGTTCTCTGTCGTCTATTTCCTTTGTATTTTATTCCTTTCTTTTTTTGTTTTTGGTTTTCTTCTTTCTTCAGACTCTGTATCCCAATGGATAAAACTAGAGATTATTAGTTCTCTTCCTTTGATGTCACCAAGAAAGTGCCCAAATGGAGCCATTTGTTATCACATTTTAGTGATTCCTGTTAAAATTAAGATAACCATAGAATTTTTTTTGAAAAATCTCCTTAAATGCCCTTTTGAGGAGATTTTCAGAGTTTTCAGGTTTTAACAACATGAAAACATATTTTTTACATACTACATGCAAATTGTTTCCCAAAACCTGAAGCTCTGAAACATAGTCAGTACTGTCGAGTTTTTAGAATTCACAAACATTGGAACATGATTCTACAAAAAGCATGTTACATGTCGCTTGACTTCTGAAATGCGAAACCAAAAACCTGATATGTTCCTTTGTGTCAGTGTTTTTGGGACCTCAAAACATCCAAACATCTCATGCCTCGTGTAATCCTATTTCCTAAAACCCAAAACCTGAATTGGTAGCTAATCCTTTGTATCATGTTTTCGGGCATTCCAAGCATGATGACATGGCATTAACGTCTGAGTTTTCAGGGTAGTGGGCACACATGTTTCAGGTGAAGTGTAATAAACGCTATGGGTCTTTATAAATAGCTGAATTTTACACGTCATTTTTACCTGTTGTACTTTTGCTTGCATGGATTTTCTTGTACTTATGCTCTGTGAACCTCCAAACCCGATCTAACTTCTTGATCAATTGCATGTGTTCATGTTTTTAATTATTTTTCAAGATTATTGACAGTATTTTTCTTTTCTTGCCATTTACTTGTGAGGTCTTGTTGAATATGTTACATTTGACATATTATTTATGATGTTCTCCATCCTTTCCTATTTTTCTTCTAGGTTTAGGGTTTTAGATTGTTCTTCTTCATTTTATGGGTTGTATTCCATTGAAAAATCTTGTTTGGAATTCACCCCTATGGTGTTTCTAAGAACCTTGCATATAATAAATCAATAAATTGAAAAGATAATAAAACCTAACAAGAGATATGGGGGGCCAAGATGCCTAATATCAATATATGTTGAATAATACCCTTAAGGTAGGGCAACACCATACAATGCTCCTTAAGGAAGGAGTAACTCCACAATCTCCCAAGATGGTAATCCACTTCGAGGGGGACACCTCCAATATACCTCTACCAAGTAGAAGACTCAGCTCATACATCCATTCCCTCTCATAATGATACTCACATCATTTAAATAGGATGGGTAACACCTAATCCCAATGTAGGCCGACCCTTTACCCAATATAATTAATTCCTATGTGAGCCCATATAACTAATTAAGGGGATGTGTGCCACATGTTCGGCATCTCCATCAACCCACATACATTATATTATCATATCCCATGTGAACCCATACATATAACTAAGGGGATGTGTGCCACGTGTCTTTGGGGTCTCCATCAACCCATATATATTATATTATCATATCCCAAGGTACATGGCACTTCCTCCCTCTTTGACATGTTTTGTCCCCAAACATAAGAAGAAGCCATATAACGAGTGCACTTTAAATTATTGCACACTTATCACCCTGCTCGATCATCCAACTAGCCATATGAAATCCTAGTAGGTGATGCTGCTCCAAACCTTATTCCATATTCCATTGTGCTCATCTGGTTCCATATTGGTCCATATGTGTTCCTTCTCAACATCCATGCATATCCATAATTATTATTCCTGTGATTCCATGTCATATAATTATTTTTCCATTGATTCCATGTATAGCCAAAAGTATTCCTATGATTCCTTGTATATCCATATGGATTTCTATCCTCATGTGTCCTAACATGTCTCCATGATTTTTTCCTCTCATGATGGTGTGGGTGTTGATATGGTGCCACCTTCGTATACTCAACCTTATCAACCTTTTCCTCAACTTTCTTGTCCTCTTCAGGACCTTGTGTGTTACTTCTTTTGAATCTCTTGAGTAGAGAAATTATTTGTGACTTTATGTTCTTCATCCTCTCCTTCTGATTCATCCTTATTCCCTTCTTCACCTTCTTCAAATTCATCTTCATGATCCAATTTTACATTACTTTGTTCTTTGCTAAGTTTGATATTTTGCAATGTAATTTTCTTTCTCTTGTACCATAATTTCATGAATTTCTTTTGCACATTAAGATTAATTGTTCCCAAGCTCTCTAACTAAGGATATCTAAGAACAATATCCATACCATCCATATCTAAAGCATAAAAATCTGAATGTAAAACATATTTATCCATAGAGAGCTTTAAATCATTCAAAAAATTAGGATATGCTTACCATCCACTTGAGTTTCCTTAATATGTTTTTCTTGTACATGTAGATTTTGAGCAACATCCATATTGATGAAGTTATATAACTTTCTGCTAGAGGTTTATGGAAACAATTACCTTTTTCCTTTGAATACACCCTTCAAACTGAAATATTGAAGCTTCCTTCTTTGGAGATGCACTATCATGTGTAACATAAAGGTCATCAACATTTTCAGCTCCAGTCAGTTAATACTCATTCCCGTCAAATGACAAAAGACGCCTGCCAGGCCCAAAAGAGCTGCTTCCTCACTCAGAAGGCATTAACTTCTTGCATTTCTCAACGAAATCGCACAAAATCTGGTACCGTTGGAATCGTGGCTCCGATTCCAACACACAGGACCAATCAAGAAATTTCAGATTCTGACTCAGAAAACTTGTCGATATCTTTGTAGAAAACGTGGCTGGGTTCACAATTTAGTGAACCAAATATCTGGTGGTTGGGAGTGCAATTAAGAGGCTGGTCATCATTTTTCTTTGCTGCAGCACATGGGATAGTATGGGGAGCCTGTCATTCCAAGTAATAGTATAATCAGTTTACTCCATTTAATGCCTCTTAACTAGGTGGTTGAAGGAATAGACCCTTTTGGGATTTCCATTTTCCCTGTCTCTTTCCCTTCTCATTTTTTTTATAAATTGGAGTGTTGGGCTCAAAAATGTAAGAGAGGGAGTTTTCAGAACAGCAAAGCTCTGTCAAAATTTAATTTTTGAAGCCAATGTGTTGTAGGCCCTTGTAAATGGACTAAATTGCATGGTGATCCAAGCCCTTATCTTGTAATGTGGATTGCAAAATAGTGCAACATCAATGAAACTGCAATAACTCTATCAGGTTGTGGATGTAAATCTTCCCTTGCTATGTTTTACTTGCATATCTTCTTGCCCCTTTAATATTTCTACACACTGGTATAAATGTGTTATAAATTAATTCTAAACAATACGGCCTGTGAAGAAATTCTTGCATTTGTATGCTTGGAAAATGCCTAGATTATGGAATAACTGTCATCACCTCTTCTAGCTGTGTACTTTGCTTCTGTAATTTCACACATTTGGAATCTACTCTCACACCCTTCCTTTTCTGGTGTATCACTGCTTTAGAAAATAGGCTTTCATTTTATGCATCCTCTCTCCCTGAATCCCTTGGAAATTTAGGGTTTAGACCCAATAGTTTTTCCCCTGCATTAGAGTAGATCTGATGGCAGGTAGTTTAGGAGCAAGGACCAGCTTGCATCTGGAGGTCTATCAATCAATTGTAGCAAGATCCCACAACTTGGAGATAGTACCCAAGATGCCCTAATATCAATATATGTAGAATAATACCCTTAAGGTAGGGCAACACCATACGGTGCTCCTTAAGGAAGGAGTAACTCCACAATCTCCTAAGATGGGAATCCACTTCGAGGGGGACACCTCCAATATACCTCTACCAAGTAGAAGGCTCAACTCATACATCCATTCCCTCTCATAATTATACTCACATCCTTTTAAAATAGGATGGGTAACACCTAATCCCAATGTAGGTCAACCCATTACCCAATATAATTAATTCCTATGTGAGCCCATATAACTAACTAAGGGGATGTGTGCCACATGTTGGCATCTCCATCAACCCATATACATTATATTAATCATATCCCATGTGAACCCATACATATAACTAAGGGGATGTGTGCCACACGTCGGCATCTCCATGTGAATCCATATATATTATATCAAGGCCAAATCCAACTGTCTTCCCAAGATTTCCTAAGTTTGTCCCCAGGAGTGATTTCATCCTTCAAATCAGCATGACATCATCACCTTACTGAGTTGAGGTAGTTGGACTCCGTGAATCAAGAGACTTCCAAGGATGTATGTATCAATTCATGGTCATTATGAAGAAGAATGAACAAGGGATCGATTGGAGCAGTCTTATAAGTGATGAGATTGATTCCCAGATGAAGACAGTCTTGGCTACTGGTAAAATTATACATGTCGTCATATGTCACCTATGCAGCAGCCGACATGAGAAATTATGTAAGGTTGGATGTAAAAGGAGATAGGGTAAAAGAACACATATTTCAGTACTTCCCTCAGCTGACAATGAAGGGTTCTGAGGATCAATTTAGAAGAGTGAACGATGCTTTCTTTTATGAAAATATATGCAGGATGAACCTTGATCTAAGGAAAAGAAGAGTCTCTGATGAAGCATGGGCCAAAGTATCAAAATGGGGTTGCATCTTCTTACAGTTCAAGAAGTTCACATACCTTTGGGTGGTCATGTATCTAGGTGATCCTTTCAGATTTCCCAGATTCCAAGGTGATAAGATGATCCTAATGGAGTTGGTAATACCATTGTTGGATTTCCACAAATTCTAACAAAGAAAACACAAGGCTGTCATATCCTTCCCCATTTCCATTAGAAGGTACACATGCTCGATAGTGGTTAAAGCTAAGAATGTGGTGCATGAGCTTCAGGACAAGTTGAAGAAGCACATGAAGCACAGAGATGGATTTGATTTCTGAGGAGTCCTTAAGTCATACGAGACTTTATATCTACATGTTACCAACATAGAAGATATTTGGGTTGATCTTCGAGGATGAATTTGCCATCTAAAGAAAGGACAATAGCAGATTGACAATTGAAGAAATCCAGATGTTGGATTTATCTAACATCCCGAAAGGCACTAAAGAAAATGAGAGTGTCCTTGACGCCTTGTACGATGGGTTGAACAAAGGCCAATATGTATTTCCAGCCATTGATTGGTCAATTGCTGAGAAAGCTTCTATCACATGAAGAGCTACTCAAATTCTTGCCTGTACTAAGGCATGGCTCATTTCTTGGGGAATGAGTTATAAAGAAGGTATTTTTGCAAAGCTAGACACTTTGGAAGTGGGACCCTCCAAGGGAAAAATGGAAAAGGATAAGAACCCTTCCAAGAGGCCAATAAAGGTTAAGTTTGTAAGAAAGGGAGAAGATCAAGTAACTACACCAGTGGCCACTCTCCCACAAATAGTTGAGGTTCTTAATTCACCTCCACCACCAAAAGCAAGGAAATTTCCCTTCAAGAGAAGAGATTATTCAACCTTCCATTCCTCCTTTGGTTGATAGTTCATCAGAGGTAAGTCTTTCTCTTACTTCTTAATCTCTAATTTAGGAATCCTTTCCTCCTCCCATTCATCCTTCCTTACCTAATATTTCTTCACCAAGTTCCTCAGCCATGGCTAGTATCTTCTCTAGCCTCTCACCTCTCCCCACTAGACCCCAGTTAACCATGGACATGCCTCCTCCTACTGTACCTTCATTCCCTGAATCCACATGGACACTACACTTCCATGTGGTTACCACTCCACAAGCTAATCCTTCCTCCACCTGAAGATGTGACCATAACACCTAAAATGGAGAGCAAATTCTTCCAATATTCCTCAATGGTTAGTAGATCAGACTCTGAGGAAGAGGTAAGTGGTAGTTGTCCCATTACCAACCTTTGATTTCATTTCCCTCAAGGTCACTCCTACCAAGTCAGCCAAGAAACCCAAAACAGTCTCAAGGATTTCAGTGGATGCCTCAGGGCATAAATTTACAAAGATTCCTACTCCCACTACTGATAAAACTAAGGATGATATATTTGTCACAAATTATCAGATCACAAGGGTTGATCTAGGGAAAGTAACAACAGAGGGAGCACAGCAGGGCACATAAGGATGCCATGAATGTGTTGTGCCAGAAGCTGAAGGAAACTAAGGCAAACAAAGATGAGTTAAAAGAGAAAGTACAGTAGCTAACAAAAGTGCTACTCAAGCTCTCAAAGCCTCCTGAGTCAACACCATCATCCTCTACTCCTATCGGGTTCGATTTCTCATCAGTACCCATGATCTGAAGAAGATTAATGAGAAGGGGAGAATGGTAGATGAATGGATTCAAAGGCTGCTCCTGCAAGGAAAAGAAGTCATCAAGGACATTGTGGAAGTCTACAAATCCTTAGAGGATATAAAGAAGGATGGAGAGAAAATGGATGATGAATTTTCCGCAGAAATCAGGAACCTAGAGTTAACTTTTGAAGCTCTCCAAATGCTAAAACAGGTTCCATCCCTCATCTTGGTTGAAGAAGGCATCATTCCACATGGGGATAAGAATTTTTAGCTAAATCAAAGCCATTATATTCAGAATAAAGATTCTCAATGAAGCTTATAGCAAATTGAGAGAATCAAGAGATCAATTGGTTGATGACATAAATGACTTAGAAGAAGAGTTCGTCAAGATCTGTGTTAAGGTGTTGATTGAAAGTTCGGGTATCCTACCTATTAATGATCTTTACAAAAAAATCCAAGAATCAATTCAACATGAACCAACTTATGGATTCAGCTTGAAAATCATTGAACAGGTTTGTGAAAATTGAACATTCTTTGGAAACCCTGAGGAAACTAAAAAAGAGACTGCAAAAGCTTCCTGGCAATGCTAGCGATACTCAGGAAACATGTGAAGTTCTGAGTGATCATTCCACCGCACCTGAAGAAAATGAGATGTAGGGTATATTCTAAAGATTTCCAAGAATTTAGGGACAAGCAAGATTTGTTGGAGGAAGAAAAAGATGATGAAACAGAATAGGCACAATGTTGCGTGTCATTTCAATCCTAAAATTGACATGTCATTTTCATTTTTGTTTCGTCACATAAGAAGCAAATTTTGACATGCTCTCCTACGTGAGAGTCAAGAAAAATAGGAATCTCATTAAAAACACTATTTTCTAGGATTTATCCTATTTTCTCTCAACTTCTTTTATTATAAATAAGGGATGCTTATGCATTCCAAAGGGTTGATATTTTTGGAATATTGAGATCTATTGTGAAGAAGAAAGACTTTGTGTTTTCCTTTAATCATTTGAGGAATAGATGTTGATGCTATTTTGCAAACTTTGTGCTGTGAGATGTCATCTTTCTTAAGATATTGTTCTTATGTTAATAATCTTAGGTTATTCTTTGTTTAGCATTCTTGATTTTTCTAATCATTTCAAACATTACATTTGTTATCTAAAAACTCGTACGATTATTTCATGATCTGCATTTGATTGAAAGAAAATATGCATTCCTCTCATTTCCTTTCCATTGTTTTTCTTCCATAATAGTAATTTCCTCTCCAACCCATTTCATTTTGAAAGAGTAATATCTTCACCTATTATGGATATGGATTTTGGGATTCTATCCCAACCCTAGTGGTTAGATTAGGGTGAATACTATACATATTATTTCTGTTGTGTTTTAGATTAGTAATAAATAGGAATCCTCACCTTTATTTGAGGAGGGATTTAATCTCATGTACTATGGTTGAACCTCATATTTTGGCGTGAAAAAATATCCAACCAATAGTTTTTGGCAACTCCACAGGGGATTATGGATTGATAAGACTGATCTTATTCTGTTGGTGTCTAGCGACTTAATATTTTTCCTTATTTTCAAGAAGATCCATTTTCCAGCTCAAGCTAGATAGGAAGATCTTCACTCGGTTAAACCAATTTAGGGGTGAAACTAATCCATTCTTTGATCTACTTTAATAGCATAATTTTAGGCTTTCACCCAACAATGTTGCATCTAGCCAGTCAAGATGTTCTTCACCCATTCGAAGGACTTAGATTTCCTCAAGAACAAGAATTTTTTGCAACTTGTCATGCATTGTTCTTGTTAGATATTCATATTCCTATATGGACTTCATTTAGAAGAATGACAGCACAACCTGTGCCTTGGGGTGTAGCTATTGCTCCTCTTTCCCTTACTCCACCATTGCATGACCTACCTCATGGATCACGGAAGAATATTCCTAAGTTTGTAACATCCCCATTTAAGAACATTAGAACAAGTAATTTTTTTTTTTTTGATAAATGCTTCCTAGTTCTAAATACATAATTTAGAACTCACAAATCAAAACCACCATTCTTATAACAGATAACCATATGCAGCTGTAATGACTCGGAGTACCTCCGATCTATTCATTCCATGACTCGGTAATCCACCGATCTATTCATGAGTATCAAAGAGTTGGCATTTTTATTTTAACACATCACTCTTGCGGTTCTCTTCCCTAATCCAGGATTCAGAATGCTCTGTCCAAGGAACCTATCTGAATAATTGTTACCATTATTCATCGGCATCTCATCCCTTAGACTAGGTGACATAGGACAACGTAATCAGCAACTTGCGATACTTTGGCCAAAGATTTGAAACATACTGCTTATGTCTCGTATTCCTTGATGGCATACTCGTCATTCTGGAATACGTCCTTCACCCCATTCCTATGTTATGTAGAATGTCTTATACTGACTTCTGTCAGTCTCTCCTGCCCCAAGTTATTCACTCAGGAACGGATTAGTAATATGAAAACGTTATAGGGATGCTCCCGAGGGCTAGGGATACGCTGACATACTGGGTCAACCCTAGTTAACCCAGTGTGTCAAGATACCCCGAGTCTCCTGGGGCAGCCTTATAACATAACCACATTCCTAATCAGTCCCAGAGTAAATCTTGTTCGAGTTTAAGGTGTAAATCTTAACGATCAATGCAAAGGGTGTCGCCATAAGTCACCTGTATTGTTGTATCTTCAAGAAGATCCTAATCTTCTCGAAGGTACAACCCTACAGTTGACTTGTGCCATCAACCTTCAAATCCGCCTCGAAAAAATCTACTTATATATAAGTGTTACATACATTGAGTTAAAGTTATACTTTAAGACGCTCCTTTTAGGGTAGTCTTTTCCCAACCCCTGGGTTCCTCACCTTAGGATTACCTTTCTCAGTAAAACCCATTACGCACAAGAGAAGTTATTAAGACTTGAGGTCCCAACAAGGAGTTCATAGAAAAACATAAATCTAAATCAACGAAACTGGACAATAACCCTTAATCTTCACATGAGATTGCTAACCAAACCCTTTTTGGTTTATATCAGATCTCATAGCTGAAATATATCTTACTTATTAGTATTGAGATATAGTGATTAAAAATCCAATTAAACGTTGTCTTGACTTAGATCAAGACTAGGAAGTAATAATTTATTCAGCTCATTTAGCTTCCTGTTGAGGTTTATTTTAACCTTAGCTTCTCAAAGGAAAGTGATCTAAATTCCAATTTAGCTTTAGATAGAACCTAATAAATCTACTAAACAATCATAAGTATTCAGTCACATAACCTTGCAAGCTTACTTAGATAATCACAAATGTCTCCAAGTTATACAATAATAACAATGCTCTTAAAATCATTCGAACTGAAGAAGATCAAACCATCAAGATACGAATGCAAACACATAAGTAACAAATACCTCATTTCATTCATTTCAAAGCTAATCAAATACATTTTATGCATTCAGCATATTTAATACAATACTCAACAGCAAAAGAACATCTTTCTTCAAGTAGTACATTTAGAGAATCAAGTTGAAATTCATCATAAAACCAAATTAAACAATCTGAACATCATATCAGATCTGCGTGCCTTTACCACTTACGGAAACCATCTGCAAAAATTGTCAACATGGGTCAGTTCAGTGAACTGAGCATGATAAGCACTAATTCTTAAAACAAATGCAATCCACCAATTGTTTTCATTAAACAACCTGTTTAAATGAAATCATTTCTTCACATTCCAAACTTAAATCAGGCTATTCATCCTATATGTTAGAGACTAAGAACATATGAATACAACCATTCTTAAGACAACAAAACTCCTACAAGATTGTTTCTACAATTTCTCAATGGTAGTTAAAACATTCAACAATCTCATAGTCTTAATTCTTTTATCATCCTAACACATTTCAATGGTATTGACAACTATACCTATTTATACAGCAGCACACATTTTATACCAATCTCTCCATACAATACCTCAGTTTATTCTTGTTATGCCCTTACCATAGAGATTGCAAATGGATGTAAGAAGAAAGAACACAAGGTTTCCTAACTAGGAGAGAGAGAATTTTCCCTTCAACTTATTTATACATCAACATATAAATTACAGTCTAGAAGAAGAAACAGAGTCCATCAGAATCCTAAGTCAATAACATTCTGAACTGTACCGATTCCTTTAGATCAATGCAAATACATTTACGCATGCGACTAAACAGTTGAAACTACAAGAAGAGCTACAGTTCCATCTAATTCCAAATATAAAGGTCACCTGTAGCTACTAAACAATTCAAGAGTTCACGTAACAAGCATTAATAAATAATCCAACTCCAATAGGCTCCACAAAACTTTCCATATTATACAACAACATGAAAAATATCCAACTCCATCACCTGTCATGGCACAACTAGTAACTCTTTATCCTGGTCAAGCACAAGACTAGATAACACAATAACAGAAGAGGTAACCATGTGCAAACACAGCGACATTCCCACTGAGTCACAACACTCAGCAACATACACAGCTTCATTCAACTAAACAAATCCCTACGATTATGCAGCAAGGATGTAAATTAGAAGCCAATTTCAAGAAGAATAATCACAACACAGTCTTCACAGAAGCTGAATTCCCTATCAATAATTTTCCTCAAAGTTTCATCGAGCTACTACGAAATATAACACAACAATATTAAGAAAGAGTCAAAACAATATGCATGCTCAGCGAAGACTCAAATCAAGAAATGAGCCAAAACGCAGCATATCATGGTCTCCAACAGTGTCAATTCCAACCAGTACTTATAACCCAGGTTTCGATTGAAGTTGAATTCATACGAAAACAATTCAAGAATCCTAAAAGTACTCACAGCAAAACTTCTACAGAAGTTAAAACATAAATTATGTTCCAAGAACTCCATCGAAGTCAGTAACATTTAGTATTCTTAAAAAAACAACAACATTCATAACCAAGCTTAGACAGAAGTTTTAAATACGAGATCCATTTTAAGGACTCTCACTGAGTCAATACCAACCGTATTCACAACTAAGCTTACACAGAAGTAGAAACACTAGTTACATTTCAAGAACTTCAATAGACTCAAAACCAATGAGTATCCACAACAAGCTTCCGTAGAAGTCAATAACAAACCACCCATTTCAAGGATTCCAACAGTATGCACTATGAAACTACTACAGAAGTTAAAAACATACTATACATTACAAGGATTCCAACAGAATTCTCAACAAAACTTCTTACCGAAGTCGAAACATTAATAACGTTTCAAGGACTCGAAAGGAGTCAAACCCATGTAGTATTCTCAATTAACCTATACAGAAGTCGCAACATACTATCCATTGCAAGGGTTCCAACAGTATCAATAACATATAGTATTCACGGCTGAACTTCTACAGAAGCCAAAACATGCTATCATATCAAAAATTCCAACAGCAACAAATAACATATAGTACTCACGACTAAACTTCTACAGAAGTCAAAATATACTATACATTTCAAGAATTCCAACAGCAACAATAACATATAGTACTCATGACTAAACTTCTACAGAAGTCAAAATATACTATACATTACAAGAATTCTAACAGTATCATTTTCAACAAGTGAAAACAACAAGGTTTCGACTGAAGTCTGAATCAAACAAGAAAACAATACATGGACTCCCACAGAGCCAATTTCATACATTATCATTGCAAGCATTTCTTCGGAATCTACCAAAATGCAAAACACAGCAAGATAATTCGACAACACGAAACCAAATGTACACCCAACAAGGAATCAACTGAATAGTCGAGCCAGCATGAAAACACAACAAGATAATTCATACATTGCTACCATTAAAACCAACTGAACCAAAAATCATCTGAACAGAGTTGTTCTAATGAAATCATTTGAAGGAAAGCAAGATTTTTAAAAGTTAGGGCCTAACATGCCTAGTAATGTCACTTAAAAATCTGAAGAAGACCTCTGAATGAGCTCGAGCCTTCTCCTCTTCTTCCACGTTAGATTCAACAACAATAATTTGTTATTTCCATGCCTTATAAACTTTCCTCAACAGAGAAAAGAGCTAGTTATTCTCATAGTTGCCATGCAACACCAAGTAGACTGGTTCGAAGAACCAGTGATCAAACAGAGAGAAAACCGGAGCGTATGGAAAACCAAACAACCAACTAGTTTTCCATTTTTCATGCCTTCCCGAGCAATCCGTGCTCGGGAACTGAGTTCATTAATTGCATTAACTCCAAAATTCCTGCTCAATCTCCATTGCCACCGACCACCATAGTTGGCGATGGACAAATGAAAACCCAAGATCAATTCCAGATTTGGCGACTCTGCCACGTTGGTCTCATTGGCCATTTGAAATCTCTGCTAAATCCCTTGTCCTTCATGCTTATCCCCTTCATTTAATGCCATAGAAACTACCGCCCATGGCTCGCACCCCTTCATAGGTCCCCCTTCATCCATGGTCATTAGTTAGGTTAGAAACATAGGTTAGATCTTAAGGTGATACTTAGTCTAACTTCCTTAGTGCTAGGTCACTAACCTTAGAAACATTTAGCTTATAGTTTAGGGCTAGGTTAGATTAGCACTAATCCAACCCATAGGTTATAGCTTAGGTTTAGGTTATTAACCTTAATAAATCTAGTCTAGGTCTAACAAATAGAATCATTCAGTATAAGAACCAACAGATATACATTCCCGAAATGGATTCAATCCAGCATTGATAATAAGCTAGCAATATGTATACCCAAATTTATTACCTGGCTCAAGGTCTAGACCTTCCTGATATTATGATATCGGGAACCAATTCATATAACAAGATCAGCCTGAGTTAACTCCTGAATTGCTCATTCCACACATTCAGACCTTGCAACCTTCGTAAGGTCTATAATTTTTGGTTCATCCAAAATAAACTTAAAACATCTCTTGGATCAATGCAACTGATCCAAGGTTGAGTCATAAAGATGGGTAAATCCACAATTCACCCCAAAATCAGATTAAACTCAGGTGCTAAAAATGAAAGAAATAAAAGATTCCAAGCATATCCTGACTCAGTCAAAGATATTCAAGAGCAAAGAAGATACAATCCATATCAAGCATGACTTCACAATCAAAGGAACACGTCCTTTTTACAAAAGAAATCATATATCAACACTTGAATGCTCAGGAGGAAGTAACAATAGTTCAAAGTGTTACAAAGTTCAACGGTAATGGAAAACATCATCCTAATGAACACATTTCCTCCTTCTTTGTTGCATGCGGTGTTCTTGGGGTTGCTCATGAAGATGTCTCTATTCAACTCTTTATCAAAACATTACATGGTATGGAAGCGGAATGGTTCTATCATCTCCCAAATGCATGCATTACCAACTAGGCTACCATGAGATCTGTATTTGAAGCAAGGTTCAAACCAGCTGAAGATTCTCATGCCTTGTTGGCATAGCTTACCCACATGAAGAAAGAGCCTTACGAACCCATGTGGGACTTCATAGCTTGATTTACTTGACTCACACTTGACCGGATTTATCTTATGTTGTTGGGATCATGTCCAGATTCATATAGGAGTGACATGAGCTACATTGGAAAGAAGCTAAGTGGATCCTTCATTATTTTTGTGGCACCTATACTGATGGCATTCACTATTATGGAGGGGTGGATATTGACTTGATTGGGTTCACAGATTCTAATTGGGCCGGTGACTTAGATCATAATAAATCTACCTTTGGCTATAGTTTTACTCTTGGTTCAGGTCCTATTAGTTGGTCTAGAAAGAAGTAGAATGCAATTACGATATCTTCTACAGAGGTAGAATATAGAGGAGTAGTTAACACTGCCACTGAAGTTGTTTGGCTACAGGGTATTCTGACAAAGTTTTGCATCCAATTTTGGTAGCTTACCATTATCTACTGTGATAACATGAGCACTATCTCAATTTGTATAAATCCAATTCAGCATCAGTGGACAAAGCACATTGAGATCCATATGCATTTCATACGAGAGCTTATTCATGATGGTATCATTGACATTCAGTACATTTAGACAGCTGATCAGATTGTAGATATATTCACCAAGCCCTTCACTGAGGTGAATTTTCTTCACTCACAGTCTCTTCTTCGGGTGAGGTCTTATGCAGCTGCTTATCTTCTTTGGGCTATATAGTCCTTCTCTTCTTCTTCTTCTAGGAAGATGTTGTTTGTACATAGGCACCTTATCAAGCCTTTAGTTTCTGGGCCCCATTGACACATCTTTCTTAGTTCTTTAGGAGTGTCTTCTTGTTTTGTCTAACTCATCATAGTCGCTTACCCAAATTTGATTAAGCGGGGTGTTGGTGTGTGGGATCATATGTGTCCTCCACTCACATATGGAGGGTCATCTCACATGGGTTAGGTTTAGGGTTTACTTGTGTGTCATGCACTAGGGTTACTTAGCACCCTATATGTATCACTTCATTTGACATTTATGAGTATGCCAAGACACTTTGATGTCTTTATCTATGTGAAATATGTGTTCTGTTATACAATTTCTTCCATTGATTGATTGATTCTTCCTTGTGATTACATTGGAGCTATTACGTTTCCTTTAGAGTGCAACTTCATCATGGTGCATAGTTTTCGATACGATTCTCACAAACTCTTTCAGTAACTACCTTTTCTACCAAATATTGATAAATGATTAGAATGAGAAAAATGGAAGAGTGTAGACACTAAATCACACACTTGGGTAAATTTCTAGGTCCTAAAAAGAATACTTGTATTTACATGTTTCCTAAGAAATAGAAATAGTTATTGACAACTATATTTGGCATATTTTCTTTATTTCTTGATTTCTATTTGGCCTTACACACCTAAAATCTAGTTAGGATTTAACTAATTATTAGGTGATCAACAAGAAACAACTACAATAATCATGTGACATGGTAATAACCATATTTTGACCATGTGTGCAACCATGGGAATCCAGTAGCAGTATCCAATGCCTAAGCGCCCCTGTCCTACCATAGACACCCATCTCATGCTCTGTTTGTGAGTTTCAGAATTTATATTGATCATTTACAACACTCTTTTAATCCTATTAATCAATTTTCCCAGTCCAAATTAGTTCTACATCAAACGTAAACTAGATAAGTCTCTTCACCTATATCTTGTGCTTAGGGTTTCATTTTTTATATCTTAGTTTTCTTGTTTTATATCTGTATTTTATTATTTATTTCAATAAGTGACTTTGAAATACCTAGATTTAATTAATTCAAATTAAATTAAATAATTTGGTGAACCTGATTCATTCAAACCCTACCTTCTGAGAATGTATCAAAATCTATCTCCTTCTTCTGAAGTTATGGACCAATCTTCTTATCGCTCTTTTACTTTGACCAAGGTTTCTGGCATAGCTACTGCTGCTACTGATTTTATGAAAATTTTAACTCAACATCCTTCTTGCTTCATTAATCAAATATTTAATCTATCCATCAATGTGCTCACCACCCACTGCACTCATCCTCTTATGGATTCTCTCATCTCTTTCCCACCACTTATCACTTCTACTATTCCTACCACCACCTCTAAGGGTTATGACATCATTGAGAAGCTTACGAATACCCTGGTAGAAATTTATCTTTATGATCTCTCTTGTAGTGCATTCAATTTTTGTCATACATTAGAGGTCATCATTCATTCCATTCACATTGAAAGCAATAATTCACCTGTTTCCTTTACTCACCTCATTCAATCTCTCAAAATTATACCACATTTTATATCTTTTACTGATGAGGATATCCTTCCCTCCACTGGTGATGATCCATTTACACCTTTTCTTATCACTTCTACTATTTTCAAAATTTGTATGAAACATGTACTCATTGATAATGACTTTATTTTAAATCTATGTGCTCTACCCCTCCTCAGGAAAATCATCATTACTGATGATTTAATTAATAAATCCTCTCAAGTCATTCATGGATATGATTCCACTACTTGCACATATATGGGAACTATCACCATGCCTCTTCAAGCTAAGCCTAAAATTATTCCTAATGTATTCTTTTTTATTAATGCCACATTGCAGTTCAATTTCTTAGTTGAAAAACCTTGGATTCAAGTAATACATGTTGTTCCTTCTACAATTCATAGGTGTGTTGAATTATTACATGATGGCTATGAGCATACCATTATTACTAACCCTAACCCCTTCATGTTTTTTCATATAGACCCCATCACCGCCATGCCCATTCCTCCTTCATGGCCTATTCCATATCGCAATATTAGCACATATGATTTTGTTCAATCTAGTGTTTTTCATCCTTCTTCTACCTCTACAAGAATTCTATCTATACTTACTCATACTAGTGATATCCTATCACCCACCATGTATACCTCTATGGCTACTACTTCTCCAACTATCATGGATCCTCTCAATACTACATCTAGCTCCATCCCTACCAATATCCTTGATAATTCTATCTAATAAGATAATGACATCACCGATGATCCCAATGATGAGGTTGATGTCATAGAGCTTAATGATGACACATTGCACAATCTTAACTTTAATCTTATATAAATCAATGATTTCTATTTCTAGGATAATTTTTTGTTATTGGCCTTAGGTGAGTATCAATACAAAAATCCTCCTCCATCAACTAATTCCATGATATATTTCCAAGGGAAAATACATAAATTGGAGATTTCACCATCTATTGCATCTCCCCAAAATCATTATGTATTGCACCCTTATCCGTTCACATGTACTCTCTTCATTCATAACTCTTATTGGCCTCATATTCCATTTCACCCTACTTTCTCTAAGATTGTTTACACACATGATGGCTTGGCTATGATTCATAATTTTTAATTTCCTTCCTCCACCTCACTCTCATCACCTTTATCATGAATGTTTATTCATTAATGTTTCTTATGACATTCATGTCTTCTATTTGGCAGTATCCCTTATACGCACTCCTTGTTCTTCTCCACTCACACTTGGGAAGTCTTGGATTGATTACATTGGTGTCACACTAGATTCTAATCATACTGATATTACATTTCCTATGCATTTTGGTTGCATTTCTATTTACAATGACTCATTTTGGGGCTATTCTCAAAATATAACTCATTGTTATGCACATGATTGTCCTCAATCTAATTTCATTGATCATGAATATGTAATGGGCATGTACAATTTACATTGCGTGAAATATTTATATGATCAACCCCACGCATATCAGGTATCTAATCTAGATCCTATCGGCTATGATCATAACACTGATGACCTTCAAGATAATTTTACTTGATCCTTCTATACATCATACGCTTGGGGGCATCACTCTTTCTCCCCCCTTATAATCTTCATCGCTTGTTTCTATAACTTATTACTACACTTTGCACTTTGTGTGTCATGCTTACTATTTATGTCCTTTCAAAACACTTTGATACAAGAATTGTATTGTCGTTACCCTATAATACACTCTAGTTCCATGATTCACACTCAAATGTTGAGGGTATAATTATGAAATGAACCTCACATCATCTACACTTTAATATTTACACTTCATGATACATTTTTCTAGCATCTACTCTCACACAACACACTCATTTCTCGATGACACACTTTTGTTCTATGGTTCATTCTCGGCTATTGAGGGAGAATTTATAAATAAACCTCATCTCACACACATATGTTGGGTGGAAATGTAGCCCCTCCTCATCTTCACATCTTAAACATCACAATACGTCATTACCCTTACTCCACATTTGCATATCTTGGTTGCATTTACTCTTGTTAGCCTATGTTATTTCCATGTTGCACTTTACTTACTATGCTAGAAAAATTCTTAGTATGTCATTATTCTTTTTTATATACACATGCACATTCACTTGCTATCTTGAGGTAAATGCATGACTTTTACATATTTTCACATGATGCATGATGCTCGATACTACTCTTTATAAGTCCCTCTGAGGCTCCTGGGGGCATTTACCTTTACTACTCTCACACTCTAGAAATCATAGGTTCTATTGAGAAGACAAGAGTATGATACAAAGGAGAGGGTGCACATAATATTTGTATGCAGGAGGTTAAAGCACAGTCAAAGGCACAGAAGGATAGGGAAGGACACACGTGTAAAAGACAAGGTATAATTAAGAACTTAGTTTTTTTCACATGTACGGGCTATTTTGGAGCTAGCATGCAAAGCACACAAACCGGATAAATACTTGTGCGACATGCATGGGTTATTGTTGGAAGAGTGGATACTAAGTGCTTTGCATAGGTTTGGGATAATAATATAATTGCTACTACCAGTTAACCAAAAGAGATTTATTATTAGCACACTTGCATGTGTGGACTATTGTTGTAAAGGCGCATGACTATTTTCAGACATGTGACCTATTTTGGTAATTATGCAAGTGGTGAAGGGAAAGTCCCCACCCTTATAAAGGTGTAGTGGTCTACGTAGAATAGGATGACTATGTGAGAACTGCATTACTGTGAGCTTATGTTTTCAAATTTGATGCGTGCATGAGCTTATGGTAATACTTATTGTAATAAGCCTTTGTGTATTTAACATATTTAATATAATGGAGTGTATTGGTTAAATCAAGGTGTTAATCATGAGTATAACTACTTCTAGCATTACTGACTTCATTATTGTATTGTTTAAATTTATTACTCTTTAGATCTAGATGCTAATGTACATTCACTATAGAATGTTGTATTAGATCTAGATCTAGAACAGTGCTCTATAGAACCTTCAGGTTTGTATTATAGTTATAGGCACAGTCTAAATACATTAACTCTTCATCTTGCTAAAATCCCTACATAAGAAACCCTAAAGAGGGCCCTGGTACCTTTGTGCACTTTGGGTGAGCACTCTGTCTAGGATGAGTGATGTGCCAACGTGTTTGGGTTATTACTGGTAAATTCTAGGCTACATCATTGGTTCCATTTCTGTGACCTCTTTTAAGTTATTTTTAGGATGGTTCATGATGAATAAATGCCATTTGACCCTAGCAAGCGTTGAGGAGTGGATATATGATCTATAAGAAGAATACGCATGGAGGATTAACACTGGATCTTATTTTAATGCATGCATATGGGTGAAACAAAATCTATATGATAGTTTGTTTGAAATATTTTTTGTTATTTTTATCCAGTAGAACTATACGATATGGCTGGTTGCTTATGTGTCTAAAAGGGATTGGAGGTATCATGCACTTGTGGATGTAGGAAGAATTTCAGGCCCTCTATGATTTGATCAAATTTGGACACGGATGCAGGAAGAATTTGGGTGCCCTAGATGTTGATCGGAAATTTGCACACGCTTGTGGATAATTGGTTTCGTGGTGTTCTAAATAGTTATATTTTGGAGTACTCAATTTCACTTATTCTTTCCCAGATGTAGTGGAATTCCATTTTTTATGATATCCCAGGGGAACTTACTTGCAAGGCATTCCAATGGCGATCAAAATATTGATGGTAACCTTGAACTTGGAAAGAAAATTGATGGATAGCTAACCTCCACCATGTTTGGGGAGTAGCGAGCATTTTTGGTGACATATGGTAGACCTAGCAGAAGAAAGATGGAGAGAAGAAAGGCAGCTTAAGTATAATGAGTCACGCGAGAGGGAGATAGAGATGTAGCGGGATGTTGCAAAGCAAATGGCATTGAGGAGAGAGATGGCTCGTGAAGGATTCAGAGCTCACGCCTATGAAGGTGTGGAGATGAAGCATCGGGAACTCCCTGCATTTTGGAAAGCATGACAGGGAACCCCCCTTGGTCTACTGGGTGAAGTGAGCCAGTAGAGACAGAGACAACTGGGCCACGGGTGCACATCTGAATCTACCTGGCAACCTATCTCTTGTACTTGGTTTTCTAGTATCTAGTACGATAACAAGTTAGCAAGCTAATTTAAGTAGTGGGAGAGCAGGTAATTCATATAGCAAGTACATCGATGGTAGGGAAAACATCTTCGTTGTTGTTTGGAGGTAGTTTTTCAGGTGCATCATCTACACAAAATTCAAGCACACAAAGTTTTGGACTCACTTCTGGGAGTGGTAACACTTCGTAGACTGCAGGGGTGCATTTTTGTACTAATGTTGGGACACAAGGAAGTACATCTTCTGGTCCATCTCTAGAAATAGGTGGAGGATCAGGAGGTATAGGTGGATTTTTGTTCCATGGTGGATATGGTGGTTTGGCGAGGTAGAGGAAACATAGGAGGTTCTAGATACAAGTGGGAAAGGTCCGCACCAACCCCAGAATATTCATATGGAGATGTCTCTCTATCTGCCATAATATAGGGGCATAGAAGATGTTGTTGAACATATGCACATGTGTGAAATACTGTGGCATGAAAAAGGAATCATGACTTCTAAGCGCATGGCAGTATAATTTTCCACTACATTACCAGGGTGTACACACAACTAGTACAGAAAGTTTGACCCTAATCTAACTTGCGTAGATTACAGCATTAAAAGATGCTTTCCTTAAAGAGTTTCACATCCCTGAGTTCGAGCAAAAGAGTATAAGCACGCTTAAGGATATTGTTATCCTATAAAATTGACAAGGGAAATTTTTTAGGTAACCATAGAAAAATTTCCATTCTGGTTCCCCGTTGAAGTCCCTTAGCGTTTGGAATGGCATAAAATCCCTTTCAGGAAAATCTAGTTTTTTAATGTGGTCTTTTTAGGTTGTGCGCAGTTTTTATTCGTGTTACATCAACCAAAAATGTGCCCCTCCTTTCCTTTGGTGCATCCTTTGGAGTGTCGAAACTCAAGATGTTGCACCTTCCAATGTTGTGCCTTTCAAGATTGCACCAAGGCGCATACGTCAGCTTGTCAACATTAAAAATGTTACGCCCCTTAATAGTGTGCCAAAGCGTTGAAAATGCACTATTGACAGTCCCAAAGCCATGCCTATGGAGCAAATATTTTCGTGTTAACGTCTATCTGGGTGCACCTTAGAAAAATTTGGTGGCACATTTATTGCACCTTTTTCTATATATAGGCGCATCCGACCTGTCATTTTCACGATTGAAAAAATGTGAAAAAATTTATTCTTCTACACTTGTCAACGTTCTTGTCAGCTCCGTGTGTTGCTTTTTCATCGCATTCATGGACCCCACATCATTTTCTCTATCTTATATATTCTTGGTAAGTGTCCCTTTCTCTTCTTGTGGTTTTGTTGTGTTATCTTTGTTGTTTTTGGAGGTTAGTATTATAAAAAACAAAAATGAACCTATGAAGGTAATGCTTCTCCATCCCATTTTGCAAATCAAACCCACCTTCAAACCATTTTTTCTTTCCTTCCATATTTTCTAACTTGGAAGACCCTACCTCAGAACAGATCCTTGTCCCTTTTTCCTCTGCTCCCCTCACTGTCAAAATCTAAGTTAAAAGAAGTAAAAACCAAAAATCCTATCAAAGAGTGAAAATTTGAAAGTTGTTGCAATCAGACCCCTCGTTTTCATTTGGCGCAAGTTTCATTATTGTAACATCAAGCACAGTTGCGCCATAGGCACACTGTCCCCACACACAACATTAGCCTTTTCCCGCACCTTATAAATTCCTAAAACACAAGTGTAGGTGCAAGCGCACATACAGTAACAACGACAAAGATATTGTGTAGGCCCTTCCCACGCCGTGCCAAATCTAAATTCTTGGCGCACCTTACCTTAATGATGCATCTTTTGAATCTGTGCCCCTTAGCACATCATAATGCTTTGCGACATATACCACATTTTTGCTCAAGGTGCATCCTGAGACCTTGATACACCAAATGAATCTATGCCCAGTTAAAACCCTTCATATGGTGCAAGTGCACATCCATTGACACCAACATCGAAATGTTGTGTGTAATTTTTCCACACCCTGTGCCTTTTTTGGCATTGTTTTCTCCCATGCAACACTTTTGAAAAGTGTGCCTTGCTATTCTGAGACCTTGCAGCCTGCAGTAAAGCTGCGCCTTGCACCTAGAAGCTCATAAATTGCTAAAATTTTCATTCTGTAAGCTTTGATGGATGACTTAATAGCTAACATGGCTCTTCTGCAGTGGACTTCCCTGATTCTTCTTGCAGATCAATAGCTAAACTCAGATTCTCACATGTCTTCATTGAGTAAGAAGCCAACAGAGGCCAAGGGTAAAGCCAAGCTAATAGAAGAAGAAATGAAATACAAGTACCAAAGGGTCAGGATGCCTGAATCCCTTGCAGAGTGTGACCTGGATATCAGAGATTCATAACTCAGTCACATTGACATGGAGGACTTCTGAGCCAAAAATAAGAAGGTCACAGGAAACCCATGGATGGATACATTGGTTGTCAGTGGTCTGCACTTTGTTGCAAGGATTCCCGTGAGTGCAATCAACAACAAGTTCATGATGGTGGTGGGCCGTTGTTATAATAAGGACACAAGATGTGTCAAAAATACGAAGGGCGAGGTAATAATAAACCTCACTGCCTAGCATTTTGAGATCATGTTGGGTATCCCCCACCAATGGCATTTTGTAGCCATAATCCAAGAAGATTGCATGAAAACATGGAACGAGAATGAAGATAAATGCATGTAGCTGATGAATGAGGTATACCTCAAAAACAAAAAGGTAGTGAGTAGGTGGCCACAAGTTATTAATCGCAATGACTTCTCAAAAGAGCTGAGTGACACCGTCACTTTCCTGAGTAGGGTGTTTGGGCTTCCTGATGCCCATTATTTCCATAAATGGATGCTTAGATATTTAGAAACAATGAGCAAAAATGTCCCGGATCAACGTTTTGAATGGGCCGAGATTATAAGTGGCACAATCTCCGAGTAGCTTCAACAACTCTCAATAACTGGGAGGTTCTACATGAACTCCTATGTAGTGTACGCTGTTGCCTCTGAAAGAGACTACCCAGCACTAAATCGGGTATGGCCCCAGGTCAGAATATATGAGTATTATCTAGAGTTAAGGCTGGAAAATAGTATAGCCCAATTCAGCAAAATCAATGATGCCTTCTTCTACAGCGTCATCTACCTCTTGAGGCCCAATATGACTCACGGTCAGACAACCAAGAGTGTGGTCACTACCACAGAGAAGTGGGGAGTGTTATTTACACAATTCCCCACTTTCACCTATCTCAGAGCTGCCAAATTCTTAGAGGATCCCACCAAGTTGCCGAGGTATGCGGGACCTAAGCTGATCCTATTGGAGGTGTCTAGACAGCTTATCACATACCACTAGAAGTGTCTGAAAAGAAAGAAGGGTGAAACTCCATTCACCCTCATAGTGGACAGGTACACCTGCACTTCATAGAGTAAATCCCGGGAAATGTTTGTGGAGCTTGAATTGCTCAGCTTAAAACATAAATTCCTGCTGAGGCCAACCTTTGATCCTCACGATTACCTTCCAAGGGAAAAGCTTGATCCAATTCACATCCCTCAGATCGAAGATATCTACATTGATCTGTATCATGAGGTTGAGCTCAGGTGAAAGGATCACTCCTACCTGGCCCTAACAGAGATCATCAAATATGGTGTGGCCATCATCCTGAAAGGTTTCCAAGCAACTGATCAAGAAGTTGATCAGGTTTATCTAGACAAGGATAGGGACAATTGGCCATTCGCTGAGATTGATAGAACTAAGGCACCTCAAACTATTGAGGAAAGGGTTAAGGGCACTCTACAGCGCACCGAGCATTGGTGTAAGAAAAATAGTCTCATCTACCTTAGAGTAGAATTCACCATGTCTCCCTTGGGAAACGCACCCACCAAGCTGAAGCACTTGCCAAAGGGCAAAGGGAAAGATAAAGAGGGAGAAGACAAGAACTTCTCAAGAATAAATTCCCAGGAGAGTCCTCCTTCCACCGCCGAGGAACAGGTAGTAAGCCTGATATACCCTAGAAGAAGAAGAAGTAATAAGTGTTCCAATGCGCACATCCACTCAGGATGTTACCACTACTACAACTAGTGAAGTTCCCACCATCCCATCTCCCACTCCCCCTTCCCCTCCTCACATCACTCAACCAACCACTCCTTTGGTTGTGTATTCTCCCTCATCTTCTACTATTCCCCCTTCCTCTTCCTCCATCTTATCTTCCCTCGCGAATCTGTCCCCCAACATTTCTTCTCTCATATCTCATATCCCTTCCACCCCCATGGTTTCTTCTCCTATAGTGACTCCTGTTATCCAAAATTCACCCCCCAAGGTTAATTTGATAACATGCATTAGAATTCTCAAGTCCCAGGTAGATAATTGATTCAGAGAAAACATCATGTTTCTGGGGTTCCCTCAGTTTTTTTCTAACTCCCCTGACCAAAGAAGGAAAGAGAAAGCTCTGAGAAAATGTGAAAAAAGTTGTAGAAGACAGGCTCAAGCCAGAAAAAATCACGAAAAATGGCTAAGTCCTTGTCTTAGGACAATGTGGGACATTTGGGACGCCAAGGCATGGATCGGCCGAAAAGCCTGCAGGCGGCCCAAGCAGCAAAGGGACAAGTGGGACAAGAGTGCGCGAAGGACCCGAACCGGCCGGTTCACCCGAAAAAGACAACTGTAGCACTGGGACAGTCAGACCAGAAGGACGCGTGGGGCATGAGAAGCTGACCCAGCCGAAGAGAGAAGAAAATCAACTAACTGCTCGAGACATTTGGGACAAAGGGACGCGAACCGCCCGGATCGGCCGAAATGGAGAACTTCAGTCCGAAACAATGTGGGACAGGTGGGACAAAAAGACGTGAATCGGCCGGATCGGGCGAACCGGAAGAATTTTTCCCACGAAGCACTAGGACATTTGGGACAAATGGACGTGAACCGACCGGTTCAGCCGAAACAGAGAAAGTTCGTACTGGGACATCCGGGACGAAGGGACGCGCGGGACGCGGATTATCGAAGGAGCCGAAGGCCAATCAAACAACGCCACGTGTCATTGACCAAATGAGGGACGAGGAAGCCCATTTCGGGTGGATTAGAAGTTTTTGGCCCAAGCAGTTTGGGACATCCAGGACATAAAGACGCGAAGGGCGCGAAGGAGCCGAAAGGGCCGAGAACCAACTAGATCACGACATGTGTCGCAAGGGAAAGAGTCCAAAGGTCAAAGGGTGAATTTTGAGGGGTCAGCTCAAGCCAATCAAAAGAGGACACGTGTCCTATGGAACAGGGAATGCGGAGCTCGGGAAGGAGTTAGAGAATTTGGCATGAGTTTGGCCGAAAAGCTAAAAGCCAAGGTCTGCCCTGCGCCCCTGTCAGCTAATCGATGCATGCCACGTGTCCAAGTTTAAGGGGCCCACAAGGAAATTTCAAAAGAAAGCCCACCGAAAGGTAGAGGAGAGAGAATCACGTGACCAATCAATGCGTGCCACGCGTCATCTAGGTGGTAGAGCGCGGGAAAGATTTCACAACATGTTTTCACCTATTTTGTGCCCTAAATCTTCAGACCTCCATATCTTTCGATCCAAAGCTCGGATTTGCACGTTCTTTATATCAACGGAAATCTTATGAAATTCTCTACATGATTCTGGGATCAATCTCAAATTTTGGTGTAGTCTAGAGAGAGAAAATTGAGAAACAGCTCTGATGCGTGATAATGGCCAGAAGCGATGTTTCAACAACCAGTTTTAATGCACACGGGTCGCATTCTTCTTCAGCATGGCTAGAAGTGATGTCTCAACCACCGATTTTAATGAAGAATGCGTTTTGGTCAATGGTTGGGCTACTTACATGTTTTCCTATGTTTTTTGTCTCCTGGGCTTGACCCATGCATTGTATAAAGCCAGATTTGGCTCATTTTATATGGGGATAACAAGTTGTTCATATTTTCTGCTCTGCCCTCCCTTCTTTTCTTCTCTAGGGTTGAAAATGGAGTTCAAACCTCTTCCCTTGCTTTGTAATGGCGTTTTTTGCCTTTTACTATTGAAATGATGTTCTGTGCAAACTTCTGGAGCAACAAAACGTGTTTTGTGATGCATCTGTCCATCCTTGCTTGTTTTTGCTTGTTTCTCTTCTTGCCTCTCTTCATTGCAGGTTTGGAGCTGTGTTCATGGAGTTTTGGGACATTTTCTGTGTGAAATCTATCCTTGGGCCTATGATGCATCTGTCCATCCTTCCCATTGCTCACCTCTCTTTGTCCCATGGCAGTTTTGATAGATGTCCAACATTCTCCTTCTCTGGTGTATCACCGTTTTAGTGTAGGATTTTGTTCTTTTCCTTTCTCTCTCTCTCTCTCTGTCTCCTTGGCATGGTTAGATTAGGATTAGATTAGCTTTGCCTGCACTGGAATAGCTTGTGGCAGGTAGTTTAGGAGTAGGAACCAGCCTTCTCTGGAGATTCCTCTCTCAGTTTCACAAGTCCCATGCTTGGAGAGAGGTTTCCATGTTGTGCAATCACACTGGATGCCTGAGCGATCAACCTAGAATCCTGATCTGCATCTAGGGGTGCTATGATTTTGCTCTAACAGTTTTGGCATGCCCGGTGGGACATCACAGAAGTTAGAGTTTCATCTTTCAGAGGTGTCTCATTATCAAATAGAAAATCTTAAGCCACCGTGCGACCACTAACAGTTTTGGCATGCCCGGTGGGACCTTAGAGGTCTTCCACTTCATCTTTTATAGCTTGATGTGTTCCTGTGAAGATTTCAGCCTTTGGAGGCACTTGCAAACACATCTGGCGACTCCATCTAGTCAACAACCCATCTCTGAAGTTGCAGACCTTCCTTTCCATTCATTTTCATTCTTTTTATATCTATTCTTCCTTCCATCTCTTCCATCATTCTCTCATTCTATGAAGTTGTGAAATCATGACTTCATTTCCATCATGGAATTCACATCAACAACAGTAGTATATTCCACCTCCAACATGTTTTACAAATCCTCCAAATCAACATTTTGAGCAGATTCAAGATCAGTATGCATACCCATATGAGCAGCAGTGCCAAAGTCAGTTTGGCTATGGAGCCTTCCAAGAGAAAGAGTATGCATACAATGAAGACCATCAGATGCAAGATGCTGGTCTGTTGGAGAAGATCCAAAAGATGGAGGTAAACATAGTGCAGTACAGGGCTCAAGCACAGATGAAAGCATTTGGAATCAGTTACAGAGCACCTTGTCCATGGGTGGGACCTTTTCCAAGGCATTACAGCCCTCAGGAGAAGCTTGAATTCATGATTGCAATGCTTCCTTTGCTTGCAAAGTGGATTGAAGAAATAGAGGTGTATGAGAGGAGTATTCAACAACCTTGTCAACGGGTAAGCACACCTTCTCATGCCTTTTCTTTTCCTCTTTCCCAATCTGTTTCATCTCAGGAGTGTCAAGCTTTAAACTCTCCATCTGTTGTCCCAAATGTCGATCCCATGTCTCCACCTCTCACTCTTCAACCACACCTCAATTCTTCTTTCCTTTTTCCTTCCAAACAGTCATCCTCTCCACAAGAGCTAAATGATATACCTCCCATTCCAAAGAAACAAGAGGTTTCACATCCTCCGCCACCACAAAAAAATGTCAAATCAATTGAGTTACAACCCATCCCTCCTCTTGCATTCCCAAATCCATGTTGGGAGGATGAAAATCATAATGCCAGTCAAGGAAAACAACAGCAAAAAGAGAAGCCAAACAAAGATGAAGAAATTCAAAGTCTGAAGAGTTGGGCTCTTAGATTTGGGATGACAAAGATCCCCTTGATGGTTAAACCTATAGAAGAGGCTAAGGTTGAACAAATGGTGGCCAGGGCTGATTTTGTTGCAAGCAGAAGAAGAAGATCTTGCAGTCCCAACTTGTCCTCTAGAGCAGCAGATTGAAGAGTTTGACTTGACAAACTTCATGCTGGAGGAAGAGTTCAATCAAGAGCAATATTTTCTTCAAACATTGGAGGAAGGAGAAGTTGCTCCAAATCCAAAAGAAGAGGAGTACATTCCAGCTGTGGGGGAGAAAATTGCAGATCCAAGAGCTCTGAGCACAAAGCGGGCTACAGGAGAACCTTCAGTTCTTCTTTCTACTTCACCTCTCTCAAGTTCCAGTGCTGAAGAGGAGTTTGACCTCTCAAACTTAATGTTGAAGGGAGAAAGAAACCATGGTGGTCAAGTTACAGATCAAGAAGACACCATGGAGGAAGTTGAATATTTGCAGCAGGACAGCAATAAGGCAGTTTATCTGTCAGATTTGGAGAACTGTTTTGATGGAGAAGAGCCGGTTGAGTTTCCACCTTTCTCTCTTTCATTATCCACACTCCAAAACACTTGAGTCTATTGTCATGAAGGAGGGCATTCATTTACAACAGCCAACATCTTATAATAGCTCTTCGGAATCAAGATTGGAAGATTTTAATCTTTCACGTTCTTCATTGAGGAAGAGAAAGGACAGAGGAATTTCAACCATTTCTTCCACACCATCCATTCAAGAAGGTCTACAGAAGACTCCATTCTTGGGGTTCAAAATCACAGCAATGGGCATACTCAAAGGACCATACCTTGCCCAATCAGGTATTTGGCTTCATTGGAGCCAAAGGAGAAGTCACAACCAGTCATGCTTTCTTCTGAGCATGAGGGTGAGCTACAAAGTACCAAGGATCAGCTGCCATAACCTCTTCAATCCAAATGCAGAGCAACTAAAAGAGGTATTGGATTTGTTTTCAGCTGATACTTTGATGATTTGGATAGAATACCAGCTTCTTGTTGATTTTCCATTCATCCAAACAGCCATGATCAGTGCCAAATCAATTGCATGGCTGCCACTTTTGAGAAAGGGAAGTTATTTCTCACAACCAATTGCAGGGTTTGTTTAGCTTGCTTTTGCTTCCAGTTAGAGTAGAGTAGGTAGGTTTGCTTTTAGTAGAAGAAGTGCTTGTGCACACTCTGCATGTTCCATTTGGGACATGTATGATTTTTCAGTTTTGTACATAGTTTTGGTGTTGCTGGTTCTGCTCTTGCACAGTTCGTTTCAGTGGCATTTTGGTAAGAACAACTCCATGTCCGATGGGTTTCAAGTGGCTCAGAGGGAAGTTTTCAAAGTTCAGATCAGTTGCAGGTTACAACTCAGGACTCCATGCCCAATGGATGCTTCAGGCAACTGGTAACTTCATCTAGCAGGTAGATGACCCCGCTGAGTTGCCAAATTATTATCCAAAATTCACCCCCCAGGCTTAATTTGATAACATGCATCAGAATTCTCAAGTCCTAGGCAGATAATTGATTCAAAACAAACATCATGTTTCTAGGGTTCCCTCAGATTTTTTCTAACTCCCCTGACCAAAGAAGGAAAGAGCAAGCTCTGAGAAAATGTGAAAAAAGTTGCAGAAGACAGGCTCAGGCCAGAAAAAATCACAAAAAATGGCTAAGTCCTTGTCCTAGGACAATGTGGGACATTTGGGACGCCAAGGCATGGATCGGCCGAAAAGCCTGCAGGCGGCCCAAGCAGCAAAGGGAAAAGTGGGACAAGAGTGCGCGAAGGACCTGAACCGGCCGGTTCGCCCGAAACAGACAACTGTAGCACTGGGACAGTCAGACCAGAAGGACGCGCGGGGCACGAGAAGCTGACCTAGCCGAAGAGAGAAGAAAATCAACTAACTGCTCGGGACATTTGGGATAAAGGGACGCGAACCACCCGGATCGACCGAAATGGAGAACTTCAGCCCGAAACAATGTGGGACAGGTGGGACAAAAAGACGTGAATCGGCCGGATCGGGCGAACCGGAAGAATTTGTCCCATGAAGCACTGGGACATTTGGGAAAAATGGACGCGAACTGGCTGGTTCGGCCGAAACAGAGAAAGTTCATACTGGGACATCCGGGATGAAGGGACGCACGGGACGCGGATCACGGAAGGAGCCAAAGGCCAATAAAACAACACCACGTGTCATTGACCAAATGAGGGATGAGGAAGCCCATTTCGGGCGGATCGGAAGTTTTTGGCCCAAGCAGTTTGTGACATCCGGGACATAAAGACGCGAAGGGCGTGAAGGAGCCAAAAGGGCCGAGAACCAACCAGATCACAACACGTGTCGCAGGGGAAAGAGTCCAAAGGTCAAAGGGCGAATTTTGAGGGGTCAGCTCGAGCCAATCAAAAGATGACACGTGTCCTATGGAACAGGGAATGCGGAGGCTCGGGAAGGAGTTAGAGAATTTGGCATGAGTTTTTGGCTGAAAAGCTAAAAGCAAGGTCTGCCCCCCGTGCCCCTGTTGCCAATCAATTCATGCCACGTGTCCAAGTTTAAGGGGCCCACAAGGAAATTTCAAAAGAAAGCCTGCCGAAAGGCAGAGGAAGAGAGAATCACGTGACAATCAATGTGTGCCACGTGTCATCCAGGTGGCAGAGCGCGGGAAAGATTTCAAAACACGTTTTCACTTGTTTTGTGCCCTAAATCTTCAAACCTCCATATCTTTCGATCCAGAGCTCGGATTTGCACGTTATTTATATCACGGAAAGCTTATGAAATTCTCTACATGATTCTAGGATCAATCTAAAATTTTGGGTTGTAGTCTAGAGAGAGAAATTTGAGAAATGGCTCTAACACGCTGATAATGGGCCAGAGAAACAATGTTTCAACAACCAGTTTTAATGCACATTGGGTCACTTCTATCTCAGGCATGGCAGAATGTGATGTCTACAAACCACCGATTTTAATGAGAATGCATTTTTGGTAAATGTTGGGCTACTTACAACATTTTTCCTATCTGTTGTCCCAAATGTCGATCCCATGTCTCCACCTCTCACTCTTCAACCACACCTCAATTCTTCTTTCCTTTTTCCTTCCAAACAGTCATCCTCTCCACAAGAGCTAAATGAAATACCTCCCCATTCCAAAGAAACAAGAGGTTTCACATCCTCCGCCACCACAAAAAAATGTCAAATCAATTGAGTTACAACCCATCCCTCCTCTTGCATTCCCAAATCCATGTTGGGAGGATGAAAATCATAATGCCAGTCAAGGAAAACAACAGCAAAAAGAGAAGCCAAACAAAGATGAAGAAATTCAAAGTCTGAAGAGTTGGGCTCTTAGATTTGGGATGACAAAGATCCCCTTGATGGTTAAACCTATAGAAGAGGCTAAGGTTGAACAAATGGTGGCCAGGGCTGATTTTGTTGCAGCAGAAGAAGAAGATCTTGCAGTCCCAACTTGTCCTCTAGAGCAGCAGATTGAAGAGTTTGACTTGACAAACTTCATGCTGGAGGAAGAGTTCAATCAAGAGCAATATTTTCTTCAAACATTGGAGGAAGGAGAAGTTGCTCCAAATCCAAAAGAAGAGGAGTACATTCCAGCTGTGGGGGAGAAAATTGCAGATCCAAGAGCTCTGAGCACAAAGCGGGCTACAGGAGAACCTTCAGTTCTTCTTTCTACTTCACCTCTCTCAAGTTCCAGTGCTGAAGAGGAGTTTGACCTCTCAAACTCAATGTTGAAGGGAGAAAGAAACCATGGTGGTCAAGTTACAGATCAAGAAGACACCATGGAGGAAGTTGAATATTTGCAGCAGGACAGCAATAAGGCAGTTTATCTGTCAGATTTGGAGAACTGTTTTGATGGAGAAGAGCCGGTTGAGTTTCCACCTTTCTCTCTTTCATTATCCACACTCCAAACACTTGAGTCTATTGTCATGAAGGAGGGCATTCATTTACAACAGCCAACATCTTATAATAGCTCTTCGGAATCAAGATTGGAAGATTTTAATCTTTCACGTTCTTCATTGGAGGAAGAGAAAGGACAGAGGAATTTCACCATTTCTTCCACACCATCCATTCAAGAAGGTCTACAAGAAGACTCCATTCTTGGGGTTCAAAATCACAGCAATGGGCATACTCAAAGGACCATACCTTGCCCAATCAGGTATTTGGCTTCATTGGAGCCAAAGGAGAAGTCACAACCAGTCATGCTTTCTTCTGAGCATGAGGGTGAGCTACAAAGTACCAAGGATCAGCTGCCATACCTCTTCAATCCAAATGCAGAGCAACTAAAAGAGGTATTGGATTTGTTTTCAGCTGATACTTTGATGATTTGGATAGAATACCAGCTTCTTGTTGATTTTCCATTCATCCAAACAGCCATGATCAGTGCCAAATCAATTGCATGGCTGCCACTTTTGAGAAAGGGAAGTTATTTCTCACAACCAATTGCAGGGTTTGTTTAGCTTGCTTTTGCTTCCAGTTAGAGTAGAGTAGGTAGGTTTGCTTTTAGTAGAAGAAGTGCTTGTGCACACTCTACATGTTCCATTTGGGACATGTATGATTTTTCAGTTTTGTACATAGTTTTGGTGTTGCTGGTTCTGCTCTTGCACAGTTCGTTTCAGTGGCATTTTGGTAAGAACAACTCCATGTCCGATGGGTTTCAAGTGGCTCAGAGGGAAGTTTTCAAAGTTCAGATCAGTTGCAGGTTACAACTCAGGACTCCATGCCCAATGGATGCTTCAGGCAATTGGTAACTTCATCTAGCAGGTAGATGACCCCGCTGAGTTGCCAAATTATTATCCAAAATTCACCCCCCAGGCTTAATTTGATAACATGCATCAGAATTCTCAAGTCCTAGGCAGATAATTGATTCAAAACAAACATCATGTTTCTAGGGTTCCCTCAGATTTTTTCTAACTCCCCTGACCAAAGAAGGAAAGAGCAAGCTCTGAGAAAATGTGAAAAAAGTTGCAGAAGACAGGCTCAGGCCAGAAAAAATCACAAAAAATGGCTAAGTCCTTGTCCTAGGACAATGTGGGACATTTGGGACGCCAAGGCATGGATCGGCCGAAAAGCCTGCAGGCGGCCCAAGCAGCAAAGGGAAAAGTGGGACAAGAGTGCGCGAAGGCCCTGAACCGGCCGGTTCGCCCGAAACAGACAACTGTAGCACTGGGACAGTCAGACCAGAAGGACGTGCGGGGCACGAGAAGCTGACCTAGCCGAAGAGAGAAGAAAATCAACTAACTCCTCGGGACATTTGGGGCAAAGGGACGCGAACCGCCCGGATCAACCGAAATGGAGAACTTCAGTTCGAAACAATGTGGGACAGGTGGGACAAAAAGACGTGAATCGGCCGGATCGGGTGAACCAGAAGAATTTGTCCCATGAAGCACTGGGACATTTGGGAAAAATGGACGCGAACTGGCTGGTTCGGCCGAAACAGAGAAAGTTCATACTGGGACATCCGGGATGAAGGGACGCACGGGACGCGGATCACGGAAGGAGCCAAAGGCCAATAAAACAACACCACGTGTCATTGACCAAATGAGGGATGAGGAAGCCCATTTCGGGCGGATCGGAATTTTTTGGCCCAAGCAGTTTGTGACATCCGGGACATAAAGACGCGAAGGGCGTGAAGGAGCCAAAAGGGCCGAGAACCAACCAGATCACAACACGTGTCGCAGGGGAAAGAGTCCAAAGGTCAAAGGGCGAATTTTGAGGGGTCAGCTCGAGCCAATCAAAAGATGACACGTGTCCTATGGAACAGGGAATGCGGAGCTCGGGAAGGAGTTAGAGAATTTGGCATGAGTTTTGGCTGAAAAGCTAAAAGCCAAGGTCTGCCCCGTGCCCCTGTTGGCCAATCAATGCATGCCACGTGTCCAAGTTTAAGGGGCCCACAAGGAAATTTCAAAAGAAAGCCTGCCGAAAGGCAGAGGAGAGAGAATCACGTGACCAATCAATGTGTGCCACGTGTCATCCAGGTGGCAGAGCGCGGGAAAGATTTCAAAACACGTTTTCACTTGTTTTGTGCCCTAAATCTTCAAACCTCCATATCTTTCGATCCAGAGCTCGGATTTGCACGTTATTTATATCAACGGAAAGCTTATGAAATTCTCTACATGATTCTAGGATCAATCTAAAATTTTGGTGTAGTCTAGAGAGAGAAATTTGAGAAATGGCTCTAACACGTGATAATGGCCAGAAACAATGTTTCAACAACCAGTTTTAATGCACATGGGTCACATTCTTCTTCAGCATGGCCAGAAGTGATGTCTCAACCACCGATTTTAATGAAGAATGCATTTTGGTCAATGGTTGGGCTACTTACACATTTTCCTATGTTTTTTGTCTCCTGGGCTCGACCCATGCATTGTATAAAGCCAGATTTGGCTCATTTTATATGGGGATAACAAGTTGTTCATCTTTTCTGCTCTGCCCTCCCTTCTTTTCTTCTCTAGGGTTGAAAATGGAGTTCAAACCTCCTCCCTTGCTTTGTAATGGCGTTTTTTTCCTTTTACTATTGAAATGATGTTCTGTGCAAACTTCTGGAGCAACAAAACATGTTTTGTGATGCATCTGTCCATCCTTTCTCGTTTTTGCTTGTTTCTCTTCTTGCCTCTCTTCATTGCAGGTATTTGTGCATGTTTGAATGTTCATTGCAGGTTTGGAGCTGTGTTCATGGATTTTTGGGACATTTTCTATGTGAAATCTATCCTTGGGCCTGTGATGCATCTGTCCATCCTTCCCATTGCTCACCTCTCTTTGTCCCATGGCAGTTTTGATAGATGTCCAACATTCTCCTTCTCTAGTGTATCACCATTTTAGTGTAGGCTTTTGTTCTTTTCCTTTCTCTCTCTCTTTCTCTCTCTCTCTCTGTCTCCTTGGCATGGTTAGATTAGGATTAGATTAGCTTTTCCTGCACTGGAATAGCTTGTGGCAGGTAGTTTAGGAGTAGGAACCAGCCTTCTCTGGAGATTCCTCTCTCAGTTTCACAAGTCCCATGCTTGGAGAGAGGTTTCCATGTTTTGTAATCACACTAGATGCCTGAGTGATCAACCTAGAAGCCTAATCTGCATCCAGGGGTGCTGTGATTTTTCTCTAACAACTCTTATTTCCATAAGTGTTGGTGTGTCGGCTCCTTTTTCCATGCCACCACCAAGTGTTTCGACACACTTCCCCGTGTTCACTACAATTGCTCCTTCTTCCACCCCTGTTTCCTTATCTCCCTCTAGTCCCACTCCCCTATGTCCAAAATGGATCTCCAGACACCTGAGCCAATACAAGAGGAACATCCCCATTACACCAATAGACTTATCTATTATTCTAGCCAAAGGGCCTAAAAAATAAAAGGCCATAATCCACTTCTCTCAGAGCATTTTAAGTGAAAGGGTTATGTTGATCGCATACCTTGATCCCACCAAGAAGAAAGAATATCTATCTCCTACAAATTTTACAGTGACTCAGGTAACAATGGGAACATCCTCAGAAATCCTGTAAGGAGAGGCTTTATCCGTAGTGGATGCCCTTTACAAGAAGCTTCAGGAAGAAAAGAAAGAGAAGAGAATATTGAAGGAGCAAAACAAGCATCTTCTCCAAGCCTTGCAGAAAATGGGTAGTGCACATCTTGTAGCTACCATTGAAACTCTTGAAGCCCTTAGTCAGGAAAAGATAAATGAGTACACTAAGATTGGCAAGCAAGGTATAGCAGTGTCCACCTGGAGAGACCAGATCCTCAAAGATAGTGAGGAAGTGATAATAAAATTCACAAAGCTATATCAAAATATAGATCAGGCTAATAAGGAACTCCTGGTAATTATAGGACCTATCTCTGAAGAGTTGGACCATGCCAAGTTATAATACGAGACATTAAAAAAATGCTCAAATACCCAGTTGATGACTTAATGAAATTTGGTGTCTTCGATCACCCTAGAGCACCCAACAAAGTCCTGACTGCTTTGGCTTATCGGGTTGACCAGATGGAATTTGTCTTGGAGAAAATAGATAAAATCAAGGAGGAGGCCTTGGATGAAATGTATCAAATGGATTAGATCATTTTAAGGATGTCTCCAGGTTTTCTCACCCCGTTATACATCTTGAAGAAGGCAGATGACACTATTTAACTTTTCAAGGAGATCATGTCGCAGGGTTTAGCTTCAGAAGCTACTTTGGATATAGAATATATCAACAACCTTCTGGCCTACCACAACTTTGTTGGATACCTGATGGAGGTAGGTAATGAATACTTCAAACTCCTAGAAAGACTCAGAGATGAACGGGAGACTTGCAAAGTCATCGGCGATCACACCAAGGGTCCTGTTCAGGATCAAATTCAAACGATGGTTAGAAAATTCATGGAGTATCAAGCTCAATTCCACATTACCTCCCATGAGCAAAAGTAGGACACTCCTTTCCAACCGAGGGATGACGACGAATAGACTACTCCCTCCTAGGACTTATCCCATTTTGTAATATTTAAAATAATTTTAGCACAAATGATGACATCATCCATGTTGCACCATGGGATGTTGTCATCCACAAAATTGCCCTTAAGTCAACATTTGACTTTTAGATATTTTGTAAATAGTTGTTGGCTCCTTTTTGCCTTCTTTCTCCTTATCCTTCTATAAATACTTGGATACTTATTGTATTCAAGTGGTGGACATTTTTTAGATGAAAAATAGAAGTGAGAAGAAAAGGCTTTGTACTTTTTGTAACATAAAATATTAATACAAAAATTAAGACTTTGCACTCAATGGATGTGTTATGTGCATTAGATCTTTCTTAAGTTAGATCTGTGTTGCTTTTCTATTAGATCTATCTCTAATTTTTTGTCATTTGCTCATCAGTATTGCTTTTTCCATTTATGCAAGTATATTTGGCTTTGTTTACTACCAGCCCAAAACATAAACCCTTTGACCCTTCTGCTTTGGAATTCATTTCTTTTCTCCCTTTAAATCCATCCTATCTCTGTTCCTCCCTTCATTCCTTTCTGTTCACAATCGGAAACACCCCTACCGGGATGAGATCCCAAACCCCTGAAGGTATAATATTGTGGGACTTGCATAGATTCCTGCTGGTAGAATAGTAATAAACTAGTTTCACTTTTCTGTCTCAAAGAGGGGTTATGTCCTGCACACTGTTGGCTCGTCTATCCATAGATCTTCCCTCCTGACAGATTTTCAGACCAACAGTTTTTGGAAACTCCATTGTGGATCGAACCAAATCTATGTGAGAGTTATGTTAGCTAAAAGACACTAACAGATTTTAAAAGTTGCTAAGGTAACTAAGAAAATATATAAAACTGTAAACATCACTACCTGTTTGCAAATCTTAACTCTTTGCTTAAAATCCAAAATTTTTGCAAAAGTGATCCAAACTGAAAATTTTCTTCAGAGATCCATAGATCTGGGCTAGTTAGAGATCTTTAGTTCACTGAGTTTTTATAAAAAACCCATATTTTTCCATAGATCTGAGATTCTGACAGTTTTACAAATATTTTCAAACCCTTGCAAAAAGTCAAATCTAAGATCCAAAAATTATCTTACTAAGTTAACTATCATTGTATCCTTGTTGATATTTTTCATTAAACTATAATTGGTTATCAAAAGAGGGATAAAATTAAATATTTAGAAAAGTACATGCTGCTGATTTTTGTCAAAAAAATCAGAAAATCAGCAAGTACAAACAAAAAGAGTTTTTATAAATCTACTCTAAGATCACTGTAGATTTGAATAGATACACTAGTGGGTGAGCCATTTACCCATAATAGGATATCTCATGGAGAAGTTGATCCTATTTTCAATCTACTTCAAAGGCACAACTTCAGTATTACACCTGCATGTTTCTCATCACTAAGTTCAGCTGATCGGTTAGCTAGAAGTGCTTCGCCTCCACGAAAGAACCAGTTCTCACAAGGAGCCTCCACATCCCTTTGCAGCACTCTGTTGCTCAGCACAACCACAATTCTAGCTCGCATCCTCTTTCCATCTTTTCAAATGGCAGTACCATGGGGAAATGCTGTGGGCCCTCTTGCGTTGCCGCATCCTATTCATGCACTCCCTCATGGAAACCGTAAGAATTTCTTGAGATTTGATGGGAGTGGAAACCAAAGAATGGATTCACATATATCTACATTCATTATGTCATGCAACATCCTAGATGTGACCCATGAAGACATGTCAGTATGCCTCTTTTTAGAGACCTTGCAAGGACCTACAGCAGAGTGGTTCTAACATTTGCCAGCTGGATCTATCACCAGTTGGGCCACATTACGAACCGCATTTGAAGATAGGTATAAGCCTTCAAAGGACGCATTTGCATTACTATCAAAGATCACTCACCTGAAGGAGGAAGTCAATGAAACCATGCACGATTTTATCGCTCGTTTCAATTCACCAATTAACCATGTGTCACCTGCCGTGCTGCCAACACTAGAAAATCAAAAGTGTTTCTTTGTGAATGCCATGAGTTCAAGAGTAAGTTTCTTACTCTTACAAGAACAAATAACCACCTTGGTTCTCATTCATGCTGCGGCCATTCGAATAGGAGGCAACCTGCTTATATCTGGTGAATTAAAATGAGATCCGACCAAGCCTAAGGCTTTAACCTCATCTCAAGACACTTCGTCAGATCCAGCATTCCAGAAGATGGAAAATGACTTGCTTGCATTAAAAAAGTAATTAGCTCAGGCTTCAGCCTCCACTCCGTACCAGGATATCCCATAGAGAAACTTCACTCCCAACAATGCCCCGCAAAGGCCACATTTTCCTACAGCTACTCCATGATTGGCACTTGAGGATCCTCAGGCCAATGCCCTAGTCGAGATTGAAGAAGAGGAGAAAATTTATGCAGAACCTTCATCGCTAGGTGAAGATGATCAAGATGTCGATGAACTAACTAGCTACTCTACAATCGGGTATATGGAATTTGAAGATGAGGAATGTGATGAAGAAGAGGGTACTCAAGGGCATGCAAGTGGACAATCATATGTTGTTTTCACCCGCTCTCAAGGAAAAGAAGCAGAAGTTGCTGCTAGGATACAAAATGAGAAAGCTATATCGAACATGCCTCTAACTATTGCTAAAAGAGGTAATCTTGTTCCTACTCAACCTCCTATTAAGCCTTTCATGAAGAAATCTTTTCCTCCCATCTTTCCTCCAAATCAGCCTTCTTCTATTTCCATAAAGACCAATAACCCTACCCTACCATCGTGAAATGAGGGACTCATTCCTTTGTCAACGCAACCCTTGGTCGCATTCAACATAATCGATCATGCTAAAAAGACTAAGATTAAAATGTCTGAAACTAAGTATCTTCAGTCTAACCCCGTGCAACTTGTAAGATTGACCAAATATATCCAAATCCAAGTTGTCGTACCCTCTCATATCTCCCTGGAAGGAATCCTTTCCACTCCTCCTACATCTCGCATAAATTTTTCCTCGACTTCTATGTCAGGCAAAATCGAACCTTTTTATCTCTCCCTCCTAATCAATGGTCACAAACTAAGCATCTGCATAATTGAATCCAAAGCTTCTGATAACGTCATCCCGGTAAAGGTCACCCATGCTTTGGGCCTCACTCTCACCAAGCCTTTTGGTAGATGTTACTCCATGGAAACCAAACAGGTTCTATTGATTGGTCAGATCAAAGATGCACAGTTTGCATTTGCATCATTCCTAGATAAAAGGGTGAAGATAACCATTCTCGTTGTTGATATCCTAGCAACATATGGAATTCTACTAGGGAGAATATTTTGTAGAGAAGTTGGTGGAGACATTCATATTGACTGGTCCAAATCCAGAATCCCCATCAAAGTAGTGATGCAGACATTAGAGCCTAAATCACAAAAGAAGTACCTGGTCACCAATTCTGATGACCCCAAAGCCCAAATCCTCTTCGAATAATTAGGGATGGGGAACTACTTCTTATCCACCGAGTCTGATAAAATGGACATTCTCATCTAGGAGGAGGACCTTAACAAGATTTGGACACTGCAGTTTGATGGCAGTTGTGCAACTAGCGGATGCGGTGTTGGAGCTGTGCTAATATCTTCTGAATAGGATATTTTTCCTCTCTCTTTCAAGTTGTAGTTTTTCAATACAAATAATACTATTGAATATGAATCTTTTCTGCTTGGCATGTAAGCTGCAAGGGGAATCAAGAACCTAAAAGTACAGGGCGATGTTGAGCTGATTGTTAATCAAGTGAAAAGAATATACCAAGTAAAGCATGAAAGGCTCAGACACTACTGTAATGCAGTATGGGACAACATTGAGGAATTTGATGCTTTCTCAATAAAAACCGTTCCAAGAGCTCAGAATGACATGGCCAATTCATTGGCCATCTCAGCATCCCTTATGCTCCCTCACCCAGGGTTGAAAATAGACACATATACCATTGAGGTAGTCTTCTATCCAAGCGTGCCAGACAATTCTCAGCATTGGCAGGTATTTAACAATTACAATAAACTTATTTCCTTTCTAGAGAAAGCAGAAAATTTTAGTGAGCTTCATTTTGAAGGATCTACTTCTGCATGTCATGAATATGTCACTGGTCAAGCAAACAAATCAAAAGAAGGTGATGGCATATGTCATCTCAAGGGAAATAAAATTCCAAAAGGTTTAGTCTCTCTAGAACAGTTGTTTGACAAACACGGTCATTTTGTCAAGAAGAAGTGAGAAGATGATCCTAGCTCCTCTCCAGAGACCGAATCAATCAACTTGGATACTATGGAATATCCACAATTTGTGAACATTGGGAAATGTTGTACACCCGAGAAAAAGTGGAAGTTTGTCAAATTTCTAAAGAAATATATGGATGTATTGGCATGGTCCTATGCCGATCTAAATTCATTCAAGCCTAAGGACGTTCAACATGACATCCCGTTAGAAGATGATGTCAAACCCTTTCACAAGAAATAGAGACATTACAATCCCAAGATTTCGGGTACCATCTAGGCAGAAATACAAAAGATGTTGGATACGAGGATTATCTTTCCTATCCATCACAGTACTTGGGTCACAAACATCGTACCAGTATGAAAGAAGAATGGCAAGATACGCATATGCATAGATTTTTGTAACCTGAATTAGGCATCCTTGAAGGACAACTACCAGCTGCACATAATGGATCAAGTTCTGCAGGCAGTAACCGGTTTAGAGATGCTTTCCATGCTTGATGGTTTTTCAGGCTATAATTAGATTGAGGTCTCACCTGAGGACTGATTCAAAACAACATTCACTAATCCCTGGGGCACATTTTCCTACAGCAGGATGCCTTTTGGTTTAACTAACGCTAGTGCCACCTTTCAGTGAGCAATGGACTTCATGTTCAAAGGTATGATGGGAAAGGTCATCATAGTTTATTTAGATGACTTGACTGTGTTCTCTAAAAAGTGAAGTGATCATTGTGATCATTTGGAGAAAGTATTGATTAGATGCCAAAAACACGGGATCTCCTTAAACCCAAAAAATTTTGTTTTTGGGGTCACTAAAGGAAAGTTCGTAGGACACGTTTTTAGTAAGGAAGGAACAAAGATAGATGTCAAAAGGGTTAAGGCTATTCAGAGCCTTATCTTACCCACAAGTAAGACCGGTGTTCACTCTTTCTTTGGAAAGGTGAATTTTCTCAAACGCTTTATCCCTGACTTCGCTAAGAAGACTTGGCACATATCAAATATGATGGAAGGATCACAAACTTTCCATTGGAGTGAAGAAGGAAAGACATCATTCAAGGATATAAAAGCCTCTGTTGATCATGCACCCATCCTGGTATGGCCCGACTTCTCCAAGGATTTTATCATGTATAGTTATGCATCTGAGCATATTGTATTAGCCATCTTAATGCAAAAAAACTCTGAGGATGTTGAATCTCCAATCACGTTCATGAGCTCTCCTCTCAATCCTCATGAATTAAAGATGTCTCAGTTAGAAAAGCATGCCTTTGCCATTGTCAAATAATTCAAGAACTTCAGGTACTACATCCTAAATTCTCATATGGTAGTGCTAGTTCCCGACATGGCAGTCAAGTCTATCCTAACTCAACAGGAGTTAGGAAGCTTACAAGGGAATTGGATCGCAAAGGTCCAAGAGTATGATCTAGACATAAAACCAACCAAGCTGGTAAGAGGAAAGGGCCTATTTCAGCTTATGGCTGAAAACAAAGATTCAGAGGTCCCTAAAGAGAAAGATGTTTGCATCGACGGAACACAAGGCCAGCTGGAGAAAGCTGATTCTCTACCGATGGTTCTATTCATTGTGACTAATAACGAATGGTATTCAAACATCACTTTATTTATCACTTATGGTGAGTGTCTAGCTCATCTAACTTTAAAATAGAAGTAGACTGTAAAGCTTAGGGCAGCCAGATATGTCATATGGGATGATGGTTTATACAAGCGCGGTATTGATGGTGTCTTCTTGCGATGCATTGACAAACCGTAACAGATCAAATTTCTTGAAATTTTTCATGACTCGGCCTATGGTGGTCACTTATCCTCATCCGTAATAGCACATAAGATCATCTGGGCTAGGTATTATTGGCCAACACTATTTTAGGATATAGCCACCTGGGTAGTAAAATGTGAGCTCTGCCAACAGTTTGTCGGCAAGCCAAAATGTGTTGCTTTTCTCCCCAATCCCGTCATTATTGATGAACCATTCAGGAAATGGGGAATTGACTTCATCGGAGCACTACATCCCCAATTAAGTGTTGGACATAGTTATGTCCTAACAGTAACAGATTACTTCACCAAATGGGTGGAGGACATACCTGTTAAGAATGCCACTTCTGAAGTTGTTTGTAACTTCATCAAAGAAAATATCATCGTGAGGTTTGGCATCCCACACAAGATCATTGCTGATAATGCTTCCAACTTCTCCTCATAGGAAGTTATCATTTTTTTCTATGAATATGGGATAACCTTGGCCCATGCCTCGGATTATTACCCCCAGGGAAATGGTCAGGAAAAATCTAGTAATAAGAACCTAGTGACCATTATACGGAAGCTAGTCGATGAGAATTAGCGGTCTTAGCACAAGTAATTATATGATGCTTTGTGGGCAGACCGTATTACTACAAAGAGGTCTCTTGGTATGTCACCTTTTCAAGTATTATATGGAATCAATGCTGAGCTCCCTATTTCCACAGAACTTTCTGCTATGCGCTTGGCATGAGCGATCGAAGATGAGACTGTCATGAATTATCTTGAAAATAGGATCATGTATCTAAAAGAGCTTGAAGAAAAGAGATTAAGAGTGGTCGACAAAATCACCAAACATCAAAATCAATTCAAGATACTATTCGATAAAAAGGCTAAGCAGAGGGATTTCTAGGTAGGAGATCTCGTCCTTTTATGGGACAAGCGAAGAGAGCCAAATGGCATGCACGGAAAATTCAATTTTCATTGGAGAGGGCCTTTCAAGATCAAAAAGCTCAATGGAGAGAATAGTTTCTATCTCTCATATCTAGATGGAACTGAGCTCCCACTTCCCTATAGTGGGCAACATCTCAAAATATTCAGGAAGTAGAGCTTGCTCTCTTCTTTGTACTATTTTCTTTAGTTGTGTGTTTGTTTTTGTTGTGTGTTTATTTTTAGTTGTGTGCTTTCCTTTTTTGTCACCCTTGTTTTTTACCCTGGCCCAATGGATAGGCACATGTTGATATGGGATTCTCTACCCTTAAGCTTCACTCAAAGATAGTCCCCAGAAAGAGCCATCTATTATCCTGTAAAATTTACAAGGGCAATTTTACAGGTAACAATACCAAAATTTTCATTTTGGTCCCCTGAAGAGGTCTCTTAATGTTTGGAATGGCATAAAACCCCCTTCCAGAAAATCTAGTTTTTAGAACTTAGTCATTTTCAGCCTTTTTGGGTTGGGCGTAGTTTTCTTTCATGTTACATCAACCAAAACTGTGCCCCTTATATTCCTTTGGAACATTCTATATCGTGTCAACACTTTGAATGTTGCACCTTCCAATGTTATGCCTTCCAATGTTGCGCCTTTCAAGGCTGTACCAAGGCAAATGTGCCATCTTGTCAACATTCAAAATGTTGCACCCCTTGATGGTGCACTAAAGCGCTGAAAAAATAATGTTGACAACCCCAAAGTCGTGCCTATGGCGTAGATATTTTCATGTTGACATCTGTCTAGTTGCGTCATAGAAAAGTTAGTGGTGCATTTATTACACCTTTTTCTATAAATACACACATCCGACCTATCATTTTCACAATTCAAAAAAATGTGAAAATTTATTCTTCTACACTTGTCAGTGTTCCTGTCAGCCCCGTGTGTCACTTTTCGTCACATTTGTGGACCCCTCACCATTTCCTCTATCTTATATATTCCTAGTAAGTGGCCCTTGCTCCTCTTGTGGATTTGTTGTGGTTTCTTTGTTTGTTTTGGTGGTTTGTATTATTGAAAACAAAAATGAACCTAAGAAGATAATACAACTCCAACCCATTTTGCAATCAACCTGCCTTCAACCGGTTTTACTCTCCTTCTAGATCTACTATCTTGGAAGGCCTTGTCTTAAAATGGGTCCTTGTCCCTCTTTCCTTTGTTTTCCTTGTTATCAAAATCTGAGTTAAAAGAGGAAAAAACCACAAAACTAGCCAAAGAGTGAAGTTTCTAAAGTTGTTGTAATTAAACCCACTATTTTCTTTGGCACAAGTTTCATTATTGTAACATCAAAAATAGTCATGCCAAAGGGGCACACTATCCCTGCATGCAACATTGGCCTTTCCCACACCTTTTAAACTCAAAATTTCTAAAGTAATAGCACAAGTGCAAGCGCAACTACAACTACATCAACATTTGAATGTTGTGCAAGCCTTTCCCATGCCGTGCCAAAGCTAAATTCTTGGCACACCTTACCTTAATGCTACACCCTTTGAATCTGCACCCCTTTGGCACATCATAATGTTTTGTAACATGTACCACATCTACGCTAAAGGCGCACCTTGAAGCCTTGCAACGCTAAATGAATCTACGCCTAGTTAAAACCCTTTATATGGCGTAAGCGCACATCCATTAACACCAACATATAAATGTTGTGTAGTCTTTTCATTCCCTACGCCCCTTTTGGCGTTGTTTTCTCCCATGCAACACTTTCCAAAAGTGTGCCTTGCTATTTTGAGACCCTGCAGCCTGCAGTAAAGCTACGCCTTGCACCCAGAAGCTCATAAATTGCTAACTTTTCATTATGTAAGCTTTGATGGATGACTTAACAATTAACATGGCTCTTCTGTGATGGACTTCCCTTCTTCTTCCTACAAATCAATAGCTAAACTCATATTCACATGCCTTCATCGAGTAAGAAGCCAACCAAGTCTAAGGGTAAAGACAAGCTAACAGAAGAAGAAATGAAGTATAAATACCAAAGGGTCAGGATGCCCCAATCCCTTACAGAGTGTGACCTAGATATTAGAGATTTAGAGCTTGGCCATATTGACATGTAGGACTTTTGGGCCATAACTAAGAAGGTCACAGGCCACCCATGGATGGAAAAATTGGTCGGAAGTGGTCTACATTTTGCCACAGGAATTCCTGTGATCACAATCAACAACAACTTCATGATGGTGGTGGGCGGTTGTTACAATAAGGACACAAGATGTGTCGAGAATGAGAAGGGAGAGGTAATAATCAACCTCACTACCCGACACTTTGAAATCATGTTGGGTATCCCCCACCACCGACATTTTTTAGCCATAAGCCAAGATGACTGCATGAAGACATGGAATGAGAATGAAGAAAAATGCATGTAGCTGATGAATGAGGTATACCTTAAAAACAAGAAGGTGATAACCAGGTGGCCACAAGTCATTCATCACAGTGACTTCTCAAAAGAATTGAGTGACACCATCACTTTCCTAAGTAGCGTGTTTGGGCTTCCCAATGCTTATTATTTCCACAAGTGGATGCTCAGATATTTAGAAACCATGAGCAAAAACATCCCTGATCAACATTTTGAATGGGCGGAGATTATCAGCAGCACAATCTCTGAGCAGCTTCAACAACTCTCCACAACTGGGAGGTTCTACATTAACTCCTATGTAGTGTATGCTACTACCTCTTAAAGAGACTTCCCAGAACCTAATCGATGTAGGGTATGGCCCTAGGTCAGAATATATGAGTATTATCCAGAGTTAAGGCTGGAAAATAGCATAACCCAATTAAGCAAAATCAATGATGCCTTCTTCTACGACGTCATCTACCTATTGAGGCGTAATAAGACTCACGGTCAGATGACCAAGAGTGTGGTAACTACCATAGAGAAGTAGGGGGCATTATTTATGCAATTCCCCAATTTCACCTATCTCAAAGATGCCAACTTCTTGGGGGAGCCCACCAAGTTACTGAGGTATGTAGGACCTAAGCTAATCATATTGGAACTGTCTAGACAACTTATCACATACCACGAGAATTTCCTGAAAAGAAAGAAGGGTGGAACTCCATTCCCCCTCACGGTGAGTAGGTACACCTGTGCTTCCCAAAGCAAAGCCCAAGAGATGTTTACAGAGCTTGAATTGCTCAACTTAAAGCATAATTTCCTGATGAGGCCAACCTTTGATCCTCGTAATTTCCTTCTAAGGGAAAATATTGATCTGATTCACATCCCTCAGATCGAAGATATCTACATTGATCTGTATCATGAAGTTGATGTCAGAAGAAAGGACCACTCTCGGCTGGCCCTGGCAAAGATCATTCAGTATGGTGTGGCCATTATCCCGAAAGGTTTCCAAGTGACTGATCAAGAAGTTAATCAGGTCTATCTAGACACAGATGGGGATAATTGGCCATTTTTTGAGATTGATAGAACAAATGCACCTCAGACTATTGAGTAAAGGGTTAAGGGCACTCTTCAGTGCACAGAGCATTGGTGCAGGAAGAACGGTCTCATCTACCTTAGGGTAGACTTCACCATGTATCCCTTAGGTAATGTACCTGCCAAGCCGAAGTACTTTCCAAAGGACAAAGGGAAAGATAAAGATGGAGAAATAAGTACTGCTCAGGAGGAAGCTCCCGAGATTCCTCCTTCTGCCGTCGAAGAACAGGTAATAAGCCTGATCTCCCCAGAAGAAGAAGCGGTAAGTGCTCCGATGGGCACATCCACTCAAGATGTTGCCACTACTACAACTATTGAGGTTCTCACCATCCCATCTCCCGATCCTCCTTCCCCTCCTCATGTCACTCAACCAACCACTCCTTTGGTTGTGTCTTCTCCCCCATCTTCTATTGTTCCCCCTTCCTCTTCCTCCATCTTCTCTTCCCTCACGGATCTATCCCCCAGCATTTCTTCTCTCATCTCTCAGATCCCTTCCACCCCCATGGTTTCCTCTCCTATAGCGAATCATATTTCCATAAGCTTTGGTGTGTCAGCTCCTTTTTCCATGCCACCACCAAGTGTTTCGACACACTTCCCCGTGTTCACTGCAGCTGCTCCTTCTTCCACCCCTGTTTCCTCCTCTCCCTCTGGTCCCACTCCCCTAAGTCCAAAATGGATCTCCAGACACTTGAGCCAATACAAGAGGAAGGTCCCCATTGCACCTATGGACTTCTCTGTTATTCTGGCCAAAGGGCCTAAGAAGCAAAAGGCCATAACCCGCTTCTCTCAGAATGTTTCAGGTGAAATGGTTATGGAGATCGCATACCCTGATCCCACCAAGAAGAAAGAAGATCTGTCTCCTACAGATTTTATAGTGACTCAGGTCACAATGGGAACATCCTCAGAAAGCCTACAAGGAGAGGCTTTATCTGTAGTGGATTCCCTTTGCAAGAAGCTTCAGGAAGCGAAGAAAGAGAAGAGAATATTGAAAGAGAAAAACAAGCATCTTCTCCAAGCCCTACAGAAAATGGGTAGTGCACCTCCTATAGCTGCCATCAAAACTCCTGAAGCCCTTAGTCAGGAAAAGATAAATGAGTACACCAAGATTGGTGAGCAAGGTATGGCAGTGTCCACCTGGAGAGACCAGATCCTCAAAGATAGTGAGGAAGTGATTATAAAATTCACAGAGCTATATCAAAATATAGATCAGGCTAATAAGGAACTCTAGGCAATTGCACAGGACCTATCTCTGAAGAGTTATACCTTGCTCGGTTACAACACAAGACATTCCAGAAGATGCTCCACTTCCTAGTCGATGAATTAATGAAATTAGGTGTCTTCGATCACCCAAGAGCACCCAATAAAATTCTTGCTGCTTTAGACTATCGCGTTGACCAAATGGAGTTTGTCTTCCAGAAAATAGACAAAATCAAGAAGGAGGCCTTGGATGCAATGCATCAAATGGAATAGATCATCTTAAGGATGTCTCTAGGTTTTCTCACCCTATCATACACCTTGAAGAAGGTAGAGGACACTATTCGAATTTTCAAGGAGATCGCGTCGCAGGGTTTAGCTTCAGAAGCCGCTTTTGATATAGAATCTATCAACAACCTTCTGGCCTGTCGTGACTTTGTTGGATACCTGATGGAGGCAGGTAATGAATACTTCAAACTCCCAGAAAGACTCAGAGATGAATGGGAGACTTGTGAAGTCATCGGAGATCACACCAAGGGTCCTGCTCAGGATCAACTTCAAACGATGGTTAGCAAATTCATGGAGTATCGAGCTCAATTCCACATTACCTCCCCTGAGCAGAAGTAGGACACTCCTTTCCAGCCGAGGGATGATGATGAATAGGCTCCTCCCTCCTGGGATTTATCCCATTTTTTTAATATTTAAAAGAATGTTGGCACAAATGATGACATCATCCATGTTGCACCATGGGATGTTGTCATCCACAAAATTGCCCTCAAGTCAACATTTGACTTTTAGATATTTTGTAAATAGTTGTTGGCTCCTTTTTTCCTTCTTTCTCCTTCTCCTTCTATAAATACTTGGATACTTGTTGTATTCAAGTGGTGGACATTTTTTAGATGAAAAATAGAAGTGAGAAGAAAAGGCTTTGTACTTTTTGTAACAAAAAATATTAATACAAAAATTAAGACTTTGTGCTCAATGGATGTGTTATGTGCATTAGATCTTTCTTAAGTTAGATCTGTGTTGCTTTTTTGTTAGATCTATCTCTACTTTTTTTGTCATTTTCTCATCAGTATTGCTTTGTTCATTTATGCAAGTAGGTTTGGCTCTGTTTACTACCAGCCCAAAACATAAACCCTATGACCTTTCTGCTTTTGAATTCATTTCTTTTCTCCCTTCAGATCTATCCTATCTCTCATTCCTCCCTTCATTCCTTTCTATTCACAGCTGGAAATACCCCTACCAGGATGAGATCCCAAACCCTTGAAGGCAGAATATTGTGGGACTTGCACAGATCCCTGCTGGTAGAATAGCAATAAACCAGTTTCGCTTTGCTGTCTCAAAGAGGGGCTATGCCCTACACACTGTTGGCTCATCTATCCATAGATCTGCCCTCCCAACAGATTTTCAGACCAACAAGTGTAAAACTCAAATTTTTCCTTTCCTTCCATTTTCCATAGCCACGTTTTGTTTTCCCTATCATTTTTGTCCCAAATACCTATGGAAACATGATTGGATGTAGCTTGGAGGATCATATTTGAAGCCTTATAACATTTCCAAGTTCTCTGTTCTTGAAGAAAGATTCATTTTCTGGCTCAAATGGTGATTTTCCTACATTTTAGGGTTTGACGGGTGTATTTTTCCTGGGCAAATTTACTTCTTAGCATCAATGGAAACATGGCCCTTTCTGGTTGGATGCTTCTTAGAGGGGTACTCTAAAAAATATAAGGCTCACTTCAACCCAAAACTTGTCCACGTGGAGGAATGACGCTCATTTGAAAATTCACCTTTTGGTTTGGCCTTGGAGTTGCACCGAGGGGACACATGGAGGTTTCCGCTGCTTTACCCAGACTTAGACAATTTATTCATGTAGCCAGTATAGTTTTGGTGAACCATGGACACATGGAGGGATGGTGCTCATTTGAGGATCCACCTCAGGGTCCCACCTTAACAATTGTGATAAGGAGACATGTGGAGGCTTTTGTCAGCTCTACTTTATACTTAAACTTTCAAATCAATTTTCTAAGGTCTGGGACATGTGGAGGGACCACGCCTATTTGGGGAACGTCCCCTAATTTTTATTTTAAAGAAGCACTAGGAAGACACTTGGAGGCTTCCACTCACTCTACTCTTTCCTTGGAATTTTCAATGGCCAAAGAAAAATGTCTCAGACCCTAAACACATGGTGCCTTCCACTGAACCTTCAATTTTTTTAACAAACTCTACCTGACTAAGACACATGGTCATCCCACACTCATTTGGGGTCTCTATTTTTTGGAAGCATAACAAAAGAGTGCCATGAAGACATGTGGAGGCTTCCACAGGCTCCTTTTTACACTAAGACTTTTCAAAGGCCAAAATGCATTTCTCTTGGGCCCAAGGCACATGGAGGGCTCACACTTGTTTGGGAATTGCCTTTGTTCTTCTCCTTTATAGTTGCGCTAGGGAAACACATGGACGGCTATGATATAAAGTGGAAAAGGTGGCAGAATCAACAATTGGTGTACATTTCACCTGTTTTTCCACCATTTTTGCTCCAAGACTCTAGGAGATGTGAATATGCACTATTTTTCATTGTTCTTTGATAAAATTCATTGTCATCTTTGTCTGTAAGGTGCCATTGAATGGATTTGAAACTTAAATTATGATTCTAAGGATTGTTAAGGTCAATATTTTGAAAAGGGAATTACTCGGGCACTCGCAAAAATGGGAATTACCAAAGGAAATGGATGCAAGGAAGAATTACAGAGGAAAAAGAGGGAAAAGGGATGAAATGATGAAAGTGTAGGCACAAAAGATGAAAAAGGTGTTGCCACAAGATTGAAAAATATTACCTGTCATATCCAGTTGTGTAGAGTCTCTAGAAAATGATTAAAAGGGCAATTTCCTACATGACAGAATAAAAATTATTAGGACTCCTAAAAAGTTGTGGCATGGCATCCTAGTCATTAATTAAGGGCCCAAGAAATGTGATCCGTTAATAATTGGTCCACCTAGCAGTTTTCAGATTTGAATTGTTAAATGTCACTTTCTTAAACAAATCTTTACAAGTAAAGGTCCCTCAAATATTATTCTCATTTGGGGAGAAAATTGAGTGAGAAAAATTTATTAATGCAATGAGAATACTCTTGCAAATGGTCGGAGATTGAATTCCTAAGAGAAATTTTTTGAAAGCCTTATTCTGAGAAGTTCATCTGAGATACCTGGTTAATGTCCTTTGTGTTAGATTTTCTATCATGTCAAGTTAGTTACAGATGTATATCCATTGATGAGCACTGAGATTGCTCTAGAAACTTTCCACTGCTAATGAATTTAAGCAATTTTGAAATTAATTTGTGTCCAATCTCTAGCAATTTGTTTCAAAATGTCTACAAATAGTTTCTTGCATTCCTATTGCAATATTACATTGAAATATTTGTGAAATCACACAGGATCTCGTCCCTATGAAATTTTAATGGTATTTGCAATTTCATTTCAAGAAGAGCCTTTATCTTGGATGAGATAAACAAATTTAAAATCAATTCACTCTCATTTGTTGATAAAGATTGTCTGTAAGTTTTCAGGTGTACCTTAGGTGTGATTGATCAAATACTTTGGTTTTTAATTGAGTCTTTCAATTCAAGACCTCATGTTAGAGTCTCAAAGATTATGTGAAAATGTGTTGATCTAGGCCTCCACTGAAGCACACCTTCTAGTTGAAGGAACATCTTAACTGTTTTGAAGTATTCCATTATTGAGTTACTCATTGTTGTGAAGTCCCTTCAAAGATATGGTATAATCAAATTTATCCTACTTCATCTCCCACCAAAATCATTCAAAAATCATGAATCCACATTGAATTACCCCTGTTTTCCCTCTATATCAACAAAGGAACAAATTCTACATGTAAAAATATGTAGAAAAATCATAATTTCTTAATATCTTCAGTAACCTAGCCTTGTGTTGAAAGTATCTCCATCATTTAGAAGTGACAACTCTTAAGAGTTAAATCATCGAGTATTGACCATATTTTCTGAAGGTTCTGTTCATAGAATTTGTGCAAAAGAAGGATATCTCCATCTCCTTCATCAAATAGAGGTTACACTAAGGGTCCTCTCACCCTGGTCTTAGAGGCATGGCCTAAAGTAGTGAAGACAAGTCAAATCCTCTTAAATGTACTATCCATCTCTCCACAAATCTAAGTAATAAAGGGCTAGTTAGATCTCATCCCTAGCTACAAATCAACACACACTATGATCTATTTTCCTCTAAGCTCCACGTCCAATCTTTGTTGTTGCTCAACTTGAAAGGGAGAATAAGTTTGGATACCAACACTTGTGGCACCATTGTGAGGGACTCTTTGAATAATTTAAATTTTTCCAAACTTTGGTAATGTTTCTTGCAGTTCTGTGTGCAAATACGTTTTGTAAACATCATTCTCTTATTAGATCTATAAATATTGAACCAAGTTATAAGTTTTGTGAGTAGTATTTCCAATTTTCCAATAATTATTGTACTAATTTTGCCTCACCATTGATAAATTTGGGTGAAGGAACGTCTGATTTGTAAAGATTTGTATGACTTTTTAGTGCTAACAGACATTTGATAGATTATTTTAGTGCATTTTCACATCTAGAGTGAAAATCCTTAGTAGCAAATCCTTGTTGATTTATTTTGGATAAATGTCAGTTTCTTGACCTCTGTTAATGTGAATTTGTTACTAATCTTTGCAAAGATGGAAGGAATAAGATCTTTCTTTGTTTAGGACCCTGCTAGAAGGTTGTTTCAAGAGCTATGAAAATCAAATTTTGAAGGAAGAGGAATTTGGAAAGTGGTTGGAGATCAGAATTTAAGAAAAGGGATCTCCATTGTTGAAAGTGATCAGCCTGTCATTGAATTTTGTAGTTCTTCCTCAATTTTTTCTGAATCAGGTAGTTTCTTTGTAAATCCAAATTCTCCAACTGGAGAGGGTCCTTCTTTTGTATTTGAAAGATTTACATCTCATTCTACCCCTGTATTTTCCAAATCTGATACTTTCTACCATGAAAAAGAGCCATTAGGGGATATTCATTTTGAAAATCACATTCCTATTCCTAACAGAACCCTCAGTCCTCATCATCTTGCAACTCCTCCAAGATCATCTCCATAAATTAACATGGCTCACCCTCCACCCAGACCTCCATTTGTTGTCAATACCTTTGGTCCTATCAATTTTAGAGGGATGGTTGGTTACCCAAATGCAGTTCCCCAAGATGTAAGAAGTAGATTACCAAATTTCCAAGGAAATAATGCAATCACTGGTGATCAGCACTTGAATCTCTTTGTCAATATGATGGAGGACTTTGAAATAGAATTTGAGGATGTGTACATTAAATTGTTTATACATACTCTAGAAGAAGATGCAAGGGATTGGTACAAATATTTTCTAGATAATTCCATTGATTCTTGGATAGAAATGAATAATGTTTTTAGACTGCAGTATGGTGATAAAATAGACCATAGGTTTCTTTTATCAGAGTTTGAAAAAATTAAGAAGAATCCTAATGAATGAGTGCATGATTTAAATGCAAGATTTAACAAAACATTGAGAAGACTGTCTGTTAATTTGAGGCCATGTGATTAATCATGTCTGATAAAGTATTCAGATGCATTTGATAATAAATTTTCTTACTATTTGAGGGATAAGAAACCTGGAACTTTGAGGCAGGCCTTTACCATGGCTCTGTAAATTGAGAACAACATTAAAGTAGTTAGAAAACCTCCTAAGAGGGAAGGTGTTAAAATGATCAACCTAGAGAAGCCTCAATCAAGTAAGGTTGTGGATCTTGAGGAAGTTGTAAAGACTTTGACAGGGGCTGTTCGAAGAAATCTCATACAAATTAGCCTGGGTAGAGAAAGGAATTTGGCAGAGTTCACAAGGTGAACAAAAGGCACAAAATCATGATAGATTTGGCAATCATCCTAGGTGTGATCAGAGATCTGATGACAGAGGTAAAGGACCCATGGGAAATAGATAGCCCCAAGCACGTGAAATTAGAATGGTGCCTAATACTATAACTATCAGGGTTGTTGTGGTTGATGAAACTAATGAAATTGATTGGTGTGATAGATGTTTTATGGCCCATCCTCCATGTGAAGTAGATCAAAAATTTGAAGAAGCTGATAATGGAGATGATACTGATGATGATGTTTGCATGATGGGTTTCTCCACAAGCTCACAACAAGGAGAAACTTCAACTGAGGTAATAAGTACAAGAATTGCTGCAAGTTTTTGGGACTACATTCACCGAGTACCTCTTCTTCCTCCCTCACATGCTTTAGAAATAGATATGGTACAAGCATTTGAACTTCCTAATATATGATTTTGAGTACCTAAGAGCTCTAATGATTAAGAGAGTATGATGGAGGAATCCCATCAGAAGAGGATAGACATCTTCTAATGAATGTTGTTATGGCCTAAGAAAAAGAGTATAACAAAAAAAGTAAAACTGTCAAAGGGGCAAGGGACTCAAGACAAACCAAAGACCCCAGTTCTGACCAATGTCCCAAAAGAGGCTCCAAAGAAAGATGCATTTGGAAAAGGCTCTTATTGTCTCAAGTAGAACTGGTGTTCCCACCCATGCCCAAAATATTAAAAACCTTATGACATCTGATGAGTTTTTCAACCTTTCTCCAAATGTTGCTTTGCCTAAATACATTCCCTATGACATTGCCCAAGTCTTGAGTCAGATCTAAGATTTATGTCCCAATTTTTGAACTTGCTTAGGATTCCTAAGCAAAAGAAGAGGGCCTTTGAGTATTTGGGGTTGGAAGAAGATAGGAGTTCCCATGGAAGAAATATAAATAATGTAAACACCCCTCCTTTCAACCATTGCAGACCTAGAAAAACCACCAGCATTAGAGGAGATAGGTGAACCACCTGAAGTCTACTTGGGGACATCTTTAGTTGAGTCTCAATTAAATGTTGATCCATTTTTTACAACATTGATTATTAAAGATAGACTGCTGCACAATTGTATGTTTGACTCTGGAGCATCATGCAATGTTATGCCTCTAGAAGTCATGAATGAATTGAACATTAAAGTGACAAAAACTTATGGCAAGTGTACTGCAATGGATTCTAGAGAGGTCCCAGTTGTAGGGTGTGTGAAAGGTTTGGTGGTACAACTTGCAGCTTATCTAGGTAAGAACCTGAAACTTGATGTTGTCATTATTGATTGCCCTGCCAAATGGGGCATGTTGTTATCAAGAAAGTGGGATGCAAGTGTTGGTGGAAGTGTTCAGATGGATATGTATCTTTTTCCACCATTCCAATTGAAGGAAGCCTTGTAAAGTTATATGGAGAGAAGAAAATGTTGCACCTCATTGAAGATCCAAATAATGCTTCTTATGAAGTGTTATATGCTGATGTAGATGCTAGATAACTTTGTGGGGTTTGCTGATGGAAAAGAGCACAAGATTGATCAGTGTAAATGTCTTGAACAAATGGGTTTACCTTGGACCTTGTTATTTGATGGAGCCTGTTCCAAGTTTGGAAATGGTGCTCAGCATTATTCTGATTTCTCCAGGCCAAGAAGAGTTTGTATTTTCTTTCAAACTTAACTTTGAATGCACTAACAACATTTCTGAATATGAAGCATTGTTATTAGGCTTGAGAATTACATGGAAATATGGTATAAAGGATATCATTGTCAAAGGGGATTCAGAATTGATTGTCAAGAAAATTAGAAAACTATATGCTACTAAAAATCAGAGAATGAAACAATACAAGCATGCGGTCTGGGATTTGATTGAAATGTTTGACTCTTTTAATATTTTGCACCATGATAGAAAGTTTAATGTTGTTGTAGACAAGTTAGCAGTGCTAGGATCTAGATTTGGGAATTGTACAGTGTCTCCATTTTGTGAGTATGATGTTGAAATACTAACAAGGCCATTTATCCCTAATAACGTTAAAAATTGGCAAGTGTTTGATGATGATGCCTAGGTAAAATGGTTTCTATAGAACCAAGGTGAATTTTCTGGCCAAAATATAGATTGGGAACCAATGGTGTGTGTTGCTGAAGGAAAGGAAACTTTATTTGGAAAATACATCATCCAACTGAATACAAACACGATTCCCAGAGGTTTGGTGGCTCTTGATTCAAACTTTGATAATGTTGATTGCATTATTAAAAGGATTATGTCAGTTTCAAGAGATGTAGAAGAGCACGACCTGGGCACAAAGGAAAAGCCATGTAAAATCTAGTTAGGAAGTAATCTCAGCAAGGAAGAGAAGCAATCCTATATTCAATTGTTGAGGAAATATCAAGACTGCCTAGCTTGGTCTTACTCTGAGTTAAAGGCATATAGGGAAGATTTGTTCCAACATGAGATTCCTCTTGAATCTAATGTCAAGCCTTTCAGGAAAAAATAGAGGCCCATCAATCCACTCCTTTCTTTAAAGATGCAAGAAGAACTGAAGAATTTGAGGGATGGAGGAATCATTCAGCCCACCAGGTACTCTTCTTGGGTTACAAACCTAGTGCCTATCAGAAAAAATAATGGTGACATAAGGCTATGCGTAGACTTCAGGAACCTGAATAAAGCATCACTGAAAGATAATTACCCTCTGCCAAACATGGAGAATATGCTATAATTGGTAACTGGTTCTGAATTGTTATCTACTCTAGATGGTTTCTCTGGCTATAATCAAGTTGTTGTGAAGGAGTCCAAAAGAATAAATACTGCCTTTACTACTCCTTGGGGAACTTATGTCTATGTCAAGATGCCTTTTGGCTTAATGAATGTTGGAGAAAATTTCCAAAGAGCAATGGATGTAGCATTTGCTAGTTATATCAATGATTTCATTGTTGTTTATCAAGATGATGTAACTGTGTTTTCCAAAAATAGAAATGATCACTTGCAACACTTGGAGAGAATGTTGATAAGGTGTAGAAAGTATGGCATATCATTGAATCCCAAGAAGTGCCACTTTAGAGTGCAAAAGGAAAAACTGCTTGGTCACATTGTATCAAAGGAAGGGTTCATGATTGATCCAGAGAGAGTGGAGGCCATCAGCAAGGTTCCAATTCCAAGAACTAAGAAGGGAATTCAATCCTTCTTTGGAAAAATAAACTTTATCAGAATATTTGTGTCTAACTTTGTTGAGCTGACCATCCCCATTACTAGTATGTTGAAGAAGGACCATGTTATCAAATGGGAAGATGTTTTCATTCATGCTTTTGATGGGATCAAAGAAGCATTGAAACATGCCCCTATTTTAGCAGCTCCAAATTATAAGAATCCTTTTCAAGTGTTTTCTTTTTCTTCAGAAAACACCATTACATATGTTTTGTTACAGAAGGATGATGAAGGGGCTGAGAGACCAATTTCCTTTTTCAGTAAGGCATTACAGGGAGCTGAGTTGAAGTACACCATCATGGAGAAGAAAGCATTTTCCTTGGTGAAAGCAACAAAGTTTTTCAGACCCTACATCTTGAGCCTCTAAAGTTGTTTGCTTATGTTCCCCACACCATGGTGAAAGACATCTTATTAGAGATGGAGGTCTCAAGAAAAATATGCAGATGGCTGAACAAGTTACAAGAGTATGACATGGATATCCAAACCAAAAAATTGGTAAGAGGTTTGGTCCTAGCTAATATTATGGCTAAGAACAACTTGCAAACTGTTGAGGTGAATGAAGTAGAAGGATAAAGGGTGGATGTCCTTAAAAATTTGGTAAGTTCTGAATGGTACAAAGATATAATCTTTTATCTCAGATGTCTATGCTGCCCTTGAATAGTTGAGTAAAAATCAGAAAAGAGATCTTAAGTTAGCCTCTCAAAAGTATGTCATTACTAATTGTGGATTAGCTTGGAAGAACCCTAGAGGGAGTGCTCTTAAGATGCATTGCTGAAGGATGAAGCCCTAAAGGTAATTGCTAATCTCCATGAAAGAATTTGTGCGAGGGAAATTTTTCTAGAAAGAGTTACAACACATATAATCTTGAGAGATGGTTATTGGGGGCCAACTCTCTTCAAGGATACAAATCTATTGGTTATGAAATGTGAAATTTTCTAGTGTTTTTATGGAAGAATGAAAGCTTCAAGATCTCTTCCTCTACAACCTGTGTTAGTTGAACCCCCATTCAGAACAATGGCGAATTGATCTCATTGGTGAGAATTTCTAGATCCTTCCAGTACTGGTCATAAATAGATTCTTGTAGCTACTAATTATTTCACTAAGTGGATGGAAGCAATCCCCACCATGAAAGAAACACACCAAGTTATCATGGAATTCATGTTGAATAAAATCATATGAAGATTTAGAGTTCCAACTAAATTTTTTGTTGATAATGTCATGATTTTCATAAGCCAAACCTTTTGTGGCAATGTGCAAGGAGTATGGAATCATTTTGACATATGATTGTAACTACAATCCCCAAGGAAATGGACAAGTTGTGTCTACCAGTAAAATTTCGTTGAAGATCGTTAGAAGAACCTTGGATCTAAACAAAAAGAAGTGGGGTAAGAAATTGAAGTTTGATTTGTCTAGGATGCCAGAATCACTATCAAAATAGCTACTGGTAAGAGCCCATTTAAGCTAGTATATGGAACTCAAGCTTTGCTACCCCTTCATTTGAAATTGTCTTCATTTCAATTTGTTCAACAAATTGAAGATCAAGAAGTTAGTCCATATGATGCTTGGATTAATCAGATTATTGAGTTGGATAAAGAAGGAAGGGAATCCCATCAGCGGCATGTGAAGTTCAGAGAAAAGTTGAAGAATTTATTTGACAAAAAGGTGACTCCCAGAGCTTTCAACATTGGGGATCTTGTGCTTTTATGGGATAACAAGCATGAAGATAAGGGAAATCATGGTAAATTTGATGCATTGTGGATGGGCCCTTATTCCATTGATATTTGAATTGGTGAAAATACCTTCTTCCTAAAATACTTAGATGGGGAACTACTTGAATTGCCTATTAATGGAAGGAATTTGAAACATTTCCTTGATTGATTTCTCATAATCAAGGTATACTCCATTTGTATAGTGTATAGTTCTTTGTTCTCATCTACTTTTTTGTTTTTGTTCATTCTAGTCCTTGGTGACCTAGTTTTGTTGGTTTCTCAGTTCATTTTTTGGAGGATGGTTATGGTTGTTCTGCTCTACAAGCTTATTCTTTGACTTTGTTTCCTAGTGGTCTATTTTTGGCACTTGGTCTATTATTTTTTCTTGTGGCACTCACAAGGAGTGCCCATCCCCGAGTCAGAGCCAATGTTGGTGCTCAAATTAGTCTCACCCTGTTTGTCATTGAAATTCCTCAGTTTACGGCCTCTGTCATGTTTTCTATCTCCCTGTATTGGTGCTTGAAAACTCTATCCTCCATTTGGTTGCCATGATCAGTCCTTTCCTTGGTCAAGGATCACTTAAAGGTCGAATTTTTTTCGTTCCTCTGTCCATTTGAAAGATTCTATAACTTGCGTGTAAAACTCAGGTTTTTCCTTTCCTTCCATTTTCCATAGTCACGTTTTGTTTTCCCTATCATTTTTGTCCCAAATACCTATGGAAACATGATTGGATGTAGCTCAGAGGATCATATTTGAAGCCTTATAACATTTCCAAGTTCTCTATCCTTGAAGAAAGATTTATTTCCGGGCTCAAATGGTGATTTTCCTACATTTTATGGTTTGACGGGTGTATTTTTCCTAGTCAAATTTACTTCTCAGCATCAATGGAAACGTGGCCCTTTCTAGTTGGATGTGGCTCAGTCGGGTACTCTAAAAACTCTAAGGCTCACTTCAACCCAAAACTTGTCCACATGGAGGAACGATGCTCATTTGAAAATTCACCCTTTTGGTTTGGCCTTGGAGTTGCGCTCAGGGGGGACACGTGGAGGTTTCCACTACTTTTCCCTAGACTTAGAAATAAATTTCATGCAGTCTAGTACAGTTTTGGTAGACCATGTACATGTGGAGGGCTAGCACTCATTTGAGGATCTACCTCAGGGTCCCACCTTAACAATTGTGATAGGGAGACATGTGGAGGCTTCCACCGGCTCTACTTTGTACTTAAACTTTTCAAAGAATTTTTCTAAGGCTTGGGACACGTGGTGAGCTTGCACTTGTTCAGGGTCTCTACTTTTGGGCACCATCTCAAATTTTTTCCATGAAGACACATGGAGGATTCTGTCAGGGTCTTCCCATACATAGTCGAATTTTCAAGAAAATTTCAAAAATCCTGAGACACGTGGAGGGACCACACCTGTTTGGGGACCGGCCCCTAAGTTTTATTTTGAAGAAGCGTCAGGAGGACACTTGGAGGCTTCCACTCACTCTTCCCTTTTCTTGGACTTTTCAACAGCCAAAGAAAAATGTCTTGGACCCTAGACACATGGCACCTTCTATTGAACCTTCAAATTTTTTAAAAAAACTCTGCTTGACTGAGACACGTGTTGAGCCCACGCTTGTTTGGGGTCTCTACTTTTGGGGACCATCTCAAAAGAGCACCATGAAGACATGTGGAGGCTTCTGCTGGCTCCTTTTTACACTGACACTTTTCAAAGGAAAAAAGGTGTTTTTCTTGGTCCCAGGGCATGTGGAAGGCTCGCGCTTGTTTGGGACTTGCCTTTGTGCTTCTCCTTTGTAGTTGCACCTAGGAAACACATGGATGGCTATGATATAAAGTGGAAAAGGGGAAGAATCAATGGTTGTTGTGCATTTCACCTATTTTTCCCACCATTTTTGCTCCAAGATTCCTGGAGACATGAATACACACTATTTTTCATCGTTCTTTGATGAAATTACTTGTTATCTCTATCTGTAAGGTGCTATTGAATGGATTTGAAACTTAAATTATGAGTCCAAGGATTGTTAATGTTGATATTTTGAAAAGGGAATTTCTCAGGCACTCATAAAAATGGGAATTACCAGAGGAAATGGATGCGGGGAAGAATTACAAAGGAAAAAGAGGGAAAAGGGATGAAATGATGAAAGTGCAAGTGCAAAAGATGAAAAAGGTGTTGCCACGAGAGCAAAAAATATTACCTGTCATATCCAACTTTGTACAGAGTCTCCAAAAAATGATTAAAATGGGGATTTCCCACATGATAGAAGAATAATGATTAGATGACTCCCAAAATATTGTGGCATGACATCCTAGTCATTAATTGAGGGCCCCAAGAAACATGATCAGTTCACAATTGGTCCACTTGGCCAGTTTTCGGATCTAAATTGTTAAATGTTGCTTTCTTAAAAAATTTGTTAACAAGAAAAGGTCCCTCGAATATTCTTCTCTTTCGGGGGAAAGTTGAGTGAGAAAAATTTATAAATGCAATGAGAATACTCTTGTAAATGGTCAGAGTTTTAATTCCTAAGAGAAAATTTGAGAAAGCCTTATTCTGAGAAGCCCGTCTGAGATACCTAGTTAATTTCCTTTGTGTTAGATTTTCTATCATGTCAAGTTGGTTATAGATGTATAGCCATTGATGAGCACTGAGATTTCTCTAGAAGCTTTCCCCTGCTGATGAATTTAAGCAATTTTGAAATTAATTTGTGTCCAATCTCTAGCAATTTGTGTCTTCTTTGTTTCAGAATGTCTGTAAATAGTTTCTTTCATTCTTATTGCAATCTTACATTGAAATCTTTGTGAAATCACACAGGATCTCATCCTATGAAATCTTAATGGTATTTTCAATTTCATTTCAATAATATCCTTCATCTTGGATGAGATAAACAAATTTAAAATCAATTCACTATCATTTGTTGATAAAGATTGTCTGTAAGTTTTTGGGTGTACCTTAGGTGTGATTGATCAGACACTTTGGTTTTTAATTGAGTCTTTCAATTTAATCCTTCCATGTTAGAGTCTCAAAGATTATGTGAAAACATGTTGATATGGGCCTCCAATGAAGAACACCTTTCTGGGTTGAAGGAATGTCTTAACTTTTCTGAAGTATTTTGTTGTTGAGTTGTTCATTGTTGTGAAGTCCCTTCGAAGATCTGGTATAATCAACTTTATCCTGCTTCATCTCCCACCAAAATCATTCAAAAACCATGAATCCACCCTGAATTACCTTTGTTTTCCCTGTGTATTAACAAAGGAACAAAATCTACTTCCAAAAATATGTAGAACAATCAAGATTTCTTAATGTCTTCAATAACCTTAGCCTTGTGTTGAAAGTATCTCCATCATGTTTAGAAGTGACAATTCTTAAGAGTTAAATCATGGAGTATTGACCATATTTTCCCAAGGTTCTCTTCATATAATTTGTGCAAAAGAAGGATATCTCCATCTCCTTCATCAAAAAGAGGTTACACTAAGGGTCCTCTCACCCTGGTCGAAGAGGCATGGCCTAAAGTAGTGAGGACAGGTCAAATCCTCTTAAAGGTGTTATCCATCTCTCCAAAAATATGAGTAACAAAGGGCCAGTTAGATCTCATCCCCGGCTACAAAATGACACACACTATGATCTATCTACCTCTAAGCTCCACGCCCAATCTATGTTATTTATCGGCTTGAAATGGAGAACAAATTTGGATACCAATAGACTAAAATGCAAAAAGTGTAAAAAGTGATGAGAGTAAACCTAGGGTGAAAGCACCTGTATAGATGCCAATGTGTGTAGTGTACCTACATGGTTAGTATCGTGTGTGTGTGATGTACCCACCATGTGTGTGTTGTTGTTGTTGACTTTTTTCTTCCCATATGGACAGACCTGGAAAAGAGAAGATGATCAAGTACTCACATATACATGTATATGTGTAAAAAATGCGTATAAAAACGCATGTATATAGTAAAAATACTATAAATAAAAGTACGAAAGTAAAAAAAGGAACATGCACACCTGATACATGGTGAGAAAATAGGGGTATAAAGGATATCGTGTAACGGTCAGTGAAGTGTGAGTTTTTTGGGTGATCTCATGCCACTACCCAAAGAAGTGTAAGGAGGAAAGTCTGATGTTCCTCTAACCTATAACTGCTTCCCGAGAGTTGTGAAGAGATCTTTGTACTGTCTAGTTTTTTTGGGTGATCTGATGCCACTAGCCAAAGAAGTGTAGGGAGAAAATTCTGATGTTCCTCTAACTTGTAACTGCTCCCCAGAATGCTAAGGACAATCTACCCTATAAAATCCACTATATATGGACTTCTATAGACTTGTATGAATCCACTTGTTGTATAACCCATTATGTCATGGATGAAAATTGTAAATTGAACTATATAGGTACTTTTGTGGAGTGTGTAAACCAAAATCATGCCCCCCCTTGTTGGGGGTGCATGTGATGTCGTAGATAGGAGAATGTGGCCCCAAAAGAGGACTAACTGTGTATACTAAAAATTTTCCCTACAAGGGAAGGGAATGTGATTGGTAATTACCAAGGAATGTGCAATCAAGTGGAAAGAAAATAAGTGTTAGTACTAACATGCATGTAGAAAACAAGTGTAAGCCAAACAAACAATGTGTAAGCTAGAACATAAGCAGATAATGTAAATACCCAAAAAGACATTATAGGTCATGCAAATAGGGTTGCAAAAATCAGACACTACTCACGGTGTTGTAATAAACTCAAGGCCGTAGTGGCCACAAAAAAATAAGTGTGCATATAAAACAAAGGGAAAATCCTACAAATAAGAACAAGCAATAGTAAAAAATGTAACAAACAAGTATGAAGACAAGTATCCATGCAAAATAAATGTTGCACATGAAGCACCGGTTAGTATGTTCTAAAGATAAAATTTATGTCAAAGCATGTATAAACCAAATGAGTTCACTATGAAACAAAATGAAACAATAGCACCTATAGTGGATGAATGTGGATGCTCCCAGGAGCTATTGTGTGAGTGGTAGTTAGGCATCCCTCCTACGTGTAGTATCTTTGTATAGCATGCGATCACAACTAGAAAGTAATTGAATTTCTATTTGTGTATGATAATGATAATGACATACAAGATATCTATCTATCATGTGTAATAAATTGAACATGTAACAACAAGTGCAAGAAAGATTAAATGCAACCATAAAATGCAGTATGTTGTGGATGGATGGAATGGAATGTAGAGTGAATGATGGGATTCATGTGCCCCTGAGTGAGTGGTATTGTATGTAGTGAGGCTCATTTAGTATGCCCTCTCAGCAATCAAGAATGAACCATAAATGAGAGTGTGTTATTGAGAAATGGTCAAACTATGCATTGTGTGTAGCATGTTGTGATGATTGTGTAGTGATGAAATATGACATAGAAATTAACTATGTGTGACTCTATAACCTAAGTTTATATCATGAAAATGTGAATAGAAAGGAGTAGATATGTATCCTAAAGTGTGTACCACTAAATGATGTAAGAAAAAATGATGATGTAGCCTATTATGATATGATGCTAGAGGAAGTGACCCTTTAAGCTAAAGCATATATCACTAATCCTAGGAATATTGCATGAGAAAATATTGACTGGTGAATGTGTAAGGGTGATGAGGTCCATTTGTGATGTATACCCTCAATGGTCCAGTATGGATTGCAAGACTAGATTGTGTCATCAGGTAGTGAGTGCAACACATAGATGAAAATATGTGTAATGTTGTTGGTTGTTAAATAAGGACTTTAATGAAAGCAACAGTCAGGGGACAGAAGTCCCTCCTCTTTAATGGGAGAGGTTCCCTTATTTAAAGTCAAAAACCTATTTACAAATGTACAACATTTAGTTTTAAAGAGGAACTCTGATATCATAGAAGTGTTTTAAATGACCGATTATCAATACAAAAGGACAGAAGAACTAGGAAGTAGGAAAATGAAGAGTAGCATTCTCAGGAAATATAGATAGCAAAATAATTCCTTATAAATGTTGAATTAGGATCATATAGAAAAAAATCATTTACGTTAAATCCATAAGATGTTATTTCATAGACAAAAATTTCCAGAGATGACAATCCACAAGAATACAAAGCTTATTGATGCAAAAGAGATTAATGATTCTGTTTCGCTCGGAATGTTTCGGCTTCTGGGAATAGAGTTTCTTCTATCCTTTCATTCCTTTTAGAAACAAATGAGGTTAGGGTTAGGAGGAATACCTGTTGAATGTCGAGATGGTGTGCGCGTACCGTAGAGAAAGATCAGGTTGACTGCGAAGAACTCCTTTTTGTCTTGGAAGGACTACCTGCAAATAAGAACACAAGACCACAAGATTTTGATTAAACAATAAATGAGGAAACTGCCTTGGGCCTAGGAAATGTAAAAATTCCTTTCGAAGGTGGTCAGTTCCCCTGCTAATATGAATTAACACAAAAGACAACAAAATATCAATTAAATTATTTCGTTAAACTAGGTAGGGGAAAGGCTGGTTTTTTGGTTTTGATCAGAGGAACTGATGCCAGTTACTGATAACCGATACCGGTGGGTTCTACGATCTTCTTGGTAGCTATGGTGTTTTGTAATGGCTGGTTTATGGATGATATTATGAAATGGGATGATTAGAAGTAAAAGGATAACAGTTAGATGCAATGACACGTTGGGTAGTAGATTCAGAGACAGATTTAGGAGGACTGAAATTCACAGAGCAGAAGAAATGTTATAACAGAGGACATGCAAGATATGACTTACTGGTTTTGGCAAAGATGCAAGTTGATCTCCTCTACTGCAAGCACTTCTGGTTTCTTCACTTGTCTCTGCTCTGTCAAGTGAAGATCTGGCCTCTGTTCCTCGCTCGCAATGCTCTATCTTGATCCAGAAATCCTTCGACTGATCCCAAAATGAAATTCTAATCCATTGTTTTGGTTTGGGGAGCCCATTTACAGGGAACCGATGGCGGTTGCGTAACCGACGGCGGTCGAGTAGGAACCGGCATCGGTAAGGAAAAAGTAGGCTATTTTTAGTAAAATAGCCCACCTTCCCTGCTTTTCTCCCGAGAGATCAGTTGTGGGCTTGGTCAAGTGGCTAGAAGATCGGCTTTGGGTGCGAGTAAGGAGGCATTAGTTATGGATGTGAGTCTAGACCAAGTCATGGGTCCTAATTAGGTTAGTTTAGGGTTAGGGCTAGGTCATGGTGAGGTGGCAAAGTGAGGTGGCGGGTAAGGTGATGTGGATTTATCAATTATGAGGTAATTAATAAATAATTGTGTAAGGTTTAGGTAATGAGGTTAGGTTGCAAAATGGGATGCAGGTCACAAGGGGTCATAAGACACAAATTTGGTGTCTACATTAGCCCCTTATTGTCGTGTAGCTTGTTCTGTAAAGTTGCGCGGACAATAATATGAAGTGGTTTCTCATGTTAAAGATGTAGGTAATCCCCCTCAAATCTATCGCAGATTGAGTGAACGGGAAATCAGGGATAGGGTTGATAAAGGGTATATGTTGTAGAGAGGATGGTAAGGTGGTGGGGTAGGTCCAAGGAAGCAGACGCATGTTGAAATGCAATAGTACGACGAGGGTACATGATTTGACAAGCAAACCAGCAATGTGTAGGCAAAGGTCAATAGTTTATCCAAACAAGGGTGATATAATCCTGGTATCCAAGGCATAGGAAGTAGCTCCAGGGTATATAACAGGTGAGGTACAGGAACGTTTAGGCATGTTCGGCAGTACCAAATGGTTGGTTTGGTTGAGATAAACGTCACGGTCTAGGTCTAGGCAAAGTTGGTCGACAGATCAAGTCAAGGACCCTAATCATGCTAAAACATGAACAGGTGAGCTCGATTGCATAAAAGGTACATGATGGATGGATAAAATAAAACGTTGATTGTGGGTATGGTATTGAAGTGATGCGGTCGTGGGTCGGGCCAAGTTGTTGGGGTGAGGCCTTGGGTCGGGTCAAATGGTTGGGCGGTGGCCCGGGGTCAGGTCATAAGGGTAGAGTGAGGCCTTGGGTCGGGCCTAATGGTTAGGGCGAGGCATTGGGTCGGGCCTAATGGGTAGGGCGAGGCCTTGGGTCGGGCCGAATGGGTAGGTTGAGGCCTTGGGTCGGGCCAATTGGTAGGTTGAGGCCTTAGGTCGGGCCGACTGGTAGGTTGAGGCCTTAGGTCGGGCCGATTGGTAGGTTGAGGCCTTAAGTCGGGCCGATTGGTAGGTTGAGGCCTTAGGTCGGGCTGAATAGGTAGGTTGAGGCCTTGGGTCGGGCCAATTGGTAGGTTGAGGCCTTAGGTCAGGCCGATTGGTAGGTTGAGGTGATATTGGTGAAAAAGAGGCAAGGAGTAAATAAGGGCAAAGAATGGGGTGAAAGTTGGGTAGAGAACCGATGTCGATTCTGCATTACCGATATCGGTTAGGGGACCGATACCGGTTCCTTAGGGCAAAATGAAACCGATATCGGTGAAAGGCGAAAAACATATAAAAAGAAAAATATGGCTTGTCATTGTCACTTTTGTTATTTGCAAACCAAATCGACTTGTCTGACGTGGAGAGTTGGGATTAGAGGCTTGATTGAGTGAGGTAGAGCTATTGTATTGGCGGAGAGAGTTGATAGTGGGCCCGATTAAGGAGGAGGCAGCAGTTGATTGGCCGGGGATCCAGCAGATCAGGATTGGAGCCATGACACAGGCAGGAGGAGCTGGAGGGGCTGGACCAGCTGGACCGCCACCACCCATCCCACCACGACGACGTGTCGTCGTTCGGGTAGATTCGAAACTCTTTAATTTGGTGATTTGGTTGTATTATGCTAAATTGGGGGTTTGGGTAGGAATTAACCTTTTTAAGGAAATAATGAGAAAATGGAAATGATTTGAGAAAGGGAGAGGGTAGATAGGCTAGATAGGCTAAGGTGGGTAGGTGGGTAAGTTTTTAGGGTGTTTGGGTGGGTAGATGGGTAGAAATAGGTAAAAAAATGGGTTTTGGGGGCCGCACGGGGGTTCGGCTCTGAAAGAGGACAGTGACCGATGTCGATCACTAAGCGACCGACATCGGTTGCCAAATTGTAGGGAAAGGAATTGTTATTGGTGACCGGTGTCGGTCATGTATCGGCCGGCGTCGGTGGCTTGGTGGGTTTTGGGTTTTGGGGTTGGGTTTGAGGTGGAGGTGGGAGAAGGGTTTGGTGAAGGGTTGGGTTGTGGGTGTTTGGGGTTGGGTGTAGGGTTGTGGGGGGTGTGGGTTGGAGGTTGGGTTTTGGGTTTTTGGGCTTGGGTTTGAGGTGGAGGTGGGAGAAGGGTTTGGTGAAGGGTTGGGTGTAGGGTTGTGGGGGGTGTGGGCTGGAGGTTGGGTTTTGGGTTTTTGGGCTTGGGTTTGAGGTGGAGGTGGGAGAAGGGTTTGGTGTAGGGTTGGGTTGTGGGTTTTTGGGGTTGGGTGTAGGGTTGGGTTGGGTTGGGGTTGGGTTTTGTTTTTTTTTTGTTGGTTTTGGGTGGGATGGTTTTGGGTTTGTAGGGTGGTAGGTTGCTAGAGGGGGGGGGGTAGAGAGTCAGGGTATGGTCGGGGGGATAAAAAAGGGGTGTTTAGATGATAAAGTAGATGTTGTAATAAAGAGTAGGTCTAAGGATGTGGGTTGGTTTTGCAGGCACGTCAGCAGTTGACGATGCGGGATAGGATGCCCCCGTTGTTGGTGCGGATGAGATCACACGTATCTGCGGCTCATTGGGCCATCATGCGCGAGGTGGGACTCGGTGGAGTCCAGAGGTACAGAGCGATAGAGAGAGATCACATCCTGATGGTCTCCCTCATCGAGAGATGGGATCCGGCGACCAATGTGTTCCATCTCCCGACTGGGGAGATGACCGTCACATTGGAGGATGTGTATCGCATCCTTCGGTTACCTATCGAGGGAGAGGCAGTCTTCCAAGTAGATTCAGAGACTACGATGGACAGCATACTGCAGGTTTTTGGGGATGCGGCCGCACTACTGACCTACCATAGCGCGAGTATCGGGTACGGTGACATGTACCGTGCACATCGACATGAGACACGACTGGCTGTGTTGATGATGGTTGGGATCACCTGCTTCGCCCTCCCGGACTTAGAGGGAAGCTGCTTCCCACGAGCATTGATGGGGGTACTGCTGGAGATGGTGGAGGAGCACACCTGTTACGCCTGAGCACCAGTATATCTGGTGCAATTATACAGGGAGCTATGGGGCTATCGCCGGAGGAGGCGATTTGGTATTTGTTCTACATTTTTGTCGCATTGTTGGGCATACGAGCACATCGTATGCATCAGGCCAGTAGGGTTACCCCAGCAGCCAGGGCCACAGGTCATATACCGATATGGCTTTCAGAGGTGGTTGGGGGTTGTGGTCCAGCCACGAGCAGTTATGGCAGGTCAGGATGTGGCATACTATAGACATCTGCTAGAGGGCCTTACAGCAGTAGACATTGTATGGAGACCCTACAGAGGTCACCATCCTAGCAGAGGAGCCCGCTTACAGTTGCGCCTAATCCAGTACACATTCTAGATAGCAGGACGGAGGCCAGGAGAGTACGAGCGAATACCCCTGGAGAGGGTACGCAGGCAAATGGGGCTGAGAAAGGACGAGCCACCTCCCATTCCTCAGTACAGGAGAGATGATGTAGAGGCCCCACTGCCTGCACCACAGCCTTTGGATCCAGAGTGGGTAGCAGAGAGGCCAGCAGGTGAGGGTGTAGATGATGCTGGGTGCACGGGAGCATACAGGGTGTGGTGTGCTGGGCAGAGAGCAGCCAGGATAGTACCGCCTGCACAGCCAGACTTGGCTGCAGTGATAGGAGAGAGAGATCAGCTCAGGGGTCAGGTGTAGCTCTTACAGGGGCAGCTAGCTGCAGCATAGGCACAGATAGGTGTCTTACAGGGGAAGTTAGCCCAGGCTCAGGTACAGGCATAGGCAGCACCACCACCAGCACCACAGCCACAGGTGCAGGTTCAGGTACAGGCAGCAGCACAGGTACTAGCACCACCACCAGCAGTGGTATAGCCATAGCCCCAGGCACAGGTACAGGTACAGGTACCACAGCCACAAGCACCACCAGCGGCACCAGCACAGGCACAGGGGGCACTGGTAGTAGGTGTCAGGGGACCAGCCCCAGTACCTACAGTGGTTTTAGAGCGTTACATGGAGGCTAGAGCGGAGGCCCGATACTATCAGGATATTCTTGATGGTACCGGGGCTGATTATCAGCCCTATGCGGCACATAGAGCAGAGACCTCTCGAAGCCAGAGGTCTCAGGGAGGTGCAGCCACAGCTGGTGGATCCGTCACAAGCAGGAGGTGAGAGGCACCACAGGGACTAGCAGGGAGAGGTTCCGAGGGCGGTGGGGAGAGCTGAGAGATCCTAGATATAGTGTATTGATAGATGGGCACCGGTCTATGAACCAGGTGTATTGATAGAGGCCTGCGTGCCTAGGTATTATTCATGTATTCATTTATTGTATACCAGTCTGCGAGCCGAGTAGGGGTTGTATAGTGGATACCGGCCTGCGAGCCGAGTATATATCTATTTTTGATACGAGGGACCGGCCTGTGAGTCGAGTCGAGATTTTTTGACAGTTATTACGGCCTGCATGCCGGCTTTAGTGGATTATGAGATCACAGAGGCCCCGATGTAGGGCACATTGTATTTTTGAAAATTTGTTTATATATAGAGACGATGTTTTGATCCACGTGCAGTGTTCAAAATGTGTTTAAATATTTTGTTAATGGTTGGTAATATATAATGTATGATAAGTTTTAGTTGACATGTTGATAGATGGATGATGTTGATGTTTTTGTTTTTGCACGTATATATGAATGTCAGGTTATGTGATAAATTGGTGGTTTTGTGACATTATGATATATGTAACTGATGAGTTGGATCCAAATGATGTATAGATTGATAGTTTCTTGATATCCGTAGTTGATGGTTTGTGTATTTGTATAAAATAAATGATGTTAATGAAATTGTAATGCTATGTGTGGTGGATGAACAAATGTGGTAAATTGTGTTGTTTATGCAGGAAAAGAGGCGGGCGCGACAAAAATTTAGGTGAGAAATGAAGAAAAGAATGCTGTTGAGAAAAGATAGGTGTGTAACCGATATCGGTTAGGGAACCGATATCGGTAGCTGATAGACCGATATCGGTTAAGTAACCGATACCGGTTATTCAGGTATGAGCTTTTCTAAAAATAGAAAAGCTAGGGTGGCAACTTAAGTTTTAATTTTAGAGCCATGCAAGAGGTTAAATACGCGAACGCGACGCTTTTTGACGACTGAGACAGGTATTTGCATGAGAGATTTGAGTGATAAGGAGAAGAGAGACAGGAAGGTGAATGCGATCGGAGATTCAGAAAGTAGAAAGATGAATTTGAAAAGAGTGGTGATAATGGCAGGATGAGGAGAAACATCCAGCAGGCAGGGACAAGAGGGAAGACAAGGGCCACCTCAAGCTACTACAACCCTAGAGGTAAATGTTTTGGTTGTGATTTGATTTTTGCATGTGTTATGAATAAGAGATTAAGTGGGTAGATATGAAGAAGAAAACATGATAGCAAGGGTTATAGGTGAGGTAAGTGTTACGTGGTAGGTAATCAAGGGTTTCGGGTATGTCTGTGTATACAGAGAGGAATAAACGAGCAATTTATTGTCGTAGGTGGTTGTTTTAGGTAAGATGTATGTAATTGACAGTGACCGGTAGCGGTTAGGGAGAACTGGTATCGGTTACCCAACCGATATCGATTATGTATAACTGATACCGGTTACTAGAGGAATTTTTAGAATGTTTGAAAAACCCTGACGGATTGAATGGTTGTTTGTTGTTTTGGTGTATGCAGGCAAAGGCAGGGTTGAGGATGAATGATAATGTGCCAGCACTGTTGTCACGGATCCGAGCGGATGTAACACCAGCGGAATGGACATTGATAAATTGTTTGGGGTTAAGTGGAATCCGTTATTATTCATGAATTGCACGGAACCATGCTATGTTGCAGGCATTGATTGAGAGATGGAATCCCAAGACAAATACCTTTTATCTACCAACAGGGGAGATGACAGTAACATTGGAAGATGTGTTTCAGATTTTGAGACTCCCTATTACAGGAGAACCAGTATATCAGGCACTACCTAGCGCGGCACGGGGAGCGATAACAGCAGTATTTGGTCCATACGCCCGAGATTTGACACAGCGAGGTTTATCCTTTACGTATGGGGTAATGTATGCAGCACACCCTGGGGAGACAAGGTTAGCAGTGATATTAATGATAGCAGTAGGGTATTATGCATTGCCGAGGGTAGAAGGAGGAAGATTTCCAAAGGCATTGATGTGTGTTATCTGGGAGATGGTAGAAAGGAATGTTACGTTTGCATGGGCACCTGCATATTTGGCGGAGCTATACAGGGGTTTATGGGCTTGTAGGTGAAATCACAGGACGACACTGGATTGTTCATACGTATTACACTGTTGGGCCTATGAGCACATTGTTTGTGTGCGACCAATAGGCCGACCCATCCAGTCAGGAGAAACCAGAGTGCAGAGGTTGGGATTCAGACGATGGGTCCAGACAGAACAAGAGGCCAGATCCCAGGCCGTGACGGGTGATATTGAGAATTACAGGTAGGTATGGGAGAGAGTGACGGTTGCGGATATCTGTTGGAGGCCATACGGAAACTATATGGTAACAGAGAACATAGCTGAGGAGTTGAGGGGTGTAGAGCGATTGAGGTGGATCGCAGGGCACAGGCCGGGCGAGTATGAGAGGATTCCTATAGATCGCATGTGACGACAATTTGGATTTGTGCAGGATATACCCCTGGCTTATAGACCATATATGAGGATCGATGCAGAGGCAGTATTCTCACCTCCCCGGCCAACACCTCCAGAAGGGCCGGAAGAGGTAGCAGCCGATTGTAGGATAATGGATGCGGGAACGACAGAGGCCTATAGATTATGGTGGGCAGCGGAGCTGCGAGGTATACGTGATTGTCCTGACATAGCTGTGATTACAGCAGAGAGGGATCGTCTGCAGTGTTTAGTTCAGCAGCTCCAAACGCAGGTGAATGAGACAAGAGGATTGTTAGTGGTTGCGGAGTCACGGGCAGAGAGACTAGAGGTTGGAGTCCTTCATGCGAGAGGGCGTATTCATATGTTACAGGAGAGATTGGAAGATCAGTGGGTGGTACCAATAGCCGTGGTACCTTTGAGGACAGAGAGACCCGGCGAGAGGGGTCGACGATCACGATCATCACCTAGTTCGGGATGAGGCGTGAGGGTCTGAGTAAATTTTAGCAAGGTATAAGAATAAATAAGAGTACCGACCTGCGTGTCGATGATAGAGAAGATGTATTTGTTTAACATCTAAATAAAATGAGATATGTATGTTGATTTGAGTTATAATAATAAGAATGTTTTCGTTTTGACTTTCGGTGTTTTGAAAAAGGATAAAGAGGAATGTGATTAAATAGAAATACACAAAAATATTTATATTCACCACACAGGATAGGTTATGGTAGGGGATGGTCGAGCTAACCTTGGGAGACCTCATGTCTCCAAAGTGCTGCCTACATAGCCCATTGCACAAAGCAAGGAGGGGCCTCAGACCGATGTAGTTCTCCCTTAGGATCAGGGAGAGGCGAATTCAGGCAATTGGGTACGGTTTAGGCAATTGGTTGGTTGGTAAAAATATTAAGATTAGTAAAGGTAAGGTGGATGGTGTTGGTAACGAATTGGTGATGTTGTAAAAGGTATGAGGGAAGCGGAAGTTAGCCTACCCAAGTAGTAGGGAATCGTGTCCTGATTAAGGTCAACACACAATCCTAGATGCGAGGCAAAGCAGAAAGAGTGCTCCGTAGATGAAGAGAGCTAAACAAACCACACCACGTAGAACGAGCTTGGAGCCCTAGGTACCGTGCATGGACGAGAAGTCAATAGGTGAAAAGAGTTGTATGATCACAATATATCAGGTGTACGTCACGTCCCTTGAGTTGAAACAAATGGTGAGGTGAGGTGGATGGTATAGCTGAGGTGCAAAGAACTTATTACAAAGTGAGTGTTCTGACGAAAGAGAACCTACCCTAAATAGACAAGTCCATGACTCAAAATTTCTTTTGAATGAGGCTTTTATTTTATTGAATGTAAACTGATCGATGCGGGAAGTCTACAAGGGATATTGATTGTATTATTCTTGAGGTCTTCACGAAGCTGATCAATGCGAGAAGCTTCTGATAAAGGCTGACTGTGTATAGCTGTCCTTCAATGGAGCAGTCTATTTATAGTAGCAGATATGATTGTAATGCATAGCTGTCCTTCGGGGGAGCAGTCTATATATAATAGCAGCAATAGTTCGGCATATAGCTGTCCTTCGAGGGAGCAGTCTATAGTTAATTTAGATGACTAGATGTTCTTTTGGCGTGAAGCATCTAGTTTAGTAGGAAGTTTGACTCAAGAAAATCCCATAAGAATACGGCTTATTTTAATACTTTGAAGTCATGGACTAGACTAAAAAGGGGAAGGCATCATCAAGGGGAGGTGAGAATCAAACTATGTGAGCTTGATTGTTATTATGAGGTGTAGGAAACAGAGTGTATGTAGTGGTAAGTGAGCTCAAGGGACGAGCGGCAGGTAGATAAGAAGTGATATAACACTAATTTCAACAGTAGAATGGTCGAAGATGAAAGGCATTAAGGGGTTCAGGCTCAGGTTTACCATTAAGCGAAGCTAAACGATAAGTACCAGATCCATAGGTGTGAGTGATTATATAGGGCCCAATCCAATTGGGAGCAAATTTTCCACGTTTGCTCTTTTCTAGTTTGGTTACATGTTGATTCTCTTTGAGGACAAGATCACCAACCTTAAAGGTACGCTCATGAATTCGCTTATCATAAGCATGTTTAATGCGTTTTTGATAGATTTGAAGGTGATCAAGAGCTGTAAGACGGCGTTCGTCAAGAAGCTCCAATTGGGCTAACCGCTCTTGGTGGAAATCATCGTTGGTGAGAATATCCTGAAGAGATATTCTAAGGGAGGGTATTTTTATTTCGAGAGGCAAAACAGCCTCGGTACCGTATACCAAAGAAAAAGGTGTGGCATTAGTAGAGGTACGAATGCTAGTACGATAAGCCCAAAGGGCAAAGGGAATGTGATCGTGCCAATTTCTTCCGGATTCATTGACAATTTTCATGAGGATTTTGGTTAGTGTTTTATTAGCGGACTCGCATTGCCCATTGGCTTGTGGATAGTAGGGTGAGGAGAAACTAAGTTTGATACCAAAGTTGTCGCAAAGGTCTTGCAACAACTTGTTTTTGAAAGATTTTCCATTATCTGTTATCAGGCGATGAGGAACACCAAAACGACAGATAATGTGGTGGTTAATGAACTCGACAATTTTTTCTTTTTTGATTGAAATGAGTGGAATAGCCTCCACCCATTTTGTGTAATATTCGGTCGCTGTGATAATCCAATGGTGACGTTGTGAAGAGGTCAGGTGAATCTCACCAATAAGGTCTAAACCCCATTGTGAGAAGGGCCAAAGATCTCGAGCGACCTGGAGTGGGTGGCTAAGAGTATGTTGAAGGTTGGCATGTTGCTGACACATAACACAACGCTTAACATATTCGTAGCAGTCGTTATTGAGAGTAGGGCAATAATAACCAAGGCGAAGGATTCGTTTGGCCACGGCAAGACCGCTAAAATGTCCACCACAAATACCGTCATGGACCTGTTGGATGGTATGAGTGGCCTCTGCGCCAGTTAGACAGCGAAGGAGGATGCCGTCAAAGCCACGTTTATAGAGGAGTCCCCCCATGACAACATAACGTGAAAAACTTTTAAGAAAAGCACGTTTGCCGTTACTAGTAAGGTCAGGTGGGAGGACAGAGATTGTAAGATAATCGTGAAATTGGTGATACCAAGTATCCTGCGAACTAGTAGACACAGTATTTATCATACAAACTACCGGGGTTAAATAGGATGGGGCAAAAAGTTGCTGGACCACAACGAATAATTCAGAGTCAGTTGGTGTGGCGGGAATTTACGAGGCTAGGCAAGCCATAGTGTCCGCAAATTTGTTAGTGGAGCGTGGAATGGTTTGTATAGAATAGTGGGTAAATAAGGCTAGAAGTGAATCCACGTAGTGTTTGTATTTTTGAAGTTCCTCATTTTTGTATTGGTAGACGCCCATAACTTGATTGAATACCAATTGAGAGTCGCCAAAAATGTTGATAGATTTGATGCCTAAGTGTAACGCAACTTGGAGACCCAGAACAAGGGCCTCGTATTCCGCTGTATTATTAGTGCAAGGGAAATCAAGTCAGAATGAAAGAGGCATAGGTTCAGCGTCGAGAGGAATGAGAACAACGCCGGCTCCTCCTCCGCGCTGGCATTTAGATCCATCGAAGAAGAGGGTCATTGGGTACGACTCCTCCGTGAGGGAAAGAGTAGTGATGAGTTCGTCGGGGAAGGTAAAATTGGTAAATTTTTCCCCAGGTAAAGGAGCTTCTGCAAGTTGGTCTGTGATGGTTTGTCCTTTGATTGATTTCTGGTGGACAAACTCAAGGTCGAGGTCGGCGAGAAGCATGAGCCATCTGGTAATGCGTTGGTTCAGATGAGGTTTGGCATACATGTAATGGATGGGGTCTGTATTGGTGATGACGAAAGTCTTGTGATTTAGAAGGTAGTGTCGGAATTTGGTGGCCACGAATGATAGGGCAAGGCAAAATTTTTCTACATGTGTGTACCTAGTCTCATAGTCCACCAAAGTACGGCTTATATAATAAACGGCTTTTTCACGATTCTCAGAGTCACAATGTGCAAGCATGGCTCCTACAGCATGGTCGGTGGCGGAAATGTAAAGGTAGAAAGGGCAGTCGTCTTGGGGTGGGATAAGCACGGGTGGCTGCAAGAGATAGGATTTGAGAGCTTCGAAGGCTTGGTGACATTCTTCACTCCATTGGAATGCAATATCCTTTTTAAGGAGGTGATGGAAAGGTTGACATCGATCTGAAAGTTGGGAGATGAAACGTCGGATAGATTGGAGCTTACCTTGTAAACTACGCAATTGTTTGATATTTTTGGGTGGGGGCATTTCTAGGATAGCTTTGACTTTAGATGGATCGACCTCAATGCCACGCAAAGAGACGATAAAGCCAAGAAGTTTTCCCGAAAGAACACCAAAGACACATTTCTTCGGTTGAAGGCGGACAGAATATTGTAACAGGCGATCAAAAATAATGGTTAAAACATCGAGATGTTCACTACGATGTTTAGACTTGCTGAGAAGATCGTCGACATAATCTTCAAGGATAGTGTGCATAATGTCATGAAAAATGTAGGTCATAGCCCGCTGATAGGTAGCACCGGCATTCTTAAGGCCAAATGGCATGACAAAATGTTTCACTCGGAATGTTTCGGCTTCTGGGAATAGAGTTGCTTCTATCCTTTCATTCCTTTTAGAAACAGATGAGGTTAGGGTTAGGAGGAATACCTGTTGAATGTCGAGATGGTGTGCGTGTACCATAGAGAAAGATCAGGTTGACTGCGAAGAACTCATTTTTGTCTTGGAAGGACTACCTGCAAATAAGAACACAAGACCACAAGATTTTGATTAAACAATAAATGAGGAAACTGCCTTGGGCCCAGGAAATGTAAAAATTCCTTTCGAAGGTGGTCAGTTCCCCTGCTAATATGAATTAACACAAAAGACTACAAAATATCAATTAAATTGTTTCGTTAAACTAGGTAGGGGAAAGGCTAGTTTTCTGGTTTTGATCAGAGGAACCGATACCGGTTACTGATAACCGATGCCGGTTACTGATAACCGATACCGGTGGGTTCTAGGATCTTCTTGGTAGCTATGGTGTTTTGTAATGGCTGGTTTATGGATGATATTTGGAAATGGGATGATTAGAAGTAAAAGGATAATAGTTAGATGCCATGACATGTTGGGTAGTAGATTCAGAGACAGATTTAGGAGGACTGAAATTCACAGAGCAGAAGAAATGTTATAACAGAGGACATGCAAGATATGACTTACTGGTTTTGGCAAAGATGCAAGTTGATCTCCTCTACTGCAAGCACTTCTGGTTTCTTCACTTGTCTCTGCTCTGTCAAGTGAAGAGCTAGCCTCTGTTCCTCACTCGCAATGCTCTCTCTTGATCCAGAAATCCTTCGACTGATCCCAAAATGAAATTCCGATCCGTTGTTTTGGTTTAGGGAGCCCATTTATAGGGAACCGATGGCGGTTGCGTAACCGACGGCGGTCGAGTAGGAACCGGCATCAGTAAGGAAAAAGTAGGCTATTTTTAGTAAAATAGCCCACCTTCCCTGCTTTTCTCCCGAGAGATCAGTTGCGGGCTTGGTCAAGTGGCTAGAAGATCGGCTTTGGGTGCAAGTAAGGAGGCATTAGTTATGGATGTGAGTCTAGACCAAGTCATGGGTCCTAATTAGGTTAGTTTAGGGTTAGGGCTAGGTCATGGTGAGGTGGCAAAGTGAGGTGGCAGGTAAGGTGATGTGGATTTATCAATTATGAGGTAATTAATAAATAATTGTGTAAGGTTTAGGTAATGATGTTAGGTTGCGAAATGGGATGCGGGTCACAAGGGGTCGTAAGACACAAATTTGGTGTCTACAGATTCAATAATTTTAACAGATAGGAAAGAATGAATAACCACAGATAGAAACAAAAAGACAAGTCTTCTTGTACTGATATCTTTTTAACTCTTTTACACTTGCCAAAATAGTCAGAGTCCCAGCCCCTTAGAATGGAATGGAGAGTTCATTATATAGCTTACAAATTAGTTACACTTGGTAATCGTTTATTTTAACTAAAAGATTAATTAAGGAAATGTTCAATACAATATCCTTAATTAATTTACAAGGAGCTCAGCACTTAAAAATAGAAGGAGGAAAAGATAATCTAGAAGAAGAAACATCCAATTATGGTTTATGTGGGCCCATTGATTCGAAGATCTAATATCTGAATTTCTTCAATGCTTTAGCTATCTCCATACCTAGTGGGATTGTTGTGTTGGCAGTGGCATGAGACCAAGTACCTAGAAATTTTTTCATATCCTTATCAAACTTAGTATGCTCCAGGTATTCTTTATTTTCCTTAGAAATTGTAGATTAAAGGAAGCAAATGTCCTTTATCCTCTCTGTGGTAATTAATTCCTCTTTGAACAAGTCTTCTTTGATAAATTTTTTGAACTGAGATTTTATCTCTTGAAGAGAGAAAGGAACACCCAGTGCTTCTTCCAGAACCTTCATTTTCCATTCGACACCAAAAAACCATGCCTTTGACAAGTTATTCTTGGCATTATCAAATACATTGTTGGCCAACAGGATCTTCTCATCAGCTTGTCCCATAAGATGAAGATCTATAATACAACTAGTCCAGAGCTTCAGCTCTTTATCCAAAACCCTTATTGAGGAAGTGAGTTTCTGATGTAGATTAATCACTTTCTTGTTGGCCTTGAAGGCTTCCTCAATGAAATTTAAACCAGCTATAATCATATCATCAACCATGGCTTCTAAATCCTTCCCATAAGTAGAATACTTATGTATATCTTTGATGCTATGAACTTCATCTTGGCTGAGAATCATGGGGGGTGGAAGAGCAGCCAGTGGGATAGGATCCAAAGCCCTATCTTTGGCCAATAATGACTTGATAAATTTGGAAAGAACTTGATTCTGTTCTTCCAACTGTTCTATACTTTTCTTTCCCTTCTCTAATCATTCAATAACCTTTTTCAGTGTTTCTTGAAGGTTATGAACGTCACTCTCAGGAGTGGATTCCCCCATTGGGATTTTAGAAAGGACTAAATCAGAGACCAGGAGATCCTGGTCTACCTTATTAACCTTGGGCTTTGTAACCTCCAAGAACTATTGGCCTTGAGCATCAGTTACTATCCTTGAAGTGTTCTTAGCTCTCTTAGCTAGAGGAGGAGTAGTTCCTAGTAGAGCTGCTACAACATCAAAATTAGGCCCTGTTATCCGAGAGGAAGATTTCCTCTTCTTGTTGTCAACCATGGGTTGCACCCAAGCAAAAGTAGAAGAAGAAGAGGAAGGAACAATGGGCCCAAGAGCAAGTGAACTCATGGCACTTAGAGTATTGACCACTATTTCCTCTAGCAAATAAGTGGAGGGAGTATCAAGATCTTCCTTTGTAGAGGATTTTGCGGTACTAGGAGGCTCTGTACAAGAAATTTCCTTTTCTTTTTCAACAGTGGCTTTAGGAGTTCCTGTAGGATTTGGCATTTCACCATCATCACTCTCACTAAGAACGATAATGTTCTCTGGTCCTAAAGGTAGCTTTGGATGCTCAAGAAGAGGTTCTTCATCAATTTGTTCCTCTTTAACCTCTTTGATCTTCTTTTGGTACACTTGAGTAGGAGTAGATGACTCAGGATCTTTCATTGAGGAAGAATGAGGGGTTGGCTCAAGAACCTCGGTACTGGTTGTATGTGCTTCCTTCCCTAGTGTAGAGGTGTCTCTGGAAGAAGTTCCACCCTGATTCTTCTTGAACTCATGAACCTTCCAGTCCTGCCAAACTCTAGTTCTTACAAGAACAGGGGCCATAATCTCAACCAAATCATCTCTCTCTCTTTTTTGTACCAATCTAGATCCTCCAAAGGAGTGCATTTGATTGTTATCTTGTATTCAAAGGAATATAAGTCCTCATCATCGTCCTTAAGTCCTTTAGGAACTTGGTAAAGATTTTGATCTTTGATGTGTTGTAAAGAGAGTCTGCCATAGTGCCTTCATCTGGCTTCAAAATCATCTACACAATCAGCCCAGTAATCCTCAGTGTCTGGCTTGTGATGATAGTTTATCCTAAGGTTCTGATAAATAAACTTCTTTAGATCAAAGCAAGTTTTCAGCCTGAAGAAATAAATACTGATAGAAGTAATAGCCCTTTCTACGTTTTGGACATCCAAAGTTGTTTTACATGTACAGTTTCCCTAAGAGATAAGGAAATGCAGGCCAGTGATCTTCTTGTCTATGCATTTCCTATGTAGCTTATCAAGTTGCCTGCATATTTCAACCAGGGCCATTTTATCACTTTAGAACATAGGGAGCTTGAGAGGTGTGCTTTCATAGCCAACTAACCTGATGTATGAAAACCTCTTGAATTGGATAAAAAAGAGCCATACTTGGCTATAAGGTTCATTGCTTCATCAGAAAATATCCTAGCAGTGTTTCCCTCCAAGAGTCTTACAATGTACATCATGAAAGCATCATTGACTCTTCTAAAATTGTGATTGCTAGTTTCAAGGGTAAATTGAGGGCAGTATGTGTAAATAGGTTCATTCTTCTGGCCCTCTAAGTAGGTGAAACCAAACCACTACCGGGATGTAACTAGGGTATACATGAGATAAGAAGTCATATAGAACTTCTTAGTCTGTTGAACACTAGACAACTACTCAGTCAAATTCATGCAAACAATTTTGGCCCAATTAATGTTTTGCTTGCCCTCATAGATGATGTTTATGAAGGGGCACATCTAGAAGTGAAACTCATTTGTGTAAGGAAACCCCATGATACAGTCAAGAAAAATAATAAATTCAAATAGCTCCTCATTAAAATTAACCCTGTATAATGCATTGGAGAGTCGGGATGCTCCCTTCTTAGGGTTCTTTAACCATGATTTTTATATACGTACCTTATATGTGTCACTGTCTTGGTCAAATTGGGTTTGAGCTTGGGCACGAGTGATAATTATGGAATCCTTAGTCTCTAGAATGTGTATGGTAGCAACAATGGTGGCAACATCTAGTTTTGTAATTAATTCCCCATGCACATTGGTGAGTTCCTTAGTATCCGGGTTAAAATTGGCTCCGCAAGGAAGCACCATGTCTGCACACTGTATAGAGATAGGAAAACCAGCTACGTATGCAAGTCCACTGTCACTGATCATTTTTTCCATGGGAGAAATATTAGAGCATGTTAATCTACCCCAAAAATCCCTAAAATCTAGGTGCCAAACCTCAATGTCTTCGATATCAGGTACAGAGGTCTTAAGAGGTGACACATGTTCCTGACCCTGAAACTTGATCTTCATTTTTGTAATGCACAGGGGAAAATCCTTTCAAGATTGAAATCGTGATAAGAATGCAAGGGATATAGGGGCACGAGAAAATGACTTTAATGGCAAGGATTCGAGCAAGAGATGGCAAGTGAGCAATGTGGAAAATGTGTAGGAGATAGTCCAATTAAATAGTCATTTAGGAGAGAGAAGGTCATTAAATGTGCATTAAATTTGCCTCACACTGACTCAAAAATATGAAAAGTAGGAAAAGTAGAGAAAATTTTCTTAGACGGTCTTTGATGCATTTGGGACATGAGGGATGCGAAGATACGATCCGGCCGATGTGGGCGATGTGGGATATGTGGGCCAAATGAGCACAGGTGGTCATAGAACTTAGATACGTGAATTATTTGAAGGATGTGAGGACGTGAGGGACATGAGGATGTGATTCAGATGATGCGTGCAATACAAGGAAAGTGGGAACAGAAATACCTGATGCGGACAATCGGGTAAAAGGAAGTTCAGGCGAACTTGGGACAAATGGGCTAAGAAGTTCCAAAAAATCTGACAGTTAGGAATATTCAAGGAAAGTGGCCGATTGACAAATAGAAGGTCCAGTGGTACTTGGGAAATGAGGGACAAAAATTTCTGACAGACCCGCAAGTCACCAAAAAGACTTCAAAAAACATAATTTCCACTATCTCTTCAAGTTTTCTCTTCATTAGAACATTACTAAAGGTGCCAACTCAAAATTTTCAAAATTATGACTTTCAAAAGAGGGGAAATTTTGAGAGGAAAAAAACTGGCTCTTTCTGGGGATGACTTGACTAGATCAGAAGAATGAGGCAAGATAAGAATCGAGAAAAACTCATGGAAATAAGAACAATGTCTTATCCATTGGGCAAAAGAGTGAAGGGCAAACCAATACAGAAGACAACACACCAGAAACCAGGAAAGGCAAATAACAAGGCAAGGGAAAGCAAACACACCCTATACATAATATACATAGGACACCCTATTCCCCTAGGACTTGAACAATTTTAGGTACTTCCCAATATAAGGAAGTGGGAGAGAGCATCCATCCATGTAATCAAGATAGAAATAATTTTCACCAACAAAGTGTCTGATTCTAGAAGGACCAAGCCAAAGAGAATCAAACTTACCATGGCTTCCTCCAGGTTCATGTCTTTTATTCCACAGGAAAACAATGTCTCCAACTTTGAAATCTCTAGATCTGGTATTCTTGTCAAAAAAAGATTTCACCTTCTCCTAATGGGCAGATATTCTATTAAAAAACTATAGCCTGTCTTCATTCGATTTCTGGAGATACATGATCCTTTTATCTAGAGAATCACTGAAACTGGTGTCTTCAATGGCCTTCATCAAATACAAAACTAGTAGCTCCACTGTCACCTGTAGTTGTGCTTCCACACCATACTCTACTTGAAAAGGGGACATCCCAATTGCTCTTTTAGATGTAATCATGTCCAACTAGAGAACAACATAGAGCTTTCTGCTTGACTATTACCTTGAGGATAGTAATATGAGGAATGAGCAAGGGAAATACCATATCCATAATAGAAATCCATCATTTTAGCAGAAGAAAAATTTGAAGCATTATCAGTCACAATCTTGTCGGGTACTCTAAACCTTATCAGGATGTTCTCTTTAATGAAATTACATACTACCTCTGAAGTGGTACTTTTAACTAGGATAGCTTCCACCCACTTAGTGAAATAATTTGTGGCAGTCAACACATAAGTATTCCCTCCACTTAAAGATGGGTTGAGTGTTCCAATAAAATCCAAACCCCATTGTTGAAAGGGTTCTTCAATCACAACTGGTTTAAGTAGCAAAGCGGCTAACTTTGGTCTTCCCACAAAAGTTTGACAAGCTTCACATTTATCAACCCATTTTGATGCATCCTTAAACAAAGTAGGCCAATAGTACCCTACACACATAATTTTTTGGGTAGTAATAGCAGATGAGAAATGACCCCCACAAGCTTTGTCATGGAAGGATGATAAAAGCTTCTTTTGTTGTTATTTGTCAAAACATTTCAAAAATCTTCCATCTACTCCACGTTTAAACAAAGTATTTTCCCACAACACATACTTTGTTGATCTTAGCTTGATATCTCTTTTCTCGTTAGAAGTTAAGTGAGATGGACACTCACCATAGGTGAGGAAGTGGGCAATGTCAACATACCATTCATCCGTTGAGCTGAGAAACAAAACAATAATAACATAATCCTCATTTTTAGGCAACCCATGACTAGCTCCTTCAGCGATGAGTTCACATAGGCCTTTACCCCAAACTAGTTTAGTTGGTCTGATGTCAATATCATATTCTTAAACCTTTGCAACCCAGTTTCCTCTCTTAGTTCCAAATTCTTGTTGTGTAAGAATGGACTTGATGGTTGTATCGAGCACAAGTATCACTGAGTGAGAGTTAAGAATATAAAATCGAAACTGCTTAACAACTTTGACCACTGCAAAAGCATGTTTCTCCATCATAGTATACTTTAGCTCATGATTTTTAAGAATATAGCTCATGAATGCAAAATTGGGAGATCATGGTCTTCAGAGTCTTTCTGGGTTAACACAGTGGCCAGGGTACTTTCTGTGGCATATCAATAGATAATAAAGTCCTTTCTAAAATCTGGACATGCTAAGATAGGAGTCCTAGTAATAGCCTTTTTAATGCCTTCAAATGCTTCTTTCCCTTCAGGGGACCAACCAAATGTTTGTTTTCCTTTCATCAATTAGGAGATATTCAAAGTTATCTCTGCAAAATTAGGAATGAATCTTCTCAGGAAGTTGATCTTACCAAAGAAATAATGCACTCCCTTTTTACTTGTAGGAAGAGGGATCTACTGAATAGCTTGAACTCGTTCAAGATCATTCTTGATTCCTTCATTAGAGACAACATGTCCCAAAAATTTTCCCTCCGTGACACAAAAGATATAATTCTTGGGATTAAAAGAGACCCCATGTTCTCTGCATTTCAAAAGAACCTTTTCCAGATGCTGAAAATGATCTGCTCTAGTTTTAGAAAATATAGTTAGGTCATCTAGATACACCATGATACATTTTATTTTCAAGCTTCCAAAAGCCAAGTACATAGCCCTTTGAAAGGAGGAACCAACATTAATGAGTCCAAAGGGTATCCTCTTGTAATCAAAAGTACCCCAAGGAGTGGTAAAGCTAGTCTTATGTTGATCTATAGTGTTGACTTCTACTTGATTGTATCCTAAGAAACCATCAAGCATGGACAAAATTTCAGCTCCTATAACAACTTGCAACACCTGGTCCATCATGGGTAGGGGGTAGTTGTCCTTGTTAGTGTGAGTTATCATGTGTCCTCCTCTCATATTGGAGGTTCATCTCACATGGGTTAGGTTTAGCATTAGGTTTAGGGTTTCATGTGTGTCATGCACTAGGTTTACTCAACACCCTATATGTACCCTTTTACTATTCATTTATGAGCATACCAAGACACTCCACTATCTTTCCTCTATATGCAAGATTTTTTTCTATTGAGTAAGTTCTTCCATTACTGATAAATTATTTCTTGCAATCACTGGAGCTATCATGATTTTGTTGGAGTGTAACTACTTCATGGTACCTTGTTTCCGATTCAATTCTCACAAACTCTTTTCATGGTATCAGAGATGAGATCGAGTAAAATGTGCACTCATTATTTTTTAGTTTCGATTACTCTTTCTTGGTTTTGTTCTTTTACTCTACATGTAAGTTTTTCGATCACTATTTTCTGGAATTATTTTGCTAATCTCTCTAAAAAACTTTCTCGGAAAGTTGTGTCAGTTTTTGTATCTTTTTGTGCATGTGCAAGTTTTTACCTTGAGCAATCAAGGGTTTAGCCACCTTTTTTAGCTAGCTGCAGCTAAATCCAAAATAGAGTATTTTCTAGTTTTTTAATTTTTTTATTTAACTAGAATTTTTTTAATCTCTGGTTTTTGGTTTTCTCTATGCTTTTTTGTAGATTTAGGTAAAATTTTTTGGGGTTTGGACTCTGTCCCAAGCTTTCTCTCCTCTTTGGCCTGTGTTGGTGGATCTCTAGCTCGCGCATTGGGTTGTTGTACACATTTTTTTGGCCTTTTCCTAATCTCATGGGCTCGTGCATTGTTTGAAACATGGATTCGAGGAGTTTTGTTTGCTATGGCATTTTATTTTAGTGGAAGCTCATATTTTTGTTGCTACCGCCATTTTTGTTACTGCTCGTAGGGTTTTGTTGCCACGGCTACTCCTCCCATGGCTTCCCCTCCTCCCATGGCTGCTCCTGTCATGGCCCCTCTGTCCTACTGCAACCGGCCTGCCTTTCCTCCTTACGGCCCTTCCAATCCACACGATTTCCAAACAAAAATAGCAAACACAAACAAAAAAATCCACATGGTTTCCAATCCTTCACGGCAGTTTTCAAGCACAACAACAACAAACTCAAACAATAAACTACACGCGCATTTTTTGGTACTTGTTTTTTATTGGTAAGTCACTTTTTTGGAAAAAAAAATTGGTACATTTTTTACTACCTTCCAAAACCCGTACATTTTCAAAAAATACAAATTCCAAATCAAATTTTTGGTAAGTTTGTAAAATATTTGGGTTCCTTGGTAAGTTTTTACTTACTTTCTAACCTTTTTAAAAATATCATGCCTTTTTAATTTATTTCCTTCTAATTTAAACTTTTTTGGTAAGTTTTTAAACACGCAAAGTTTTTAAATTAAGGATGATTCATATTTTAAAAAAAAAAAAAAACTTACTCTCTTTTAAAAAAAAAAAGGCTTTTTCAAATTATTCTTTCTAACTTTTTTATAGATTCCTTTCTTAAACAAAAGAGGTAAGTATTTTTCATATTTAATTTAATTAGGATTTAGATCTTAACTAGTTTTGGTAATTAATTAGATTTAATTTGATTAAATCTATTTTTCATTAATTACAAAATAACCTATCTCATTTACGATCTATAGTAAATTAAAAATCGTCCCTTCAATAACCCTCCTTGTCATTTTTTTAACTCCAATAGCTCTAAAAATAGCAAAATTGGGCGTTTCCAAATGGTAAAATTTAGGGGTTACTGTTGATTTTTTTTCACTAATCATGGGCTCAAGTGTGTAGTATCATTCTGAGCACCTTTTTTCCTTCCGAGCTATTTTCCGGCGTTCTGAAGATTCTCTTAATTCCTTGAGTTCATTTAAAACCTTGTATTTCACCCTTATTATTGCTTGCGACTGGTGAGCACATACGCCACAGTCTATAACAAGGGGGTTTCCTTTTATGACGTGAGACATTTTTTCTCACCACCAGGATTGGCTTTCACCTCCTTCCTTGTTTCTTGCTTGTTTACGGTGTCCTATTTGCTGCACTCCACGAAACATTGTTGTGGTCTCCTCTCTTGCGCTGTAACATCCTCATTTTTATACATTAGAACAAGTAATTTTTTTTGACAAATGCTTCCTGGTTCTAAATACATAATTTAGAACTCACAAATCAAAATAACCATTCTTATAACAGATAACCATATGCAGCTGTAATGACTCGGAGTACCTCCGATCTATTCATTCCATGACTCGGTAATCTACCGATCTATTCATGAGTATTAAGAGTTGGCATTTTTATTTAACACATCACTCTTGCGGTTCTCTTCCCTATTCTGGGATTCAGAATGCTCTGTCCAAGGAACCTATCTGAATAATTGTTACCATTATTCATCGGCATCTCATCCCTTAGACTAGGTGACTTAGGACAGCACAATCAGCAGCTTGCGATACTTTAGCCAAAGATTTGAAACATAATGCTTATGTCTCGTATTCCTTGACGGCATACTCGTCAATCTGGAATACGTCCTTCACCCCATTCCTATGTTATGTAGAATGTCTTATACTGACTTCTGTCAGACTCTCCTGTCCCAAGTTATTCACTCAGGAACGGATTAGTAAGATGAAAACGTTATAGGGATGCTCCCAAGGACTAGGGATACGCTGACATACTGGATCAACCCTAGTTAATCCAGTGTGTCAAAATACCCCGAGTCTCCTAGGGCAGCCTTATAACGTGACCACGTTCCTAATCAGTCCCAGAGTAACTTGTTCAAGTTAAGGTGTAAATCTTAACAATCAATGCAAAGGGTGTCGCCATAAGTCACCTGCATTGTTGTATCTTCGAGAAGATCCTAATCTTCTCGAAGGTACAACCCTGTAGTTGACTTGTGCCATCAACCTTTAAATCCACCTCGATAAGATCTACTAAATTTTAAGGTGTTTCTTACCTTGAGTTAAAATTATACTATCAGGCGCTCCCTTAAGGGTAGTCTTTCTCAATCCTTGGGTTCTTCACCTTAGAACTGCCTTTCATAGTAAAACCCATTACACAAGAGAAGTTATTAAGACTAGAGGTCCCTTCAAGGAGTTCATAGAAAAACATAAATCTAAATCAACGAAACTGGACAATAACCCTTAATCTTCACATGAGATTGCTAACCAAACCTTTTTTTTTTGTTTATATCAAATCTCATAACTGAAATTATATCTTACTTTTAGTATCGAGATATAGTGATTAAGAATCCAATTAAACGTTGTCTTTCCTTAGATCAAGACTAGGAAGTAATAATTTATTTAGCTCATTTAGCTCCTGCTCAGGTCTATTTTAACCTTAACTTTCCAAAAGACAGTGATCTAGAATTCCAATTTAGCTAGAGATAGAACCTAATAGAACTACTAAGCAATCATAAGTATTCAGTCACATAACCTTGCAAGCTTACTTAGATATTCACAAAAGTCTCAAAGTTATACAATAATAACAATGCTCTCAAGATCATGCGAACCGAAGAAGATCAAACCATCAAGATACGAATAAAAACACATAAGTAACAAATATCTCTTTTCATTCCTTTCAAAGCTAATCAAATACATTTTATGCATTCAGCATATCCGATACAATACTCAATAGAAAAAGAACATCTTTCTTCAGGTAGAACATTCAGAGAATCAAGTTGGATTTCATCATAAAACCAAATTAAACAATCTGAACATCATATCAGATTTACGTGCCTTTACCACTTACGGAAATCATCTGCAAAAATTATCAACATGGGTTAGTTCAGTGAACTGAGCATGATAAGCACTAAATCTTAAAACAATTGCAATCCACCAACTGTTTTCATTAAACAACCTGTTTAAATGAAATTAATTCACCAAACATGTAAACATATTTCAGACTATGCTCTTTTGTAATTCAAACATGACTATAACACGTAACTCATATTATTGTTACTAAATAGTCCTAGATACTTTTCATATATTTCTTCATAAATGTTAGTTACCAAGAAGAACAAATGCATCTAAAACAACTATCCATCTAAATCCCAAGGACAACAAACATCCAACAGGCCATTATATTCAACAAAATGAATATCCTAACAATTTATGAATCCATCAGTATGTTTTACAAATCCAAACAATTAAATATAAATTTATCAACATATACTTTACAGCAGAAGAGAAAGAAACCGAGACATTCAGATTTCCCTTCCAATCATGCTCATGACTATACCATCTCCTTAAGAGTAAAGCATTCACATTATACACATACGACTAAGTCAGACGAGACCACAAGAAGAACCACAGTTTCATCGAAATTTAAATATTAAAATTTCCTGTAGCTTACTAAGCAATACAGTAGCTCTCGCGACAAGCAACAGTAAGTAATCCCAAACTTAACAGATTCAACAATTCCTTTTCATAACATTCAACAATATGAATATACCCATCGCCATTGTTTGACAGAGCACAACTTCATTCAACTAGGAAAATCCCAATAAATTTTTCCTCAAGGTTTCATTTGAAGTCGAGTTACTACAACATATAACAGGGTATCAACAAAATTGAGTTGATAAAGAAACCCCAACCTTTAATTCATCTGAATCAAACTGAACATAACACAACGATGATAAGAAAGAGTCAAAACGATATGCATGCTCAGCGAGGACTGAAATCGAGAATCGAGCTAACCCACAGCATATCATGGACTCCAACAGTGCCAAATCCAACCAATATTTATATTAAAGGTTTAAATTGAAGTTGAACTCATATGACAACAATCAAGAATCCTTAAAGTACTCACAACAAAAACTTCTACAGAAGTTACAACATAAATTACCTTTCAGTGACTCCATTGAAGTCGATATCATTTAGTATTCATAATAAAACAACAGCATTCATAACCAAGCTTGACAGAAGTTTAGAATACTAGATACATTTTAAGGACTCTCACTGAGTCAATATCGACCGTAATCACAACTGGGCTTACACAGAAGTAGAAACACCAGTTACATATCAAGGACTCCAACTGAGTCCATAACAACAGTATTCACAACTGAGATTATTCAGAAGAGAAAACATAATATACGCTTCCAGGATTAAAAAGGAGTCTTACCCATAGATTATTCTTCAAATAAACTTCTACAGAAGTAGACAGATACAAGATACATATTAAATTCAAGAATTCCAACCAAAACAATAACATACCGTATTCATAACTGAACTCCTACAGAAGTAGAAACGTATGGAATTCACGACTAAATTCTACAGAAGCTGAAATACAAGATATATATATATATTAAGGATTCCAACAGAGCCAATAATAATAAGTATTCACAACCAAGCTTATACAGAAGCAGAAACACTGGTTTCATAACAAGGACTCCAACTGAGTCCATAACAACAATATTCACTCTAAGCTTATACAGAAGAGGAAAACATAATATACGCTTCAAGAGTTCAAAAGGAGTCGAACCCAAGTAATATTCTCAATCTAAAACTCCTACAGCAGTCAAAAATACTATTTACTCAAGGATTCCAATGGAATTCAATAACATAATGTATTCACGGCTGTACTTCTTCAGAAGCCAAGACATAATTTCATTTCAAGAAGTCCAACAGCAACAATGACATATATTACTCATGACATAACTTATACAGAAGTCGGAATATACTGTACATTCAAGAATTCCAATAGTATCCTTTTCAACAAGTGAAACAACAAGGTATCGACGGAAGTTTGAGTCAACAAGAAAACAATTCATGGACTCCCACAAAGCCAAATGCGTATATTAGCCTTGCAAGCATTTCTATGAAATCTAACCGAAATGCAAAACACAGCAAGATAATTCAACAATATGAAATAAAATGCACACCCATCAAGGGTTCATTTGAAAAATCGAGCCAGTAAGAAGATACAGCAACTAATTCTTACAAAGCTACCTTAAAAACCAACTAAACCCAAAAATCATCTGAACAGAGTTGTTCTAATGAAATCATTTGAAAGAAAGCAAGATTTTTAAAAGTTAGGGCCTAACATGCCTGGTAATGTTGCTTAAAAATCCGAAGAAGACCTCTGAAAGAGCTCGAGCCTTCTCCTCTTTTTCCACGTTAGATTCAACAACAATAATTTGTTATTTCCATGCCTTATAAACTTTCCTCGATAGAGAAAAGAGCTAGTTATTCTCATAGTTGCCATGCAACACCAAGTAGACTGGTTCGAAGAACCAGTGATCAAACAGAGAGAAAACCGGAGTGCATGAAAAACCAAACAAACTACCAGTTTTCCATTTTGCATGTCTTCCCGAGAAATCCAAGCTCGGAGACTGAGTTCATTAATCGCATTAACTCCAAAATTCCCGCTCAATCTCCATTGCCACCGACCGCCATAGTTGGCGATGGATAAAAACAAATCAAAGACCATTTCTAGATTTGGTGACTCTGCCACGTCGGATTTCACTAGCCGTTTGAAACTTCCACCAAATCCCTCATCCTTCATACTTATCCATCCCATTTAATGCCATAGAAACTACCGCCCATGGCTCGCACCCCTTCATAGGTCCCTTTCCTCCATGTTCATTAGTTAGGTTAGAAACATAGGTTAGAATTTAAGGTGATACTTAGTATAACCTCCTTAGCGATAGGTCACTAACCTTAGTGCATTTAGTTTATATTTTAGGCCTAGGTTAGATTAGCACTAATCTAACCCATAGGTTATAGTTTAGGTTTAGGTTATTAACCTTAATAAATCTAGCTTAGGCCTTAACAATTAAAATCATTCAGTATAAGAACCAACAAATATACATTCATGAAAGGATTCATTCCAGCACTACTAATAAGCTAGTTGAATAAATGTATTTGAATTTATTACCTGGCCCACGATCAAGACCTTCTTGATATTACGATATCGGGAACCAATTCATTTAACACGATCAGCCTGAGTTAGACTTCGGAATAGCTTATTCAACGCATTCAGACCTTGCAACCTACATAAGTTCTATAATTTTTTTTCATCCCAAATAAACTTAAATCATCTCTTGGATCAATGCCACTGATCCAAGGCTGAGTCTTATAGATGGATAAATCCACAATTCATTCCGAGATCAGATTAAACTCAGGTGCAAAATGAAAGAAATAAAAGAGTCCAATCATATTCCGACTCAGTCAAAGATCTTCAATTGCAAAGAAGCTACAGTCCATATCAAGCATGACTTCACAATCAAAGGAACACATCCTTTTATAGAAGAAATCATATATCAACACTTGAATTCTCAGGAGGAAGTAACAATAGTTCAGTATGACGTGAGACATTTTTTCTCACCACCAGGATTGGCTTTCACCTCCTTCCTTGTTTCTTGCTTTTTTACGATGTCCTATTTGTTGCACTCCACAAAACACTGTTGTGGTCTCCTCTCTTGCGCGTTATTACGCTGATTGCAAGATGAGTTACCAAGTGTTTCAAACCACACACCCGGACCCGATTGTAATCAATGCACTAAACTATAAAGTTCCAAACACAAGGGGGTTGTTATTGTCCTGAGTGGTTGTGTTTCTTTTCTACATTTCTTTCTCTCTCTCTCACTATGGATGCACTTTCAATTCCTTTGCTTACACTATTCAACTTTTTCGAATGGAGATCGAAAATAATAATGAAACTAAGGGGTAAAGGGTTATCCCACATCACCATGGGAATTGAGACTGAACTAGATGATGAACCTGAAAAATCTAAGTGGTTAAACCATAGTGATGAAGCTTTAGGTCTTCTTTGCATGTCCATTTCTCCTAATCTGATCTTCTACATTGAGGCATCCGAAACACCTAAGTTTGCATGGAAAATGCGGGATGAAATGTTTGGAAAACTAGATGACATGAGAGCATATGAGTTAGAAAACAAACTACTAGGGTTAAATCCTAGTGACTTTGAAAACCTACAAGCTTTTTTTTCAAAATTTGTCCACATTAGATTGTTGTTAAAAGAATGTCAAGTAGAAAAGAAATATTCTCAACTGATCTTGTTGATTATCTCTAAGCTAGGTCCCAAATATTTTGTCTTCGTGTCAAATTTCTATGCTATAAAAGTTGCTTTGGGCAATACTTGGACTATGCCCTCCTTTGACTATTTTTCATCCCAACTCATTCGAGAATAGGAAAAACTCATTCAAATGGGGTCTCTCAAGTCCAAGTCACATGCCTTTGTAGCAAGTACTACAAGGGAAAGAAGACTGAAAAGAAGAAAGAAACAAAGGATCAACCGAAGAAAGAAACCAAGACCAAACCTAAGAATTACACAAACACTTTGACTTCTGAGCCTATGGCATAGAAAATAAAGTATTTGTGTTCCTTTTGAAAGAAGTTTTGTCACGATGAGAAACACTATTTTCAAAAATAGATTGATCACTTATATCATTTACTTGAGAAGAATAAAATAAGTGTTCCTCAATCCATAAAACAAAGTGCTCCAAAGGCCGAGTCTTCTGCTGTCAAAGATGCTAAAAATGATAAGAAGAAAGGAAAGGCCCTTGTAGCCAGAGTTGCTCCTTCATTGACATGGATTATAGATTCTAGTTCCTCGCACCACATGGGTTCTTCACATGTTGATTTTTCCATCAATTTACCAAATTATTCACCTTGGTGAAGGAATGCAAGTGGAATTTGGTCCTAACTCGGTGATTATTCGTGAGCTTAGCGATGACACTACAATGGCTGAGGGAAAGGTAGATCACCATTCATAGTTGTACACCTTCTCCCACTTTACTTTTGATTCTACGCCCACTGCCTTTCTCACTCATGTAAATGAGGTTAGTAAGCTATGGCATGAGAATTTCAGACATCTAAATTACTGTTACCTTGAATAATTGAGCCAAAATGAAATGGTCAATGGGTTACCTCACGTCAAGTTTTCTAAGGGTCTTTGTGAGGTTTTTACCCTTGGAAAGCATCTTGAAAATAACTTTGACAAAGGAAAATCCTGGAGAGCCACTCGTCCTTTGGATCTTGTTCACAGCAATGTTTCTGGTCCATTTCCTTCTCCTTCATTTACTAGAGCTCTTTATGTGCTAACCTTCATTGATGACTATTCACGTCATACTTGGGTATATTTTCTTAAGCTTGAGTCTGAAGTCTTTGAACATTTTCAGGACTTTAAGGCTCTTGCTAAGAAATAGGTGGAATGGTCTATCAAGATTCTTCGAACCAACAATGGAGGTGAATATGTAAACAATAGGTTCATGGATTTCTGTACTTCTGAAGGGATCTCTTTGTAGCATACATTTGCTTAGAGCCCTTCATAAAATGGAGTCACAGAAAGAAAGAACCATACTCTTAAGGAGATGGCCACTTGTATGATTCACTTGAAGTCTCTTCCTCTGTAGTATTAAGCCTAAGCAGTGAATTGTGCAAATTACATTTAGAACCATGTTCCACATAAGGCAGTAAGAGGGATAATACCTTTTAAAGCCTCGTTTGGATGCAAGCTTGATGTTGAGCACTCTCAATTATTTGGATCCAAGGCTATGGTTCGGATTCCCAAAAAGAAACGCAAGGCCTTGAAACCACAATCTAAACCTTGTATCTTTGTAGGGTATCCTGATGGCATGAAGGGATATCGATTGATGAATCCTACTTCTCATGAGATATATATTGAGAGAAGAGTTAAGTTCGATGAGTCTTCTTCAACTTCTACTTCTCCGCCTATTGAGGTTCTTCAGCTCGCTAACTCAGATTCTAACTCATCAGATGATGATTTTGTTAAGCATGCTCCTCTTCCTGATCCTCCTGACCATCAAACCTTTGAGTCATCTGATTCTGATAGTAGTGATACCAAGGACTATGTCCCTTCTCACTCAAGTGAATAATCTTCTGACTCTAAGCCTAATCCTCCTGGTCCCCTTTGGGCCAGGAAAACTTTGCAAAGTGCTAGAGATTTAGTTGGAGATACTAGGGATATGAGATGTACTCACTCAGATTTCATTAGACCCCACTCTTTCTTCGCCTCTACTTCTGATCCACAGTCTTTCTGGGAGGCTTCTGGTATTCCTGAGTGGGATTTTTCCATGGATGAGGAGTATTCCTCTCTCATGAAGAACGATACTTGGGATATCACCACTCTTCTGATAGGAAGAAAAATTGGTCATTGTAAGTGGGTGTTTCAAACAAAGTATGGAGTACATAGAGATATCAAAAATTTTAAAGCATGATTATTAGCTAAGGGTTTCTCCCAGATAGTTGGGGTTGATTACACAAAAACATTTTCTTCGGTTGTGAAAATGACTTCTATTCGACTAACTCTAGCCATTTCCGCAGCAAATAGATGGAAATTCCATCAAATGGACGTTAAGAGTGCCTTCCTTCATGGTGACCTAGAGGAAGAGATCTATATGGAACAACCTCTGGGTTATGTCTAAGATCTCTCTCTCGTATGTAAGTTAAATAAGTCTCTTTATGGCCTTAAACAAGCCCCTCGAACTTGGTATGCCAAGATGGACTCCTTTTTACTTACATCAGGGTTTACTAGGTGTCACTCTGATCCAAATGTTTATATTCTAAGGCAAGATGACTCTATACTCATTCTTGTTCTATATGTTGATGACTTTTTGATCACATGCTGCTCTTCCTCTATTATTGATTCTGTGAAGATCACCTTAGCCAACAAGTTTTCCATGACTAACTTAGGTCTGCTTCATTACTTCCTTGGGATCCAGATTTCTCAATCTGACTTGGGAATGTTGATTACGCAACCTAAGTATGCTCTTGATTTGCTAGCTTGTTTTTAGATGTCCGATTGCAAGTCTTCTCCTACTCCTTTTCTTTTCAGGGTTAATTTGGTTTCAGATTGCTCTACTCCCTAGGTTGATGGTACTCTTTATCGACAGTTGGTGGGTAGCTTGATTTACTTTACTCACACTTGACTGAATTTATTGAATGATGTTGGGATCATGTCCAGATTCATGCAAAAGACACATGTCCTACATTGGAAAGTAGCTAAATGGATCCTTCATTATGTTTTTGGCACTTATGCTGATGGCATTCACTATCATGGAGAGGTAGATATTGACTTGATTGGGTGCACAGATTCTGATTGGGCCGATGACTTAGATCATCAGAAATCTACTTATGGATATAGTTTCTCTCTTGGTTCGGGTCCTATTAGTTGGTCTAGCGAGAAGTTTTTATCCTGTAAAATTGAAAAGGGCAATTTTGTAGATAACCATACCAAAATTCTGTTTTGGTCCCCTGGTGAAGTCTGACAACATTCAAAATGGCCTGAAAATCCTTTCCGGAAATCAAGTTTTAAAGAACTTAGCCATTTTTCACCTTTTTGAAATCGGCACAAGAAATTTTGTGTCGACACAAAGAAATATGCACCCCTTTGAAAATCCTTTGGTGCCCTAAATGTCATGCCAACATCAGAGAAGTTGTGCCACTTTGGCACGGGGATTGACATGTCAACATCTTCAGACATGCACCTAAAATGTGTGCTTAAGGCACTAGAAACTTCATGTTACCGTCATGAAAATTGTGCCCCTTTATACCCTTGGTGCTGAAATTATCATGTTGACATCTCCAAATGTGTGCTTAAGGTGCTAAAACTTTCATGTCAATGTTAACCAACTTGTGCCAAGGCACATCCAAACCCGTGTCGACATCCTAAAAACCGCGCAAAAGAAAATTGGGTGGGGTAATAAATGTTAAATTTTCTATATATAGGTGCTTAACACCTGTCATTTTCATGATTTGAAAATTGTGAGAAATATTCCCTTGTGCTTGTCAACTATCCCTGTCACGTCTGTGTTTCACTTTTCAAGTTTGTGGATCCCACATCGTTCCTTCGTTGTTATATATATCCCGGTAAGTGGTTTCTACAATCCTTCTTGTTGTTGTGGTTTCTATTTTTGTTAGGTGATTAGGATTTACATGTTATAAAGAATGAATCTAAAAAGATGAATCTAACAAACCATCAACCCAGCTAGAAACCCCCTTTTTGCTTCTCCTTCTAGATCTACAAATCTGGAAGGCTCTGCCTCTGAAAGAAACAAAAGCACATCTTCCCTACCTGTTGCCTTACTCTCTTTCTCTCTCGTATCATCTAAAATCCAAAATGAAAAATAAGAGAGAAATCAAAATCAAGAAATTGGCCAAAACACCCAACTGTTTTCCCTTCAGAGTAATCTACATATATGCTACATCACACACAGTCACTCTATAGCACATTTCAAACCCATGTAGCATAAGCCCTTCTTGTGCAATCCAAAACAAATACTTAGAAATTTCTTGAAAAGCGTTGGCACTAGTGCAAATTTAATAACAATGACATTATTTGTTTTGTAAAAAAAATCCACGCCATGCAAGTTAATCCTTGGTGCACTGGCTCTTCGTGCTACATACTCTACAGTTGCACCCGACGCACCCTTACTCTATACAACATTTTCCATTCTTGCACTTTGGCGTACTTTGAAAGCATGCAACACCAAAATTTCTTGTGCCTCGCAAAACACTATTCTTAACACACTAACGTAGCTTCTATAATACCAACACCGCATGTTGTGTATTGCTTACCCGTGCCCCGCGCCTTTCTCCTTGGCACTAAAACCTTTTGTGTAGCACTCCTCAAAATTGCACCCTTTTATAACCCTTTGGCACGGCTTTTCCCCTGTCAACATAGGCACACCTTTTTACATGTTGACATCCCCAAAAGTGTTCCCTACCTTTTTAAGCCTCTGCAGCATGCTATGAACTTGCGCCTTGTGCCCTAAGCCTCATAATTTCTCTCTTCTTTCTGCAAGCTTTCATTATGGATAATTTGACAGTTGACATGGTTCTTCTATGTTGGACCTCTTTGATTCTCCTTCTAGAACAACAATAGCCATCCTCGAGCCCACATATGTCTTCGTCAACCAAAAAGCCAACCATATCTAAAGGTAAAGCTAAGTTGAAAAAACAAGAGATGAAGAATAAATACTAGAAGGTCAGGGTGCTAAACTCATACGCAGAGAGTGATCTCAACATCAGAGACTCTGAGCTCAGGTGCATTGATATGAAGGATTTCTAGGAAAGAACCAACTAGGCCACTAATGGTCCCTAGATGAACAAGCTGGTAGGTAATGGATTACACTTTGCAGTTGGGCTGCCAGTAAGTGCTATTGATAATGATTTCATCATGTTGGTGGCTCGATGCTATAACAAGGACACAAGATGTGTTTAGGATAAAGAAGGAAAGACGGTCATCGACCTAACTACTCGTCACTTTAAAATAACTCTGGGCATCCCTCATCACAGGCAGTACATCACCATCATCCTTAAAGACTATAAGAAGGCATGGTACGATAATGAGGATAAGTGTATGTAAATGATGAACTAGTTATATCTTAAGAAAAAAATCCGGTGAGCCGATGGCCTCAGACCATCCACCACAGTGACTTCAACGAGGAACTGAGTGATACAATCACCTTCCTGAGCAGAGTGTATGGGCTTCCTGATGCCCATCATTTCCATACATGGATGCTGAGGTACTTAGAGACCACGAGTAAAAATAGTCCTGAGTAGCGTTTTGGCTAGGGGAAATCATCAGCGACAACATCTCCAAGCAGCTTCAACAGTTCATGAGAACTGGGAAGATCTATATGAATTCCTATGTTGTGTACACTACAACATCAGTGAGGGATTTCGCAGGCCTGACATGAAATGGGGTATGGCCTCAGGTCAAAATATATGAATACTACCTAGAGCTAAGGCTCAAGAATAGCATCCCTCAGTTCTCAAAAATCAATGATGCCTTCTTCTATGAGGTGATCTACCTATTGAGGTTGAATATGATACATGGTCGAACTAGCCTTAGTGTGGTCACTATCAAGAATAACTGGGGGGCATTGTTCACTTAGTTTCCCACATTCACCTATCTCAGGGTGGTGAATTTTGAGGGTGAACTGACCAAGCTACCAAGGTATGTAGAACCCAAGCTGATTCTCTTAGATTTTTCAAGGAAACTAATCACATATCATGAGAGATGCATGAAGAGAAAGAATGGAGGAACTCCATTCCCCCTTACAGTGAGTTGATACACTTACACCACACTATCCAAAGCATGGGAAATGTATGCCGAGATTGAATTGTTGAACCTAAAGCACAACTTCCTGGCCAGGCCTACTTTTGATTGCTAAGGTTAACTCCTAAAGGAAAAAATTGATCCTATTCATGTCCCTGAGATCGAGGACATCTACATCGACCTGACACATGAAATAGATCTCAGGTGAAAGGATCACTCTAGGTTGGCTCTTGAGGAAATCAAACACTATGGTGTGGCCATCATTCCAAAAGGATTCCAAGAACCTAATCAAGAAATTGATCAAGTATACCTAGACACGGATGGGGATGATTGGCCATTCGTATAAATTGACAGAGCCAAGGCACCAAAGACCAACTAAGAAAGGGTCAAGCACACGTTGCAGTGCACCAAACATTGGTGTAAATAGAATGGTCTTACCTACCTTGAGGTAGATTTCACTACCTCTCCTTTAGGAAGAGCACCTCCAAGGCTGGCCCATGTACCGAAAGGAAAAGGGAAAGACAAGGAGGGAGAATCAAGCAAAGAAGAAGCTCCTGAAATCCCTCCTACTAATTCTGAGAAGTAGGTGGTTGACTTGGTGTCTCCAAGCAAAAAAGAAGGGACCACCAAAGTCTCGATGGACACATCCACTCATGATGTGGTCACAACTACAACCATTGAGGTACCCACCATTCCCTCCCCCTGTTGTCGAAACATCTATCCCAATGGATGTTTATTCTTCTCTCCCTTCCTCCCTTCCATCTCCCACCTCTTTCATCTTCTCCTCTCTCGCAGATTTGTTGCCTAGTGTTCCCTCCATCCCATTATAAATCCCTTCTGCCTCCATGAATTTTTCTTCCCCTGTGGTAACTCCGAGCCCTGTAAGAAGCAATGCGTTAGACTACTTGTCGATGCCACCACCAAGTGTCTCAATGTTCTTCCCTATGGCCTTTTCTATTGCTTCCCCTTTCACTCCCGTCTCTTCTTCCATTCCCTCTACCCCTTCTCCCATAAGTCCAAGCTAGATTTTTGACCATCTGGGTTAGCTCAAGAGAAAATTTCCCATAGCACCCATGGACTTCTCTGTTATTCCAAAGAAGGGACCGAAGAAGCAAAAATATATAACTTGCTTCTCTAAGAGCGTCTCAAGAGAGAGGGTCACGGAGATTGCATATCTAGATCCCACCAAAGAGAAGAAAGATCCACCTCCTAAAGACTTTACAGTGACTCAAGTCATGATGGGAACCTCATCTAAGATCCTGTAAGGAGAGGATTTATCTACATTAGATGCCCTTTGCAAGAAACTTCAAGAAGTAAAAGAGGAGAAGAGGATACTGAAGGAACAAAACATACATATTCTCCAAGCTTTGTAGAGAATGGGTAACGCACCTCCTATGACTGCCACCAAACCTCCTAAAGTTCTCCGTCAAGACAAGATAAATGAATACACCAAGATTGGAGAAAAAGGTGCAACAATGTCCTCCTAGATAAAGTGAGTCCTCAGAGACAGTGAAGAAATAATCATGAAATTCACAAGACTCTACCAGAGTATGGATCAAGCAAACAAGGAGCTACAGGTAGTAGCAAGATCCCTCTTTGAGGAGTTAGACAATGCTAGATTACAACATAAAACTTTTTAGGCAATGGTTGACTGCTCGGCCGATGACCTATTAAAATTTGGTGTCGTTGATCACCTGTGGGCACACAACAAAGCTCTCATTGCTTTAGATTACCAAGTTGATCGAATGGAATTTATCTTGGAGAGGATGGATAAAATCAAGTAGGAAGCCCTGGATGCAAAACATCAAATGGAGCAGATGGTAACAAAGATGTCTCCTAGGATACTTAGTGAAACATTCACCTTGAGGGAGGAAGATGATACCATCGAGCTCTTCAAGGAAATCGCAACACAAGGTTTGGTGCCAGAGGTCACTTTTGACCGAGAATCTATCAATAACCTTCTGGCTTGATGCGATTTCATTGGATACTTGATAGAGGCATGTAATGAGTATGTCAGGGTACTTGATAAGCTCAACACTTAAAAATAAAATTACAAATTCATCGGAGTCCACTTCAAGGGTCCTAATCATAATCAACTTCAGACTATGATCAGCAATTTTATGGAGTATTGAACTTAGTATCACATCGCCTCTTCGGATTAGAAGCAACACACTCCTTTCAAGCAAAGAGATGATGATGAATAGTTTTTATTCTTGTGTGCACTTTGATATTTTTGTAAAAATATTTAAAAAGTAGGTTGGCATTTACGATGACATCATCCATGTTGCACCATGGGATGTTGCCATCCACAAACTTGCCTCAAAGTCATATTTCGAAGATATTTTGTAAATAGTGGTTGGCTTCCTTTTGTCTTCTTCCTCCTTATCCTTCTATAAATATTGGAATACTTGTTGTATTCTAGGTGGACATTTTTGTATGAAAAAGAGGTGAAGAGAGAAAGACTTTGTGCTTTCTTGTAATAGAAGAGATTTTAATATATATGTTAAGACTTTTTGCTCAATATATGTGTTATTTGCATCAGATCTTCCTTAAGTTAGATCTGTGTTTCTATTCTATTGGATTCATTCTTTTTATTGTCATATGTTCATCAGTATTGTTTTGTTTGTTTATGCAAGTAAGTTTGGCTTTGTTTACTACCAGCCCAAAGCATAAACCCTCTGACCTTTCTGTCTTGGAATTCTTTTCTTTTCTCCCTTCAGATGTACCTTCCTCCATTCCTTCCCTCTTACATTTCTGCTCATAGTTGGAACTACCTCTATTGGGATGAGATCCCAAACCCCTGAAGTTAGAATAGTGTAGATTTGAATAGATTCCTCCTTGATAGAATAGCTTTAAATCAGTTTCGCTTTGTTCTCTCAAAGAGAGGCTATGCGTTGGACACTATTGGCCTATTTCCCCACGATCTGTCTAATCGACAGATTTTCAAACCAACATTTTTTGGTGACTCCGTTGGAGATTGAACTAAGGAAATAATTAAAAACTATGAAAATCACTACTAGATTGTAAATTTTAACTCTTTGTTAAAAATTAAAATTTTTTGCAGAAGTGATCAAAACTGAAAATTTCCTTAGGCAAATCCATAGATCTAGACTAGATAGGATCTTTTAGTTCATTGAGTTTTTACAAAAATTTGTATATTTCCGTAGATCTTAGAATCTGACATTTTCTGATATTTTCAAAACCTTGCAAAATTTAGTTCAAAGATCCGAAAATCAGATTTCTAAATAACCCACCTTTTATCCTTGTTAATATTTGACAAAAGGCCACAATTGATTGTTTTTTTTAAAGGGTAAAATTTAAATATTAAAAAAGTACATGTTGCTGATTTTTTCCAAAAAAATAAAACAATCAGCAAGTACAAACAAAAATATTGTTGTAGATCTACTCTTAATTATTGCAGGTTTGAATGGATACGCTAGCGGACGAAACATTTAATCGTGGTAGAAGAGCTTGTGGAGAATTTGATCCAATCTTTGATCTACTTCAAAGGCACAATTTTAGTATTACTCCATCATGATTCGTATCACTAAGTTCAATGGATCGATCAGCAAGAAGTCCCTCGCCCCCATGAAGGATCCAAATTTCATAAGGTGCTTCAACATCTATTTGCAGTGCTCTTTTGCTAAGCGGAACCACACTCCCTGCTCACATTCTTTTTCTAGATTTTCAAATGGTAGTACCATGGGGAAATGCCATGGGCCCTCTAGCACTACCACATCTAGTTCATGCCCTTCCTCATAGAAATCACAAAAATTTCCCAAAGTTTGATGGGAGCAGAAATCAAAGCATAGACATGCACATTGCTACATTTATTATGTTATACAGTATTCTGGATGTGACTCATGAGAACATATCAGTACATCTCTTTCTCGATACCTTGCAAGGGCCTGCATCAGAATGGTTCCAACATTTACCAACCGGATCTATCACTAGTTGGGCTACATTATAGACTGCATTTGAAGACAGGTATAAGCCTTCAGAAGACGCATTTTCGTTACTGTCAAAGATCACTCACTTGAAAAAAGAGGCCAATGAAACTATGCACAATTTTATCACCCGTTTCAATTCACTGATAAACCGTGTGCCGCCTGCCATGTTTCCAACACTAGAGAATCAAAAGTGTTTAATTGTGAATGCCATGAGTTCAAGAGTAAGTTTCTTGCTTTTACAAGAACAAATCACCACCTTGGTCCTCGTTTAAGCTTGAATAGAGGATAACCTACTTATATCTAGAAAGTTAAGATGTGAGCTATCAAAATCGAAGCCTTCAACTTCTTCTTAGGCCACCTCATCAGATGTAGCATTCTAGAAGATGGAAAATGACTTGCTCGCATTGAAGAAGCAATTAGCTCAAGATTTGTCTACCACTCCGGACCAAGATATCCCATGGAGGAACTTCACTCCCAACAACACTCCTCAAAGGTCACGTTTCCCTACTACTGCTCCAAGGTTAGAACTTGAGGCCCCTCCGGTTAATGCCTTGGTCAAGATAGAAGAAGATGAGAAAATTTATGAAGAACCTTCTTCGCAAGGAAAAGATGATCAAGAAGTTGGTGAACCGACTGGTGACTCTACAATCGGGTATATGGAATTTGAGGATGAGGAATCTGATGAAGATTAAGGTACCCAAGGGTATGCAAGCAGATAGTCATACGCTGTTTTCACCTGCTCAGAAGGAAAAGAAGTAGAAGTTGCTGCTAAAAAATAAATTGAAAAGGTTGTATTAAATACACCTCCAACAATCGCTAAAAGAAGTAATCCCATTCCTACTCAACCTCCTATCAAACCTTTCATAAAGAAATCTTTTCCTCCTATTTCTCTTCCGAATCAACCTCCCTCACCTTCCATAAAGACCAGTACAACTCCTCTACCATCACGAAATGAAGGACTCATTCCTTCATCAGCACAACCCTTGGTCGCATTCGATATAGTTGACCATGCCAAAAGGACCAAGATCAAAATGTCTGAAGCTGAGTACCTTCAGTCTAACCCCGAGCAGCTTGTTAGATTAACCAAGTATATTTAAATTCAAGCTACCATCTCTCACACTGTTTCTCCAAAAGGAATTCTTTCCACTCCTATTGTATCCCACATAAATGTTGCCTCGACATCTCATCAAGTAAAATTCAATCTTTTTACCTATCTCTCCTAATTAATGGTCACAAGTTAAGCAACTGCATAATCAATTCTGGAGCATCTAACAATGTCATGCTAGCAAAGATCACCCATGCTTTTGGCCTCACACTCACTAAACCTTTCGGCAAATGTTACTCCATGGAAACCAAGCAGGTACAATTAATAGGTTAGATCAAGGATGCACAGTTCGCATTTGCACCATTCCTTTATAAGAGAGTAAAAATGACTATTCTTGTAGTTGATATTCCAGAAACATACGGAATATTACTAGGGAGGATTTTTTATAGAGAATTTGGTGGAGAAATCCATATGGACTGGTCCAAAGCTAGAATCCCTATCAAAGGATTAATGGAGATGTTGGAGCCTGAATCATAAAAGAAATATCTGGTCACCAACTTTGACGACCCCAAGGCCCATATTCTCTTCAAATCATTAGGGATGGGGAACTACTTCTTGTCCACCGACTCTAATAAAATAGAAGTTCTTTTCCAAGAGGAGGACCTCAACAAGATATGGACACTGTAGTTTGATGGTTGTTGTGCAACAAGCGGGTGTGGTGTCGGGGCCATTCTGATATCTCCTGAAGAGGAGATTTTCCCTCTTTCTTTCAAATTGTAGTTTTTCAATACAAACAACACTACCGAGTAAAAATATTTGCTACTTTGCATGCAATCTGCAAAGGAAAGGGGAATCAAGAATTTAAAAGTACATGGTGATGTTGAGGTAATTGTCAATCATGTGAAAGAGGTATACCAAGTAAAGAACGATAGGCTCACACACTACTGCAACGCAGTGTGGGACAACATCAAGGATTTTAACATTTTCTCAATCAAAGCAGTTCCGTAAGCTCAAAATGACATGGCTAATTCTTTGGCCATCTCGGCCTCTCTCATTCTCCCTCACCCAGGGTTAAATATGGACACATACACCATCAAGGTAATTTTCCGATCAAGTGTTCCATATAATTCACAGCACTGGTAAGTATTCAATTATGACAATCATCTTATCACTTTTCTGGAGAAAGCTGATAATATCAAAGAGCTCCATTTTGATGGATCGTCTTCTGTGTGTTGTGAGTCTCTCACTGGCCAAGCGCATGAATCGGTAGAAGGTCAGGGCATATGTCAGCTCAAAGGAAATAAGATCCCGAAAGGTTTAGTTTCCCTGGAACGATTATTTGATAAGCATGACCGTTTTGTCATGAAAAAGTGACAGGATAACCTTGGCTCTTCTACAGAAACTGAATCTATCAATCTGGGTACTACAGAACATCCTTAGTCTGTGAACATCGGGAAGTGTTGTACACCTGAGGAAAAGAAGAAATTTGTCAAATTGCTGAAAAGATATATGGATGTATTGGCATGGTCTTATGCTAATCTCAAGCCATTTAATCCTAAGGAAATTCAGCATGACATCTTGTTCAAGGACGATGTCAAGCCTTTCCATCAAAAGTAAAGGCGCTACAACCCCAAAATCTCAGGTACCATCCAGGCTAAAATTTAGAAGATGCTAGATGCAAGAATCATTTTTCCAATTCATCATAGTACATGGGTTGCAAATATTGTTCTTGTGTGGAAGAAAAATGGTGAGATACGCATATGCGTATACTTTTGCAACCTGAACCAGGCGTCCTTAAAGGAAAATTATCCACTACCCATAATGGATCAAGTTCTGTAGGCAGTAACCAGTTCAGAAATGTTGTCCATGCTTGATGGTTTTTCAGGTTATAATCAGATTGAGGTCACACCTGAATACCGATTCAAAATAGCATTCACCACTCCTTGGGGCACCTTCGCCTACAACAGGATGTCATTTGGTTTAACCAATGCCGGTGCCACCTTCCAACAATTGATGGACTTTGCATTCAAAGGTATGATGGGAAAGGTCATCATAGTTTACCTAGATGACTTAACCGTGTTCTCTAAAAAATGAAGTCATCACTATGATCATTTGGAGCAAGTCTTGATTAAATGCCGAGAACACAAAATTTCTCTAAACCCTAAGAAGTAATTTTATGGGGTCACCGAAAGAAAATTTCTAGGACACGTCGTCAGCAAAGAAGGGATAAAGATAGATGTCGAAAGATTCAAGGCTATTCAGATCCTTGCCTTTCCCACAAGCAAAACCAACATTCACTCTTTCTTCAGAAAGGTAAATTTTCTTAGGCACTTTGTTCCTGATTCCTCTGAGAAGACTCATCATATATCTAATGTGATGAAAGGGTCCCAAAAATTCCAATGGAGTGAAGAATGAAAGATGTCATTCAAGGATATAAAAGCCTCCATCGCTCATGCACCTGTCCTGGTATGACATGACTTCTCTAAGGATTTCATCATGTACAGTTATGCATCCGCACATACTGTATCGGCTATCTTAATGCAGAAGAACTCTAAGGATGTTGAATCCCCAATTTATTTCATGAGCTCTCCTCTAAAGCCTCATGAACTAAAGATGTCACAACTTGAAAAACATGCCTTCACCATAGTAAAAGTAGTTAAGAATTTCCGCTACTATATCCTAAACTCTCATACAGTAGTGCTGGTCCCTGACACGGCAGTTAAGTCTATCCTGACTCAACATGAGTTAGGTAGCTTACGAGGAAATTGGATCGCAAAGGTCCAATAATATGATCTATACATCAAGCCAACCAATTTGGTAAGGGGTAAGGGCCTATGTTAGCTAATGGCAGAAAAAAAATATTCAGAGGTACTCAGAGAAAAAGTTGATCACGTCGATAGGGAACAACATGGGTTGGAGAAAGTAGATTCTCTGCCTATGGTCCTATTTGTTGCAACTAATGATGAATGGTATTCAGACATCACTTTCTTCCTCACTTATGGTGAGTGTCCAGGTCACCTAACCATAAAGGAAAAGTGAGCGGTAAAGCTCAGATCTACACAGTATGTCATATGGGATGTAGGGTTGTACAAGCGTGGAATTGATGGCATTTTCCTACAATGTGTTGATAAGCCGCACCAGCTAAGATTTCTAGAAAGCTTTCATGATTCAGCCTATGGTGGTCACTTCTCCTCTTCTGTGACAGTACATAAGATCATTTAGGCCAAGTACTACTAGTCAATGCTATTTTAGGATGCAGCCACTTGGGTAGCAAAATGTGAACTTTGTCAACAGTTCGTTGGCAAACCAAAGCTAGCTGCATTTCCCCTAAGGCTCGTCACTATTGATGAACCATTCAAGTAATGGGGAATTGATTTCATTGGAGCACTCCATCCTCAATTGATTGCTAGATATAGCTACGTCCTAAAAGTGATAGATTACTTCACGAAATGGGTGGAGTCCATACCTGTCAAGAATGCAACTTCTAAAGTTGTTTGCAAATTCATCAAATAGAATATCATCGTAAGATTTGGCATTCCACACAAAACTGTTGCTGAAAACATTTCCAAATTCCCTTCACGAGAAGTAATCAATTTTTACTATGGATATGGAATAACTTTGGCTCATGCCTCTTATTACTATCCTCAAGGAAACAATCAAGCAGAATCTAGCAACAAGAACCTAGTGACTATCATACAAAAGCTAGTTGATGAGAAACAACAATCCTAGTACAAGTCATTATACGATGCCTTGTGGGTAGAACGTATCACTCCAAAGAGATCTCTTGACATGTCACCTTTCCAAGTATTGTATGGGACCGATGCCAAAATCCCTATCTCCACAGAACTTCCTTCTCTGTGCTTGGCTCGAGCAATCGAAGATGAAACTTTTCAGAGTTCTCTAGAAAAGAGAATTATGTACCTAACAGAACTTGAAGAAAATTGAGTGAAGATGGTCGACAAAATCATTGAACATTAGAATCAAGTCAAGAAGTTGTTCGAAAAGAAAGCTAGACAGAGAGATTTCCAGGTAGGAGATCTTGTTCTTCTATGGGACAAACAAATAGAACCAAAATGTATGCACGGAAAGTTTGAATCTCTTTGGAGAGGGCCATACAATATCAAGCAACTCAATGGAGAGAATAGTTTCTATCTTTCATATCTAGATGGAACTAAGCTCCCGCTTCCCTACAGCGGGCAGCACCTAAAGATCTTCAGGAAGTAGAGCCTTCTCTCTTCTTTGTACAGTTTTCTTTCATTATGTGTTTGCTTTTAGTTTGTTGTGTGTTCCCTTTCTTCCTTTTGGGTCACCCTTTTTTTTTACTCTCTGTAACCCAATGGATAGGCACGTGAAAACTGGGATTCTCTACCCTTAAGTTTTACTTAAAGATAGTCCCTAGAAAGAGCCAATTGTTATCCTCTAAAATTGACAAGGGAATTTTTGTAGATAACCATACCAAAATTTTATTTTGGTCCCCTGGTGAAGTCTGAAAACATTCAAAATGGTCTGAAACTCCTTTCCAGAAATCAAGTTTTAAAGAACTTAGCCATTTTTCACCTTTTTGAAATCGGCGCAAGAAATATTGTGTCGACACAAAGAAATATGTGCCCCTTTGAAAATCCTTTTGTGCCCTAAATGTCATGCAAAACATCAGAGAATTTTTTCCCCTTTGGTGCAGGAATTTACATGTCAACATCTTAAGACATGCGCTTGAAATGTGTGCTTAAGGTGCTAGAAACTTCATGTTGCTGTCATGAAAATTACACCCCTTTATACCCTTGGCACTGAAATTATCATGTTGACATCTCCAAATGTGCGCTTAAGGTGTTGAAACTTTCATGTCAATGTTAACCAACTTGCACCAAGGTGCATCCAAACCCATGTCGACATCCTGAAAACCGTGCCAAAGAAAAGTGGGTGGGTAATAAATGTTAAATTTTCTACATATAGGTGCTTAATACCTATCATTTTCACTATTTGAAAATTGTGAGAAATATTCCCCTGCGCCTGTCAGCTATCCCTATCACGCCCATGTTCCACTTTTTGAGTTTTTGGATCCCACATTGTTCCTTCGTCATTATATATATCCCAATAAGTGGTCTCAACAATCCTTCTTATTATTGTGGTTTTTGTTTGCGTTGGGTGATTAGGGTTTACATGTTATAAAGAATGAATCTAAAAAGAGGAATCTAAAAAAACCACCAACCTAGTTGGAAACCCCCCTTTTTGCTTCTCCTTCCAGATCTGCAAATCTGGAAGGCTCTTCCTCTGAAAGAAACAAAATCCCATCTTCCATACCTACTACCTTGCTCTTTTTCTCTCTCGTTTCATCTAAAATCCAAAATGCAAAATAAGAGAGAAATCAAAATCAAGAAATCGACCAAAACACCCAACTATTTTCCCTTCGGTGCAATCTACATATATCCTACATCACACATAGTCGCTCCATAGCACATTTCAAACCCATGTAGCATAAGCCCTTCTTGCGCAATCCAAAACAAATACTTAGCAATTTCTTGGAAAGCGCTAGCACTGAAGCAAATGCAATAACAATGACACAATTTTTTGTGTAAACCAAATCCACACCGTGCAAGTTAACCCTTGGCACACTGGCTCTTTGTGCTACATACTCCGCAGTTACGCCTGGTGCATCCTTCATCCATACAACATTTCCCATGCCTGCGCTTTAGCGCACTTTGAAAGCATGTAACACCAAACTTTCTTGCACCTTGCAAAACACTCTTCTTAAGGTGCTGACGTAGCTTCTATAACACCAACACTGCATGTTGTGTATTGTTTACTCGCACCCGGCACCTTTCTCCTTGGTGTTAAAACCTTTCATGCAACACTCCCCAAAAGCAATGCGGCTTTTCTCTTGTCAACACAGGTGCACCTTTTTGCATGTTGACATGCCCAAAAGTGTGCCCAACCTTTTTAAGCCTCTACAGCTTGCTATGAACTTACGCCTTGCACCCTAAGCCTCATAATTTCTCTCTCTTCTTTCTGCAAGCTTTCATTATGGATAATTTGATGATTGACATGGCTCTTATTTTTTAGACCTCTTTGATTCTCCTTGCAAAAGAGTAATAGCCATCCTCGAGCCCACATATGTCTTCGTCAAGCAAAAAGCCAACCAAGTCTAAAGGTAAAGCTAAGTTGATAGAACAAGAGATGAAGTATAAATACCAAAAGGTCAGGAAGATTGACTCATACACAGAGAGTGATCTCGACATCAGACACTCTGAGATCGGGTACATTGATATGGAGGAATTTTGGGTAAGAACCAACCAGGCCACAAGTGGTCCCTGGATGAAAAAGCTAGTAGGCAGTAGATTACACTTTGTAGCTGGGCTGTCGGTAAGTGCTATTAATAACAAGTTCATCATGTTGGTGGCTCAATACTATAACAAGGACACAAGATGTGTTGAGGATAAATAAGGAAAGACAGTCATCGACCTAACTACTCATCACTTCGAAATAAATCTAGGAATCCCTCATCACATGCAGTACATCACCATCAGCCTTGAAGATTGTAAGAAGGCATGGGATGAAAATGAGGATAAGTGTATGCAAATGATGAATGAGTTATATCTTAAGAACAAAAATCCATAGATCCGATGGCCTCAGACCATCCACCGTAGTGACTTTAACGAGGAATTGAGTGATATAATCACCTTCCTGAGTAGAGTGTATGGGCTTCCTGATGCCCATCATTTCCATAAATGGATGCTGAGGTACTTAGAGACCATGAGTAAAAATGTGCCTGAGCAGTGTTTTGGCTGGGGGGAAATCATCAACGACACCATCTCCCAGTAGCTTCAATAGGTCATGACAATTGATAAGTTCTATATGAATTCCTACGTTGTGTATGTTGCAGCATCAGCGAGGGATTTTATAGACCTGGCATGAAATGGGGTATAGCCTCAGGTCAAAATATATGAATACTACCCAAAGCTAAGGCTTGAGAATAGCATTCCTCAGTTCTCAAAAATCAATGACGCCTTCTTGTATGAGGTGATCTACCTGTTGAGGCCAAATATGAGACATGGTTGAACTAGCCCTAGTGTGGTCACAGTCATGAAGAAGTGGGGGGCATTGTTCACTCAGTTTCCCACATTCACCCATCTTAGGGAGGTGAATTTTGAGGGTGAACTGACCAAGCTACCAAGGTATGCAGGACCTAAGCTGATTCTCTTAGAGTTGTCAAGGCAACTAATCACATATCATGAGAGATGCATGAAGAGAAAGAAGGGAGGAACTCCATTCCCCCTTACAGTGGGCTGATACACTTTAACCACACTGGCCAAATCATGGGAAATGTATGTTGAGCTTGAATTGTTGAACCTAAAGCAAAACTTCCCATCCAAGCCTACTTTTGATTGCCGAGGTTTCCTCCCAAAGGAAAAACTTGATCATATTCATGTCCCTGAGATCAAGCACATCTACATCGACTTGACACACGAAATACATCTCAGGCAGAAGGATCACTCCAGGCTGGCTCTTGAGGAAATCAAACACTATGGCATGGCCATCATTCTAAAAGGATTCCAAGAACCTGATCAAGAAATTTATCAAGTTTACCTAGACACGGATGGGGATGATTGGCCATTCATAGAAGTTAACAGAGCCAAGGCACTAAAGACCATACAAGAAAGGGTCAAGCACACGTTGCAGCACATCAAACACTGGTGCAAACATAATGTTCTTACCTACCTTGAGGTAGATTTCACTACCTCTATTTTAGGAAGAGCACCTCCGAGGTCGGCCCAAGTGCCGAAAGGAAAAGGGAAAGACAAGGAGGGAGAATCAAGCAAAGAAGAAGCTCTTGAAATCCCTCATACTACTTACGAGAAGCAGGTGGTCAACCTCGTGTCTCTAACCAAAGAAGAAGAGACCACCAAATTTTCAACAGACACATCCACTTAGGATGTGGTCACAACTACAACCACTGAGGTACCCACCATTCCCTCTTCTGCTCCTTCTCCTCCCCCTGTTGTCAAAACATCTATCCCAATGGATTTTTCTTCTTCTCTCCCTTCCTCCCATCTCCCACCTCTTCCATCTTCTCCTCTCTTGTGGATTTGTCACCTAGTGTTCCCTCCATCCCATTACTGATCCCTTCCACCTTCATGACCTTTCCTTCTCCTGTGGTAACTCCAGGCCCTATAAGTAGTAGCGTGTTAGACTACTTGTTGATGCCACCACCAAGTGTCTCAACCTTCTTCCTTGTGGCCTCTTCGGTTGCTTCCCCTTTCACTCCCATTTCTTCTTCCATTCCCTTTACCCCTTCTCCCATAAGTCTAAGCTGGATTTCTAACCATCTAGGTCAGCTCAAGAGAAAAGTTCCCATAGCACCTATGGACTTCTCTGTTATTCCAAAGAAGGGACCAAAGAAGAAAAAAGCTATAACTCGCTTCTCTAAGAGCGTCTCAGGAGAGAGGGTCATGGAGATTGCATATCTGGATCCCACCAAAGAGAAGAAAGATCTGTCTCCTACAGACTTTACAATGACTCAAGTCATGATGGGAATCTCATCTGAGATCCTGCAAGGAGAGGATTTATCTGTAGTAGATGCCCTCTGCAAGAAACTTCAAGAAGCAAAGGAGGAGCAGAAGATACTCAAGGAACAAAAGAAACATCTTCTCCAAGCTTTGCAGACAATGGGAAATGCACCTCCTATGACTACTTCCGAACCTCTTAAAGTTCTCAGTCAGGACAAGATAAATGAATACACCAAGATTGGAGAATAAGGCACAACAATGTCCTCCTAAATAGAGCGAGTCCTCAGATACAGTAAGGAAATAATCATGAAATTCACAAGACTCTACCAGAGTATAGATCAAGAAAACAAGGACCTCTAGGCAGGAGCAAGATCCCTCTCCGAGGAGTTAGACAATGCCAGATTACAACATGAAACTTTTCAGGCAATGGTCAACTACTTGGCCAACAACCTATTAAAATTCGGCATCATTGATCACCCATGGGCACACAACAAAGCTCTCATCACTTTAGATTAGCGAGTTGATCGAATGGAATTTATCCTAGAGAGGATAGATAAAATCATGGAGGAAGCCCTAGATGCAAAACATCAAATGGAGCAGAAGGTCATGAAGATTTCTCAAGGGATGCTTAGCAAAATGTTTACCTTGAGGTAGGTAGACAATACCATCTAGCTCTGTAAGGAAATCGCAACACAAGGTTTGGTGTCAAAGATCACTTTTGACCGAGATTCTATCAATAACCTTCTGGCTTGCCACGATTTCATTGGATACTTGATCAAGGTATTCGATGAGTACGTCAAACTACCTAATAAGCTCAAGACTAAAAAAGAAACTTGCAAAGTCATTGGAGACCACTTCAAGGGTCCTGATCATAATAAACTTCATACCATGATCAACAAGTTTATGGAGTATTGAGCTCAGTATCTGATGCAGGAGCATCAAGAACCAAGGCATAATAAGGTCATACAAGACCATGATACATGTTGTCTATAGGTGTGTTAGAGTTAAATATGTTGTAAAAATGAATATATGCTTGTAAGAAGTTGATAAGGTGACTTGACTTGGCATTTAAAGGATAATATGGGATAAATAGGGACTTCAAATGCCATGTCATCATGTTTGTTAGTCCATGCACAAGTTGGAAGAAGTATTGGATTGATATCCATTAATATTCTAGGATTAGAATATTGATTAAGTCTTGTTAGGGTATTGTGGAGTCAATTTAGGGGCTGTTAGAGTCTTTTCTTAGAAAATTGACACCTATATCATAGGTGATTCGAGGTGAAGGAGACATAACAGAGGTTATAAAGGTTGTAGAGATGAAGGAGAAGGAAGGTATGAGGTTTTAGAAGAAGAATATACCTTTGTTTGCATGAATTTTCATGTTTGAAGGAGGACTGTGTTAAGAACCCTGTCAAGGCAGCAAGCTATAGGCCCTTAGTGGTGTTTGCAAGGTGTATTTCTTCTGATTATTAATATAAACATCTCCCACGGGTGTGCATGAAGCTATTCATTATTTTTATAAGCATTGAAATAGTGTAATTTGAATGTTTTGGCCATTTGAAGGCTCTCGGGCCCATACTAGGGCATCGCATATCTTTTGATTGTATGGACGGAATTGCTTGAAAATTTCACAACATCTTTGTATTGATATGATCTAAATATCATCCAAGTTTTAGGAATAATGGGTTTGTTTTCCACAAGTTATAGATGACTGTTTTTTATTGAATTAAGGAAAGAATGCACAAACACAGTTTTGAAAGCAACAGTCCAGTTTTGATTCATGGTTATATGAATCATAAACCTCGATTGTTATAAGAGTATGGATGTAGGTGTATTTTATGTGCTTGAATGATATCAGGGATGAATACAAGAAACTATCACTGTTATAGCATGAGAACATTGACTGTGCAGGGTTTGTATGACTATTTAAAGTCATAGTAAGAGGTTTCAAAAGCTAAATTGGAGAAATGGACTCAAGAGCCAATGCATGAGAGATTAAATACACCTATCAAGGTATGATAAATATGTTTAAATACTTATAAGGAGGAATATTCAATGAGATTGCCTTCATTTTGTGTAAAACATGACTGTGGCTAATCTAAATGTTAAGATTCAGAAATCAGACTGTAAATGCTTGATTTAAGGAGCTAGATGAATGTTAAAGATCTGAAATTTTGTGTGGAGAGGTTTATAACACATAAAGACCTTGTGTAAAAAATTTGAGTCCTAAAAAAAGGACCCAGAAAAGTTATCAAGGAATTGGGACTGTCCCAAACGAGTTAGTTTCTCAAGAGCAAGAAACAAGGAAAAAATGAGATGGAGGGAGTTAGAAAAAGCTTTAAGCCATGAAACTTTAGGAGCAAGGTTTTATGGGGATATGAGAGCCAATTAATCTTATCATACCTTCTAGGTATTCATGAAACTCTAAATGTTATAATTTTAGGAGTTTAGTCAAGATGGTGCAAAGAAGTAACATGCACTAGGTCTCATTGCTACCTCAAGGTGATAAGAACAAAACAAATGATGTTACATATACATCAATTAATGATCCTCTAGCAAGGGTGGATGGAGTAATAGAGAAAATTCAAGGTCTTGAGTATTTTAGAGAAAGATAGATCTAAATGACCCCTGCATCATTTGGTATTAGAGCGAGGATAGGAGATCAAAGGACAGCCATAAAAGGAAACAAAAGGTAGATCCAATACCAAGGAGTTCAAGGTAACAAACACATGTTTTCAAGCTATTTATTTCTATAATTTTCAGAGAACTCCATATTGTAAAGTTTGTGATTGAATCAGTCATGGAGGTAGGAGCAGTGTGTGAATTGGTTAAGTTCCTAAGCTATCAAAAGGAACACGAAAAGAAAGAGAAAAAGAGGAAAGAGGAGAATATGAGAGGAAGATTGGAACTTCAAAAATAAATAGATGAAGTGAAGATAGATTTGGAGAAAGTGACCACCATGTGGTTACAGTTGCAGGAAGAAGAGAGCCATCAAAAGAAGAGTGGCCTAGTATTGAGAGGGAAGATGAAATGGCCTGTGAGGTCATTGGTGAAAACAGATAGAAGGCATAGAAAGGATGCCTTGAAGAAGAAAGAAGAGTTTCCAGATGAGCAACAAGAAGAGGTGAAAGAAATTCTCATTGTAGAGAACAAGAAAGAAGAGAAAGTGCCAGAAAAAGAACTTAAGGAAGGAAAGGAGCACTCATGGAGACACTATGGTCTCTTGTTTTTATATCTAAGCTTTTGTTTATGTTTGCAGGTATGAAGAAATTGTTGATGCAGGTTAAGCTTAAGAGCTTTAGAAATATGAAGGATAGTGTAAGCCAAGCACCCATGAAGAGAAATGAACAAGAAAACTGCAAGGACCGGCTTGAAGAGGGATATGAAAAGAATGAAGAATTCCATGATGACAAGGGAAGCATGATAGAGAACATGGAGTATTATGATGCATTGGATAGCATCCCAAGTGAAGAAGAAGTCCAGGAAGAGAGTAAAGCCAGACAAGAAGCCATTAAGGAGGATATAGGCAAGCTAAAAGCCATTTAACAAGTAAGTATGATGACTGAATATGATGATCAGATTTATGAGAGTGATGTTTTTGACATTAAAGAAGACCTAGAGCAAGATAATGATAAGATGTTAACACAAGAAGATGTGTGTGATCATGTAATGCCTAGAAGGCTCAAGGAAATAGGGAATGAAGATAAATCAGCAGGTCATCAGAAGTATATGCTACCCAAAGAGATCAAGCATAGTTATGTGATGCCTAAATGGCTTGAGAAAACTAAGGACAAAGAGGAGAAGGTAGAGTCCAAGGAAGAGACCATCAAACTGGAGCTCGGTCATGAAGAACCAAGGCAAGGTATGGAGGAAAATTTAGTTTACAAATAAAATCAGTCCAGTATGTAGGTGCACAAGAGAGTAGAAATGAGTACAAACATAGTCTAACTCATGAATGGAGAAAGAAACATGAAAAACAAATGGTGTATCAACCTAAGGTCATAAAGAACAAGGTATGGCAAGCTAATAGCTTCAAGGAGTAGTAGTACAAAGTCATCAAACATGAAGTAATGGAAAGTGGAAGGTCCTCAAAAGATGGTGAAGCAAGAGCTGAGTACAGTCAGGGAAGTCAGAGTTCAGAGAAGGATGAAGAAAAAAAAGGTCCTATATATGATGAAGATGAAAGAGAAGTTGATGGAGCTGACTTGGAAGAAGAAATGAAGATACTAGAAGAGTTGATGAAGAGAATGACAACAAAAATAGAAAGAAATCAGGAAATTGAGAGAAGAAGAAGGAGAACAACTGAGAAGAAGGAGAGAGAAGAGGTGTCACCAAGGATAGAGCAGCATGAAAAGTTGTAAGAAATGAAACAATTAAGGAAGGAAGAAGCAAATCAAAAGAGAGAAAGAATGAAAATGACCAAGTTGAAAATGGTCAATGAAAAAACAAAAAAAAATGGAGAAGAAGAGCACTCTGTAGACATTCAAGAGGCTTTATGGCCTCAACCCTTTACTTCTAATGGTGTTGTTAATATTGTGAATGCAGGTTTGGCAGACAAAGAGATGAATCAAGTGTATGATTCAATGAGAAAGTTCATGAGACAAGAGGAACAAGAAGATATAGAAGACACATTTGATGATGAAGTTGAGGCATTTGAAGGTGAAGAAGCACCAAAATGTGATTTTGAGTACAAAAGTATGGAGCAACTGCAAGAGGAACTAAAGGTATTAGAGGAAGTCATATATCAAGCCAAGGAGGATCATGCAGATAGACATGAAGACCATACAAGTGAAGAGGTGGTAGAAAACAATCAAACTTCAGTCGAGAAGGCATATGAACCTTCAAAACAGGTTGAGGAGGCAGATTTTAACATTGAAGACCTTCATTTCATTTCTAAGGTGAAGCAATCCTATCAAGAGGCAAAGGATGAAAGAGAGAAGGAATGGGTGCTAAAGCAAGCAAAGGAGGCTATCAATTCTTCTGAATTTATCTTTAACAAGGACCAAGAAGCTGTGACTATAGGCTGTTATGAATACAAAAAAGATTTCATGTTCATCATGAAGTAGATAGAAGACCTACAAGAAGTAGACTTAAAGACAAAGACCATGAAGAGGAAGATGGAGCAAGGAGCAAGTAAGAAGAGCATAATTGAGGAAAGGCAATGTAAGGGCGGATGGAGGAGACAAACTATACCAGCAAAGTCAATAAGGAAGAATTGGAAGACAAGAAAGAAGAAGAATCATTTAAGCAGGAGCTCAAATTCTTTCTCTCAAGGGCACTCTGATGCAGGAGCATCAAGAACCAAGGCATAATAAGGTCATACAAGACCATGATACATGTTGTCTATAGGTGTGTTAGAGTTAAATATGTTGTAAAAATGAATATATGCTTGTAAGAAGTTGATAAGGTTACTTGACTTGGCATTTAAAGGGTAGTATGGGCTAAATAAGGACTTCAAATGCCATGTCATCATGTTTGTTAGTCCATGCACGAGTTGGAAGAAGTATTGGATTGATATCCATTAATATTCTAGGATTAGAATATTGATTAAGTCTTGTTATGGTATTGTGGAGTCAATTTAGGGGCTGTTAGAGTATTTTCTTAGAAAATTGACACCTATATCATAGGTGATTCAAGGTGAAGGAGATAGAACAGAGGTTCTCAAGGTTGTAGAGATGAAGGAGAAGGAAGGTATGAGGTTTTAGAAGAAGAATATACCTTTGTTTGCATGATTTTTCATGTTTGAAGGAGGACTGTGTTAAGAACCCTGTCAAGGCAGCGAGCTATAGGCCCTCAGTGGTGTTTGCAAGGTGTATTTCTTCTGATTATTAATATAAAAATCTCCCACGGGTGTGCATGAAGCTATTCATTATTTCTATAAGCATTGAAATAGTGTAATTTGAATGTTTTGGCCATTTGAAGGCTCTCGGGCCCGTACTAGGGCATCGCATATATTTTGATTGTATGAATGGAATTGCTTGAAAATTTCAAAAAATATTTGTATTGATATGATCTAAATATCATCCAAGTTTTAGGAATAATGCGTTTGTTTTCCACGAGTTATAGATTACTGTTTTTTATTGAATTAAGGAAAGAATGCACAAACACAGTTTTGAAAGCAACAGTCCAGTTTTGATTCATGGTTAGATGAATCATAAACCTCGATTGTTATAAGAGTATGGATGTAGGTGTATTTTATGTGCTTGAATGATATCAGGGATGAATACAAGAAACTATCACTGTTATAGCATGAGAACATTGACTGTGCAGGGTTTGTATGAATGTCTAAAGTCATAGTAAGAGGTTTCAAAAGCTAAATTGGAGAAATGGAGTCAAGATCCAATGCATGAGAGATGAAATAAACCTATCAAGGTATGAATAATATGTTTGAATACTTATAAGGAGAAATATTCAATGAGATTTCCTTCATTTTGTGTAAAACATGACTGTGGCTGATCTAAATGTTAAGATTCAAAAATCAGACTGGTAAATGCTTGATTTAAGGAACTAGATGAATGTTAAAGATCTGAAATTTTGTGTGGAGAGGTTTATAACACATAAAGACCTTGTGTAAAAATTTTGAGTCCTAAAAAAAAGACCCAGAAAAGTTATGAAGGAATTGGGACTGTCCCAAACGAGTTAGTTTCTCAAGAGCAAGAAACAAGGAAAAAATGAGATGGAGGGAGTTAGACAAAGCTTTAAGCCATGAAACTTTAGGAGCAAGGTTTTATGGGGATATGAGAGCCAATTAATCTTATCAAACCTTCTGGGTATTCATGAAACTCTAAATGTTATAAGTTTAGGAGTTTAGTCAAGATGGTGCAAAGAAGTAACATGCACTAGGTCTCATTGCTACCTCAAGGTGATAAGAACAAAACAGATGATGTTGCATATACATGAATTAATGATCCTCTAGCAGGGGTGGATGGAGTGATAGAGAAAATTCAAGCTCTTGAGTATTTTAGAGAAAGACAGATCTAAATGACCCCTGCATCAGTATCACATCGCCTCTCCTTAGTAAGAGACTTATTTCAAGCAAAGAGATGACGATGAATAGTTTCTCTTCTTGTGTACACTTCGATCTTTTTGTAAAAAAATTTAAAAAGTAGGTTGGAATTTATGATGACATCATCCATGTTGCACCATGGGATGTTGCCATCCACAAACTTGCCTCAAAGTCAACTTTTGACTTTTCAGATATTTCGAAGATATTTTGTAAATAGTGGTTGGCTTCCTTCTGTCTTCTTCCTCCTTCTCCTTCTATAAATTCTGGAATACTTGATGTATTCCAGGTGGACATTTTTGTATGAAAAAGAGGTGAAGAGAGAAATACTTTGTGCCTTCTTGTAATAGAAGAGATTTTAATATATATGTTAACACTTTGTGCTCAATATATGTGTTATTTGCATCAGATCTTCCTTAAGTTAGATCTATGTTTCTATTCCTATTGGATTCATTCTTTTTACTGTCATATGTTCATCAATATTGCTTTGTTTGTTTATGTAAGTAAGTTTGGCTCTGTTTACTACCAGCCCAAAACATAAACCCTCTAACCTTTCTGTCTTTGAATTCTTTTCTTTTCTCCCTTCAAATCTGCCTTCCTCCATTCCTTCTCTCTTACATTTCTACTCGCAGTTGGAACTACCTCTACTAGGATGAGATCCCAAACCCCTAAAGTTACAATAGTGTAGATTTACATAGATTCATGCTTGATAGAATAACAATAAACCAGTTTCACTTTGTTGTCTCAAAGAGGGGCTATGCCCTGCACATTGTTGGCCTGTTTCCCCACAATCTGTCTAACCGACAGATTTTCAAACCAACAGTTTTTGGCGACTCCGCTGGGGATGGAACTAAGGAAATAATTAAAAACTGTGAAAATCAGTACCAGATTGCAAATATTAACTCTGTTAAAAACTTAAAAAATTTGTAGAAGTGATCAAAACTGAAAATTTCCTTAGGAAAATCCATAGATCTAGACCAGATAGAGCTTTTAGTTCGCTGAGTTTTTACAAAAATTTGTATATTTCTGTAGATCTGAGAACCTGACATTTTCTAATATTTTCAAAACCTTGCAAAATTCAATTCAAAGATCCGAAAATCAGCTTTCTAAATAACCCACCTTTTATCCTTATTACTCTTTGACAAAAGACCGCAATCGGTTGTTTTTTTAAAAGGGTAAAATTTAAATATTAAAAAAGTACATGTTGCTGATTTTTTCCAAAAAAATCAGAAAATTAGCAAGTACAAACAAAAAGATTGTTGTAGATCTGCTCTTAATTATTGTAGGTCTGAATGGATACGCTGGAAAACGAAACATTTACTCATGGTAGAAGAGCTCATGGAGAAGTTGATCCAATCTTAAATCTACTTCAAAGGCACAATTTCAGTATTACTCCAGCATGATTCACATCACTAAGTTCAGTGGATCGATTAGCAAGAAGTGTCTCACCCCCAAGAAGGAGCCCAAAGCATAAACCCTCTGACCTTTCTGTCTTGGAATTCTTTTCTTTTCTCCCTTCAGATGTACCTTCCTCCATTCCTTCCCTCTTACATTTCTGCTCGTAGTTGGAACTACCTCTATTGGGATGAGATCCCAAACCCCTGAAGTTAGAATAGTGTAGATTTGAATAGATTCCTCCTTAATAGAATAGCAATAAATCAGTTTCGCTTTGTTCTCTCAAAGAGAGGCTATGCACTGGACATTGTTGGCCTATTTCCTCACGATCTATCTAATCGACAGATTTTCAAACCAACATTTTTTGGTGACTCCGTTGGAGATTGAACTAAGGAAATAATTAAAAACTATGAAAATCACTACCAGATTGTAAATTTTAACTCTTTGTTAAAAATTAAAAATTTTTGCAGAAGTGATCAAAACTGAAAATTTCCTTAGGCAAATCCATAGATCTAGACTAGATAGGATCTTTTAGTTCATTGAGTTTTTACAAAAATTTGTATATTTCCGTAGATCTTAAAATCTGACATTTTCTGATATTTTCAAAACCTTGCAAAATTTAGTTCAAAGATCCGAAAATCAGATTTCTAAATAACCCACCTTTTATCCTTGTTAATATTTGACAAAAGACCACAATTGATTGTTTTTTTTAAAGGGTAAAATTTAAATATTAAAAAAGTACATGTTGCTGATTTTTTCCAAAAAAATAAAAAAATCAGCAAGTACAAACAAAAATATTATTGTAGATCTGCTCTTAATTATTGCAGGTCTGAATGGATACACTAGCAGACGAAACATTTAATCGTGGTAGAAGAGCTTGTGGAGAATTTGATCCAATCTTTGATCTACTTCAAAGGCACAATTTTAGTATTACTCCATCATGATTCGTATCACTAAGTTCAATGGATCGATCAGCAAGAAGTCCCTCGCCCCCATGAAGGATCCAAATTTCATAAGGTGCTTCAACATCTATTTGTAGTGCTCTTTTGCTAAGTGGAACCACGCTCCCTTCTCATGTTATTTTTCCAGCTTTTCAAATGGCATTACCATGGGGAAATGCCATGTGCCCTCTAGCACTACTACATCCAATTCACACCCTCCCTCATGGAAATCACAAAATTTTCCCGAAGTTTGATAGGATTGGAAATCAAAGCACAGACGCACACATTGCTACATTTATTATGTCATACAATATTATGGACATGACTCATGAGGATGTATCAGTACGTCTCTTTCTCGAGACCTTACAAGGTCCTGCATCAGAATGGTTCCAACATTTACTAGCCGGATCTATCACTAGTTGGGCTACATTACGGACTGCATTTGAAGATAGGTATAAGCCTTCAGAAGACGCATTTGTCATTACTATCAAAGATTACTCACTTGAAGAAAGAGGCCAATGAAACCATGCATGATTTTATTGCCCGTTTCAATTTGCTGATTAACCGTTTGCCACCTGCCATGTTGCCAACACTAGAGAATAAAAAGTGTTTCTTTGTGAATGCAACATGAGTTCAAGAGTAAGTTTCTTACTTTCACAGGAACAAATCACCACCTTGGTCCTCGCTCAAGCTGCGGCCATACGAATAGAGGACATCCTACTTATATCTGGTGAGTTAAGACGGGATCCTTCAAAATCAAAGGCTTCAAATTCTTCTCAGGCCACCTCATCAGATGTAGCATTCCAGAAGATGGCAAATGACTTGCTCGCATTAAAGAAGCAATTAGCTCAAGCTTCGTCTACCACTCTGTACCGGAATATCCCATGAAGGAACTTCACTCCCAACAATGCCCCTCAAAGGCTGCATTTTCCTACTTCTGCTCCAAGGTTAGCACTTGAGGCCCCTCTGGTTAATGCCTTGGTCGAGATCGAAGAAGATGAGTAAATTTATGAAGAACCTTTGTCGCAAGGTGAAGATGATCAAGAAGTCGGTAAACTGACTGGCGACTCTACAATCGGGTATATGGAATTTGAGGATGACGAATCTGATAAAGAGGAAGGTACCCAAGGGTATGCAAGTGGACATTCATACGCTATTTTCACCCACTCACAAGGAAAAGAAGTAGAATTTGCTGCTAAAATACAAAAGGAAAAGGTTGTATTAAATACGCCTCCAATAATTGCTAAAAGAGGTAATCTCCTTCCTACTCAACCTCCTATCAAACCTATCGTAAAGAAAAAATTTCCTCTTGTTTCTCTTCCAAATAAACCTCACTCCATTTCCATAAAGACTAGTACCACTCCTCTACCATCGTGAAACGAAGGACTCATTCCTTTGTCAGCACAACCCTTGGTCACATTTGATATAGTCGACCATGCCAAAAGTGTAGAAATTACTCTGATCTAATACAAAGAATCCATGAAATAGCTACACAGAAAATAATTGAAATCAACAACTCTATATTATATTGTAATTAATTCACTATTTCAATACACTCCATTAAATAGGAGATGTATAATAACAATCCTCACAACAACCTTTGTCTTCATATACAACTATACACCCATATGGTTTCAACCTTTCACCAATATAATAATAAAAAAACACTAATTATTTTATTATTCTAACTTACTAACTTACCACATACTAACCACATTTTACATTTACTATTTACATTTATATAGTAAATGTACTTTCACTAATTTACCATAATAATAATTACACATGTAATTATTATTCACCCATACAAATGGAGCACAAAGATATATTTCCTAACATTCCCCCCCTTAGTGCGAACATGGGGAAAACTTACCTCTGTACTTGCACTTACTTTCATGATTTGGTGATTTTACAGGATGATCATAAACCTAATAGATGGTTTTTCACAGGGTTGACCATAAACTGAAATGATGTTTTTACAACTAGTTTACCACAAACCAAAAAGGTGATGGTTTTGCATAGGGTTTACCAACAACCAAAAATGGTGGTTTTACAAGTGGTGTACCACAAACTGAAAGGGTGATGGTTTTGCATAGGTTTTACCAACAACCGAAAATGGTGGTTTTACAATTGGTGTACCACAAACCAAAAATGAAGGTTTTCAAGTGGTTTACCAGCAACCACATCATGATATGCCAAGTACTATTATTAGCCCTCATCACATCTCACTGTAGGGAATAACATAGGAAATTCTACTGAAATCTGCTGCATATATAGAAAATACCATAAATGTAGAAAACTTGAAATGAAACATTGAGATCGTGTTCCCCCCTCAATGTGAAATTTCCATTATTCTACAAACCACAATAGGAACATTGTAACCAAACACTCTGCCAAAAATACAAAGAAACAACAGGAACACACTGTATAAAAAAATAATCACCATAACTGATATGGCCCCGTCGTTGGTGACTGACGAGAGGTCGTTGAATGACCTCCAACCTCCTGTGCCTCCTCCCTCCAATAACTTCACTTAGTATAGAAATTCTTCATAGTTATATTCAATTCCATCTATTATTTGTTCATCTCTAGTTTCTCATTCTACAATTTTGCTTACATTTGTAGGTTCTTTTTCTTTTCCATCTACTATCCTCCATAGGTTTTTATTCATTAATTACATCTGGATTTTTACTATCCATGTATGGAAGTTCATCCCATTAAATTTATATAATGGTATATCCATTTTATTGAATCTAAATATCCAAAAAAAAATTGAATGTAGATTTGAATTACCTTTGATTCTCTGATTTCTTAAAAAAAACAGCAGTGATCAATGTGTTGTATAGTAAATTGCACATTTCTCCCAAACTACGAACTAGGTTTTGCTGAAATTTCTACTGTAGCTTCCCGCATAATAGATCATTCCACACACAAAATTTTGGAGAACTCCAGATCGCGAAACAAACGTTACGAGATCTTCTTTGAGACAGATTTAACCTGTTCTGGTACCAAATGTAGAAATTACTCTGATCTAATACAAAGAATCCTTGAAATAGCTACACAGACAATAATTGAAATCAATAATATACCCTGGGGGTGATATTTTGGATTAATTTACTATTTTAAGGTACACTCAAGGGTATAGTGAGCATGTACAATAACATATGCTATTTTCAACAACCTTTGTCTGACATAGGACAACTAGACAGCTAGAAGGTTGCAACCTGCTCACCAGATACATAAGGAAAAGGCAACGTATTAAATATTCCTCCAACCATTGCTAAAAGTGGTAATCCCCTAACTTACTCAACATCCTATCAAGCACATTCTGGGAAGAAATACTATTTCATCTTGTTTCATCCACCAAATCAACCTCCACTCCTGTTCCATAAAGACCAGTACTACTCCTCTACCATCGCGAAACGAAGGACTCATTCCGTCGTCAATGCAACCCTTGGTCACATTCGACATAGTTGATCATGCCAAAAGGACCAAGATCCAGATTTCTGAAGTTGAGTACCTTTAGTCTAACCCCGAGTAGCTTGTTAGATTAACCAAGTACATTCAAAGTCAAGCTACCATCTCTCACCCTGTCTCTCCAAAAGGAATTATTTCCACTCCTACGTCCCACATAAACGTTTCCTCGATGTCCGCATCAGGTAAAATTGAACCTTTTTACCTTTCTCTCTTGATTAATGGTCACAAGTTAAGCAACTGCATAATTGATTCTGGAGCATCTAACAACATCATGCCAGTAAAGGTCACCCATGCTTTGGGCCTCACACTCACTAAACCTTTCGGCAGGTGTTACTCCATAGAAACCAAGTAGGTAACCAATTAATAGGTCAGATCAAGGATGCACATAGTTCACATTTGCGTAGCATTCCCCAGAGAAAAGAGTTAAAATGACTATTCTCGTAGCTAATATTCCAGCCAACTACGGGATATTACTAGGGAGGAGTTTTTATAGAGAAGTTGGTAGAGAAATCCAATAGACTGGTCCAAAGCCAGAATCCTTGTCAAAGGGGTAATGTAGACATTGGAACCTGAATCAAAAAAGAAATATCTAGTCACTAACTCCAATGACCCCAAGGCCCAGATTCTCTTCGAATCATCAGGGATGGGGAACTACTTCTTGTTCACCAACTCTGATAAAATGGAATTTCTCGTCCAAGAGGAGCACCTTAACAAGATATGGACACTGCAGTTTGATGGAAGTTGTGCAACAAGCAGGTGCGGTGTCGTGGCCGTTCTGATATCTCCTGAAGAGGATATTTTCCCTCTTTCTTTCAAATTGAATTTTTTCTATAAAAACAACATTACCGAGTATGAATTTTTCTACTTGGCATGCAAGCCACAAAGGAAAGGGGAATCAAGAATTTAAAAGTACAGGGTGATGCTAAGCTAATTGTAAATCAGGTGAAAAAGGTATACCAAGTAAAGAACGATAGGCTCAGACATTACTGCAATGCAGTGTGGGACAACATCAAGGAGTTTGACACTTTCTCAATCAAATCAGTTCCACGAGCTCAAAACGACATGGCTGATTCTTTGGCCGTCTCGTCCTCTCTCATGCTCCCTCACTCAGGGTTAAAGATGGACACATACACAATCGAGGTAGTTTTCCACCCAAGTGTGACAGATAATTCACAGCACTAGTAGGTATTCAATTATAACAATTAGCTTATCACTTTTCTGGAGAAAGCTAATAATTTCAAAGAGCTCCATTTCGATGGATCATCTTTTGAGTTTCATGATTCTTTCACTGGCCAAGTTCATGAATCAGTAGAAGGTCAGGGCATATGTCAGCTCAAAGGAAACAAAAACCCAAAAGGTTTAGTTTCCCTGGAATGATTATTTGATAAGCATGACTGTTTTGTCAAGAAAAAGCGACAGGATAACCTTGGCTCTTCTACAGAAACTCAATCTATCAATCTGGGTACTACAGAACATCCTTATTCTGTGAACATCGGGAAGTGTTGTACACCTGAGGAAAAGAAGAAATTTGTCAAATTGCTGAAAAGATATATGGATGTATGGGCATGGTCTTATGCTGATATGAAGTTATTTATGCCTAAGGACATTCAGCATGACATCATGTTAAAGGATGACGTCAAGCCTTTCCATCAAAATCAAAGGTGCTACAACCCCAAAATCTCAGGTACCATCCGGGCTGAAATTCATAAGGTGCTGGATGCAAGAATCATTTTTCCAATTCATCATCATACCTGGGTTACAAATATTGTTCCTGTGTAGAAGAAAAATGGTGAGATATGCATATGCGTAGACTTTCGCAACCTGAACCAGGCATCCTTAAAGGACAATTATCCACTACCCATAATGGATCATGTTCTATACGTATTAACTGGTTTAGAAATATTTTCCATGCTTGAAGGTTTTTTTGGTTACAATTAGATTGAGGTCACACTTGAAGACCGATCCAAAACAACATTCACCACTCCTTGGGGCACCTTTCCCTATAACAGGATGCCATTCGGTTTAACCAATTCCAGTGCCACCTTTTAAAGAGTGATGGATTTTACGTTCAAAGGTATGATGGGAAAGGTCATCATAGTTTACCTAGATCACTTAACCATGTTCTCTAAAAAATGAAGTGATCACTGTGATCATTTGGAACAAGTCTTGATTAAATACCGAGAACACAGAATTTCTCTAAACCCTAAGAAGTTAGTTTTTGGGGTCACCAAAGGAAAATTGCTAGGACACGTCATCAGCAAAGAAGGGAAAAAGATAGATGTCTAAATATTCAAGGCTATTCAAAGCCTTTCCTTGCCCACAAGAAAAACTGACGTTCAATATTTCTTCAGAAAGGTAAATTTTCTTAGGTGCTTTGTTTCTGATTTCGCTGAGAAGACTCGTCATATATCTAATATGATGAAAGGGTCCCAAAATCTCTGATGGATTGAAGAAGGCAAGATGTCATTCAAGGATATACAATCCTCTGTCGCTCATGCACCTATCCTTGTATGTCCTGACTTCTCCAGGGATTTCATCATGTACAGTTATGCGTCCACGCATACTGTATCGGCTATCTTAATGCAGAATAACTTTGAGGATGTTGAATCCCCAATTTCTTTCATGAGCTCTCCTCTAAAGCCTCATGAACTAAAGATGTCACAACTAGAAAAACATGCCTTCACCGTAGTAAAAGTGGTTCAGAATTTCTGCTACTATATCCTAAACTCTCATACAGTAATGTTGGTCCCTGACACAGTAGTTAAGTCTATCCTGACTCAACAGGAGTTAGGGAGCTTACAATGAAATTAGATCACAAAGGTCCAAGAATATGATCTAGACATCAAGCCAACCAATTTGGTAAGGGGTAAGGGCCTATGTCAGCTAATGGTAGAAAACAAAGATTCAGAGGTACCCAAAGAGAAAGTTGATCGCGTCGATAGGGAACAACATGGGTTGGAGAAAGTAGATTCTCTGCCTATGGTCCTATTTGTTGCAACCAATGATGAATGGTATTCGGACATCACTTTCTTCCTCACTTATGGCAAGTTTCTAGGTCACCTAACCACAAAGGAAAAGCAAGCAGTAAATCTCAGAGCCGCACGGTATGTCATATGGGATGACGGGTTATACAAGCGTGAATTTGATGGCATTTTCCTACAATGTGTTAATAATCCACAGCAGATAATATTGCTAGAAATATTTCATGATTCAGCCTTTGGTGGTCACTTCTCCTCTTCCATGACAACACATAAGATCATTCAGGCCAGATACTACTGGCCAACGCTATTTCAGGATGCAGCCACCTGGGTACCGAAATGTGAGCTTTTTCAACAGTTCGTTCGAAAACCAAATCTGGTTGCATTTCCCCTCAGGCCCGTCATTATTGATGAACCATTCAGGTAATGGGGAATTTATTTCATTGGAGAACTCCATCCTCAATCGATTTCTAGAAATAGCTACATCCTAAAAGTGATAGATTACTTCATGAAATGGGTGGAGGCCATACCCATCAAGAATGCCACTTCTGAAGTTGTTTGCAACTTCATCAAATATAATATCATCGTAAGATTTGGCATTCCACACAAAATCATTACTAACAAGGCTTCTAAATTCTCTTCATGAGAAGTAATCAGTTTTTGCTATGGATATGGAATAACTGTAGCTCATGCCTCTGATTACTATCCTCAGGGAAACAGTCAAGCATAATCTAACAATAAGATTCTAGTGACTATCATACGGAAGCTAGTTGATGAGAACCAGTGATCCTGAAACAAGTCATTATATGATTCCTTGTGGGCATATCGTATCACTCAAAAGAGATCTCTCAGCATGTCACCTTTCCAGGTACTATATGGGACTGATGCCGAAATCCTTATCTCCACAGAACTTCCTACTCTGCACTTGGCTTGAACAATCAAAGATGAAACTTTTCATAGTTCTCTAGAAAAGAGAATTATGTACCTAACAGAACTTGAAGAAAATTGAGTGAAGGTGGTCGATAAAATCACTGAACATTAGAATCAAGTCAATAAGTTGTTTGACAAGAAAGCTAGATAGAGATATTTCCAGGTAGGAGATCTTGTTCTTCTGTGGGACAAACGAAGAGAACCGAAAGGTATGCATGGAAAGTTTAACTCTCTTTGGAGAGGTCCATATAAGATCAAGTAGCTCAATGGAGAGAATATTTTTTATCTCTCATATTTGGACGGAACTGAGCTCTCACTTCCCTAGAGCAGGAAGCACCTAAAGATCTTCAGGAATTAGAGCTTGCTCTCTTCTTTTTACAGTTTCCTTTTGTTATGTGTTTTCTTTTGTCGTGTGTTTGCTTCTGGTTTTTTTTCTGTTCCCTTTCTTCCGTATAGGTCACCCTTGTTTTTTAATCTTTGTAACCCAATGGATAGGCATGTGAAAACTGGGATTCTCTACCCTTAATTTTAACTTAAAGATAGTCCCCAGAAAGAGCCAGTTGTTATCTTGTAAAATTGACAAGGGAAATTTTGTAGATAACCATACCAAAATTCCATTTTGGTCCCCTGGTGAAGTCTGTCAACATTCAAAATGGCCTAAAACTCCTTTTCGGAAATCAAGTTTTAAATAACTTAGCCATTTTTCACCTTTTTGAAATCATTGCAAGAAATCTTGTGTCGACACAAAGAAATATGTGCCCCTTTGAAAATCCTTTGGTGCACTAAATTTCATGCCAACATCAGAGAAGTTGTGCCCCTTTGGCATTGGGATTTACATGTCAACATCTTTAGACATGCGCCTAAAATGTGTGCTTAAGGCGCTGGAAACTTCATGTTGTCGTCATGAAAATTGCACCCCTTTATACCCTTGGCACTGAAATTATCATGTTGACATCTCCAAATGTGCACTTAAGGCACTGAAACTTTCATGTCAACATTAACCAACTTGCGCCAAGGTGCATCCAAACCCGTGTTAACATCCTGAAAACTGTGCCAAAGAAAAGTGGGTGGGGTAATAAATGTCAAATTTTAAATATATAGGTGCTTAACACCTGTCATTTTAATGATTTAAAAATTGTGAGAAATATTCCCCTATGCCTATCAACTATCCCTATCACGTCCACATTCCACTTTTCAATTTTGTGGATCCCACATCATTCCTTCATCATTATATATATCCCGGTAAGTGGTTTCTATAATCCTTCTTGTTATTTTGGTTTTTGTTTGTGTTAGGTGATTAGGATTTACATGTTATAAAGAATGAATCTAAAAAGAGGAATCTAACAAACCACCAACCCAGTTGGAAACCCTCTTTTTGCTTATCCATCTAGATCTGAAAATCCAGAAGGCTCTGCCTCTGAAAGAAACAAAATCCCATCTTCCCTACCTGGTGCCTTGCTCTTTTTCTCTCTCGTATCATCTAAAATCCAAAATATAAAATAAGAGAGAAATTAAAATCAAGAAATCGACCAAATCACCCAACTATTTTCCCTTCTGTGCAATCTACATATATGCTTCATCACACATAGTCACATCATAGCACATTTCAAACCCATGTAACAAAATCCCTTCCTGCGCAATCCAAAACAAATACTTAGCAATTTCTCGAAAAGTGCTAGCGGTGAAGCAAATGCAATAACAACGACATTATTTGTTGTGTAAACAAAATCTGCACCACGCAAGTTAACCCTTGGCATACTGGCTCTTCATGCTACATACACCGCAGTTGCGCTCGGCACACCCTTCCTCCATGCAACACCAAACTTTCCTGTGCCTCGTAAAACACTCTTCTTAAGACATTAACGTAGCTTCTATAACACCAACACCGCATGTTATGTGTTGCTTACCCATGCCCTGCACCTTTCTCCTTAGCGCTAAAACCTTTTGTGTAACACTTCCCAAAATCACACCCCTCTATAAAACTTTAGCGTGGCTTTTCCCCTTTCAACACAGGTGCACCTTTTTGCATGTTGACATCCCCAAAAGTGTGCCCAGCCTTTTTAAGCCTCTGCAGCATGCTATGAACTTGCACCTTACACCCTAAGCCTCATAATTTCTCTCTTCTTTCTATAAGCTTTCATTATGGATAATTTGATGGCTTACATGGCTCTTCTATGTTGGACCTCTTTGATTCTCCTTGCAGATAAAAAACAGCCATCCTCGAGCCCACATATGTCTTTGTCAAGCAAAAAGCCAACCAATTCTAAAGGTAAATCTAACTTGATAGAACAAGAGATGAAGTATAAATACTATAAGGTCAGGATGTCAGACTCATACGTAGAGAAATATCTTGACATCAGAGACTCTGAGTTCAAGTACATTGATATGGAGGACTTCTGGGAAAGAACCAACCAAGCCACTAGTGGTCCCTGGATGAACAAGCTGGTAGGCAGTGGATTACACTTTGCAGCTGGGCTGCCGGTAAGTGCTATTAATAATGAGTTCATCATGTTGGAGGCTTGATGCTATAACAAGGACACAAGATGTGTTGAGGATAAAGAAGGAAAGACGGTCATTGACCTAACTACTCGTCACTTCAAAATAACTTTGGGCATCCCTCATCACAGGCAGTACGTCACCATTAGCCTTGAAGACTACAAGAAGGCATGGGACGATAATGAGGATAAGTGTATGCAAATGATGAATGAGTTATATCTTAAAAAAAAAAAATTGGTGAGCCAATGGCCTCAGACCAGCCATTGCAAGGACTTCAATGAGGAACTGAGTAATACAATCACCTTCCTGAGTAGAGTGTATGGGCTTCTTGATGCCCATCATTTCCATACATGAATGTTGATGTACTTAGAGATCATGAGTAAAAATGTGCCTGAGTAGCGTTTTGGCTGAGGAGAAATCATCAGCAACACCATCTCCCAGTAGCTTCAACAGGTCATGACAACTAGGAAGTTCTATATGAATTCCTATGTTGTGTACGTTACAACATCAGTGAGAGATTTTGTAGGCCTGGCATGAAATGGGGTATGGCCTCAGGTCAAAATATATGAATACTACCCAGGGCTAAGGCTCGAGAACAACATCCCTAAGTTCTCAAAAATCAACGACGCCTTCTTCTATGAGGTGATCTACCTGTTGAGGCCGAATATGAGTAATGGTCAAACTAGCCCCAGTGTGATCATTATCATGAAGAAGTGGGGGGCATTGTTCACTCAGTTTCCCACATTCACCTATCTCAAGGTGGTGAATTTTGAGGGTGAACCAACCAAGATACCAAGGTATGTAGGACCCAAGCTGATTCTCTTAGATTTGTCAAGGAAACTAATCACATATCATGAGAGATGCATGAAGAGAAAGAAGGGAGGAACTCCATTCCCCCTTACAGTGGGCCGATACAATTGCACCACACTGGCCAAAGCATGGGAAATGTATACTAAGCTTGAATTTTTGAACATAAAGCACAACTTCCTAGCCAGGCCTACTTTTGATTGTCAAGGTTGCCTCCCAAAGGCAAAAATCTATCATATTCATGTCCCTGAGATCGAGGAAATCTAAATCAACCTAACACATGAAGTAGATCTTAGGCGGAAGGATCACTCCAGGCTGGCTCTTGAGGAAATCAAACACTATGGCATGGCCATCATTCCAA